>SSNR01000379.1:121497-154143 GCA_006937965.1 Callopanchax toddi | reverse complement strand
GGGGGGGGGGGGGGGGGGGGGGGGGGGGGGGGGGGGGGGGGTGGTCCAACATGCTAGTCCAGCCCTGCTGAGGCTCCATGACTTTGTGCTCAGCAGCAGGTTGTGGCTTCTTCTGTCGATAAATGATATCCCATTTACAACCACTCACTCATCCAGGAGTCATTTAATACGAGGTGACTGACCCTGTGAATGGAGAACGTCTGCTAACAACGTGCTGAAGTTACAAACCATGATGTTCATGGATCTTCTTGCCTTTTCATTTTTTTTTCTGTCTCTAAAGGTTATTGACCAAGACCTGCAGAGGAAAGAAGACACGCACTAGAGCAGCAAGAGACTTTGTCTTTCAGCTTTGATCAATCAAAGGCAGCATTTCTATAACCTCTCTCTTATGTTCTGACTCACACACACGCACGCACACGTATGGCGAGTGGAAGCTGACAAGGAGAACCACGCCTTACGTTAACGTTTGAGGAGAAGCTGCCGCCACCACTTAAAGTGGATAACAACGCTACTTCGCTGCCATCTAAGTGTTTGCAAAACTAGGCCGTGGTTCACTGTTATATTGTAGTAACTTGAAGGAATAAATTAATGAAACTATAACCCTAAATATTTTATCTTGTTGTAAATGTTTAAAAGAGAATTCAGCTGAAATTGGAAAAAATAAATGACCTAAACTTTAAAGAAATAGTTTGTATTAGACTCATGTTTTTCCCCAATAACTTTCAAATGCACAAAAAAAAAAACACGTTTAATTACTGAAGCCATCAATAAAACGGTGACAAAGAAAAACTGTCACTTATGAAATGTCATTTACTGCTTGAAATTGCAGCGATAAATTAAGAATCCGTCCACAGAGCGTTTTATTTATTTTTATTTATTTATTTGCATTACCGTAACTCGAATAGTTTGAACCATCAGAACAAATTTCAAATGACTGAAAGCCAAGAAGCTGCAGCTTACTGCTATTTACAGGTTGTTGTTATGCTACAGGAAGCCCGCGAATCAGACGTAAATCTCTCTCTCCGGTGTGTACACACGCACGCACACACACAAAGTAGAGAACTGGAACAGAGAAGAGCACTCACTACTCTACTGAAGGTCTGCTGCAGTCAGCTGGCTGGTGTTTTCTGCTCACTGTTTAGTTGCTGAGCACTCATCCCCTCCTTATGGAAGTCTTCTATCATCTGCCCTGTGGCAAAGAGGAGCAACCCAAGCACCAATGGAGATTTTCGGCCAGTTGCACTGACATCGCTGGTCATGAGGAGCTTTGAGAGGCTTGTCATGTCCCACTGGCTGATGTGGGAGTACACTTGGACCCACTGCAGTTTGCGTACCAACAGCAGAGAGGGGTGGATGACGCAGTGCTAACTCTGCTGCACGAGACCCTCATCCACCTGGAAAAGCCCAAATCTCATGTCAGCTTGGCCTTCGTGGATTTCTCAAGTGCATTTAACAGTGCAACCACATCTCTTGAGCCAAAAACGACTTAAGCTGAATGCCAACCCCCCTCTCATCCTCTGGGTCCTCCGTTTCCTCACAGGGAGAGAGCAGAGGGTCAGGGTGAACGGTCACCTCAGCGCTGTCAGGTCAATCTCCACTGGTTCTCCACAAGGTTTGGTCATCTCTCCACTTCTTTTCACTTTATACACCAATGACTGCACAAGCTCCACCCCAGGAATTACTTATGTCAAATATTCAGACGATACACTGATCATGGACACTACAAACAGAACTGGACTCACGTGGTGCGCAGAGAACTGTCTGGACTTGAACGTCACAAAGACAAAAGAAATAGTCGTTCACTTTCATCACAATCACTCATCTCCCTCACTCACCATAAACAGTCAGATTATTGAAAAGGTCCATTCATACAAATACCTCGGCTTTATCATCATAAACTCACATTTCAACTCAACACTGAACACATTTTTGAAAAATGTCAAGCACCTCTATTTCCTCCGTAAACTCTGCAAACTTCAGGTTCACCGAACTATTCTGGCTGCTTTTTACAGACGTTTCATTGAATCATCCTCACATTCAACATCACTGCCTCGTTTGGTTCACTCACTCTGGCTCAGCGCAACATTTTGAATAAGATCATCAAGCTAAGAGTAAAATGATAGGTCAGGAACAGCAGTCACTCTCCACCACTCATAACGCTGGAGCCCTCAGGAAAGGCTCCCAGATCTCCACAGACTCCTCACATGGTCTTCAATCGTACTACACCACGTGACCATCAGGTCTACGCCGTGTGACCATCAGGTCTACACCGTGTGACCATCAGGTCTGCACCACGTGACCATCAGGTCTACGCCGTGTGACCATCAGGTCTACACCGCGTGACCATCAGGTCTACACCATGTGACCATCAGGTCTACACCGCGTGACCATCAGGTCTACACCACGTGACCATCAGGTCTACACCGTGTGACCATCAGGTCTACACCGCGTGACCATCAGGTCTACACCGCGTGACCATCAGGTCTACACCACGTGACCATCAGGTCTACACCGCGTGACCATCAGGTCTACACCGTGTGACCATCAGGTCTACACCGCGTGACCATCAGGTCTACACCGCGTGACCATCAGGTCTACGCCGTGTGACCATCAGGTCTACACCGCGTGACCATCAGGTCTACACCGCGTGACCATCAGGTCTACACCGCGTGACCATCAGGTCTACACCGCGTGACCATCAGGTCTATGCCATGTGACCATCAGGTCTACACCGCGTGACCATCAGGTCTACACCGCGTGACCATCAGGTCTACACCGTGTGACCATCAGGTCTACACCGTGTGACCATCAGGTCTACACCGCGTGACCATCAGGTCTACCCCATGTGACCATCAGGTCTACCCCATGTGACCATCAGGTCGTCGGTTCAGGGCCCTCGCTCTGAAAACAAAAAGAGCTTCCTCCCCTTTCTATTCACATGTTAAATGCTAAATCACAGTCGAAGTGACTGTGGATTGGACTATACTGAGAGTATTTTAGTACCTGATAACTCATTTTAATTGATTGTCTAGGTGTGTGTGGGTTTTCTTGTTTTGTTTTTATATTTTTATATCGGGCTGTGCTGGCACTTTCCTCTGTATATGAAGTTCCTAACGGATAAATAAAGTGAATTTTGATTTGATTTTGATGAGCAATGTATGACCGTCCTGATGAGGTGAAACCAATTCAAGAAACAAGACAAGTCCAGTTGCCTTTTGTATTTCAAAGTGAGGACCGGATACCCACTGGTTACATCTCTCACAGTGAGCAGGAAGTAGTCCTCTGACCAGAGAAATCTTCATGGCCAGTCAGACCAGGAGACACTGCTGTCAAACCGTGACAAGCTAGCGGCTAATGTCAGGATAATTCAAATAAGTGTTGCTCAAAAAAGTCATGGTGATGTGTTAAATTACCCATAAAACTCTACAACTGAACATGAGTCCGTTTTTAAAGTTTATGTTGTTTATTCTACCACCTCTAAATGACCAAATATCCCTTTGACTGACTAACCAGTTCCATCTTCACCTGAGATGTTCACGTTTAGAGTGTGGACTCTATAGACCAGCACACAGGAGCTTTACTCCTGAATCCTGCAGGTCGTTGTTATTCAGGTTCAGATTCCTCAAATTCGAGAACTGGGAGCGGAGAGCTAAAGCCATGGGAGCACAGCTTTCCTCTGAGAGCAGACAATCTGCCAGGCTGAGATTGGAAAAACACAGTCAACTATAAAGAGCCCAGAGAAAACAAAACATGCAGATGTTTCCTGACCTGAGTGTCTCCAGCTTTGAGTCTCGACTCCTCAGTCCAGCAGCTGGAAGCTTCACTCCTGAGTCGTACAGCTCATTGTGACTCAGGTCCAGTTCTCTCAGACTGGAGTGTGGGGAGCTAAGAACCCAGGACAAGGACGCACAGCCCTCCTCTTCCACCAGACAACCTGATAAACTACAGTTAGAAATAAACTTAGAATCTGTGTTTGGTTCTGTTGATTATTTCCTTGTTGTAATGATGCTTCTAAGTTCTAAAGAATAAATCCACGCAACCATTACTGGATGAAATGGTTAAAATGATGGATGGATGGATGGATACTGCAGGAAATTGAATCATCCAATAGAATAAAAGTGTCAGGCCTGTGTTTTGATCTAAAAAAGGCTCAACAGCAACTCTCAAAGTTAAGGAAGTTAAAACAACCGTACTGAAGCCAGTACAGGAAAACCCACAACCAGTCTGGGTTTAGTACACAGGCTCACATTTCACCAGTCCACCTTAAAAACTGGAGAACTGACGGTCTGAAACTGCTCCAACTAAAGGTGTCCACCCAACCATCCCCCCACCCTCCTCCACTGTTGGCTCGGGACCTCCTCCATCATCATAGGTCCGGTTACCATGGTTTCCATGGAGCGCTCCCTTCAAACAATTTCCTCCTTCTGGCACATTGATGCATTTTATCATCCCAACAGTTCTGCCCTGACCCACATATTTAAACTGGTCCTTAGCTGCTGATACAGTGTTTAGAAAACTATAATGTCTAAAATGTTCATAAGTTATCGTAAAAGCCCACCTGAGTTAAGACTTGCTGGGGATTGTGGTGCTTTTATTTTGAAGGAGCTACCCTCATGTTGCTCCTTCAACCATCAAAATCATTTCTTTTTTTTTTAAGTATAGGTGACAAATCAGGCTTTCTAACAATTTAATACGTATTTCCAGGAAGCATTGTTACAACAAAGAAATAGCCAATCAGCAACGAGTTTCGTTACATTTTAGCATCATTGAACACCCAACAGAACCATAACGAGGGCTGACTGATCAGCAGTAACTGGATCCTACTTGAGGAGAGTAAGGATGAAACCAGGTGTTAGCTGGTTAAACTGCCTTCTCACCAAACAGCTTCAAGTTCACACTGTGGACTCTTCCGTCCAAGTGACAGCAGCTTCACTCCTGCACCCTTCAGGTCGTTGTTGCTCAGATCCAGGAGGACTGCGATTTGAGGACCGAAGCTAAAGCTTCACAGCTGCTTTCTGACAGGTTACAACCGCTCCGTCTGAAAAAGAGATACAGGTCAAACTTTAGATCTGTCTTTACTGGGATAAAAGAAGAATGTTTATGAAGTGATCAGCCAACCTATCTTAAAAAGGCCATCTGATTAAAGAAATCAAAGATGGAGGTTTGGAGGTCATCCACTTTGATGGTCTTAATGGAAGCCTAAAGGCAAAATGGCTGAAATATCCCGTTGTTACAGTCATTATGTATTTGACAAAATAGGAGGCTTCAAACTTCTTCTCTTAGCCGACTTCAACATAGATCAACTCCCTCTTAAACTATCAGAGTTCCATAAGCAACTGGGAAATGTTCTATGTGCACAACTGCTCCTCCCATCCACCATCATCTGGATCAATAGATCTATACTGCATAGAAACACATCTCTGTTCTACAAAGACTGGTTAGAAAAAGACATGTGGTCTGTTGGACATCTGATGGACATAGATGTCAGCTGTTAGACTACACAGTGTTCTCAGAAAATGCCATTTCAATCCCTCTGAAATTGACTTTGTTAGATTACAAAATGCACTGCCAAATGATTTATTACCCAATCTCTAAATATCTTCAAATACCAACGTATAACCCCACTTCTACCAAACCTAACTATTAAAGACACTACTGACAAGAAATGTAATAATCACACAATTAGAAAAGCTCTGAATGAAACCTAACTTACTGGTAGAACGAACAAAAATAATATCATTTATTCATTTGATAAAGAATCAATGGAGAGGCTAAGAACTACAGTAGTATTTAAAACTTCCTCTACCTCCAAAAGCTAAAGAAACACACTTCAAAATAATGAATGGAATTTACCTTTCCAATGAGTTTTTAAGAATTCAGCTCAACAAAGAAGACAATAAAGGCTCATTCTGTGAAAATGAGATAGAAACTATAGACCACATCTTCTATGAATGATGGAAAACTAAAGTGTTCTGGGAAAACTTTGAAAACTGGCTTCTAAGTAGCCAAAATAGTCTCCTATTAGGTATACAACACCCAACCGATGAAATAAGGCATGTCAAATAGAAAACAGGAGCTATAAACACGAACTCCATCAAATTGAGTTGAGCAGAGCTCAAATGTGCAGCACTAAGCGGCTAGCAGTTAGCTCCCCAAGCTACACACAAAACAGTTCCAAACAGCTATAAAACTTCACCACACCGGTGGAAATAAAGCTTTAAGCACACAAGAAACAAGGATGAAACATAAATAATACTAATACTTACTTCTAATGGACGCACACTGGTGTACAGACATTAATGAACGATATCTGCGTCATGCCGAGACCTCTCTGAGCTGAACATGCCGGGAGCCACCTGGTGGCCGAAACAGAAATTACATGCAAACCTAGTAATGTGTAGAAAATTAGAATCAGTACATTTACAGTCTTTTGTACAATTCATGATCAAACATTATGGACCTTTGCTTAGTAAACAAAAGAAGGCACCTGTTTAAAAAAGTGACCGGAACGATGACGTCATCACGGTTAAAACACATGCACGCACATTGACGTGTGCACGTCATGGAATGGAACAGATCAAAGCTCATTCGATCCCCACTTCCGTGAGAATCGGACCTGTTTTGTGCAGGACAACTTGAGCAGCTGAATAAGCTTTTTATCAGAGATTTGTTGAAGAACTGAATACTTCTGGAGCCATGGTCGTCGGACAGGAGCGCCGCCTGCTGGGAGGACCGCCACCGGGTCCAGATGGACGTCGTAAGTCCAAACTTTTAATAAACTTCTCTAAGTTCACTTATCTGTCTTTAAAACGTTTGACACAATCAACTCATTAAACTAAGAATAAACTGTTGACATTATGTCCATTGAGTTTTAGGTGAATTGTTTTAAAAACGGAGGTCAATGGAGGTGAAACTTAATTGTTTATTAGTGGATTTGTGGGGCGAATTTTTCTGGAAATGCCAGATTAGACATGTTAAAGTGTTTTTCCAGGAACTTAAAATTATAATAATTTGAGAAAATTTATGGTATGCTACTAAGTTACAGCCTGGCCATCTATTATGCAGATTCCAGACAACAAAGGGCTCAAAATATCATATTTATGGAATTATTGATCTACAAAGTGCTAAATTATTCTACAAATATGATCATTATCGAACATCTGAACACTGTTACTTTGTTTTCACAATTTACACTTTGTCCAATTTTACTTTGACAAAAAAAAAATGGCGAATTGTCTGCAATTTTTGTCAAGCAAGCAAGCAAGCTAGCTAAACTTATGCACATATTTGTGTGATTTCCACCCCTTGGCTGTTTGTGTTGTTTTGTGCTCTTCAGCTGTTCATGTTGTAATTGTGCACTTGTTGTATTTTTTCTTACTTGCTTAATAAAGTTTGTTTAAAAAAAAGCTAGCAAGCTAGCTAGCAAGCAAGCTAAATGTTCGTGTTCTTCGTTACCATAGAAACGGGGGAACGAATTTAAATCTGGGTTAGAATGTAAACAAACGCCATGACGTCAGAACGTCCAGCTAGCTAGCTAGCTGTGTTGTGGCTAGCTAATAGTTTTAGTTAACATGCAGCATCAGAAATAATAAAAGTAGGTTTAGGAACTTGAGTTCAAGTTTTTATTCCTTCCTTCATTCAGTTTACATGGAATCAAATGTGAAGTCAGTGCTCCTCCACTAAGCGCTGACGATGTTTGTTTTCTAGCTGTTGGTCTGTCTTGTGATGGAGCCAGCGATGATGGAGAAGCGAATGAAATCCCCCCAGAAGATCATTTTGATCCAGTTTTATCTTTTGGAAAGACATTTTTGTAATATTCTGACAATTTAAACAGTTCAACCAAATTAATGGAGAATAACGAGCTCTGAAAATGATTAAAGGGACTTCATATGTGGACAAACTGTGTTTGATCTGAATGCAAAGACGAGTCGTGTGTTGGAGCTTTCTGCCTGAATGGTTGATGTAAGGTGAAGGTGTGTGTGTGTGTGTGTGTGTGTGTGTGTGTGTGTGTGTGTGTGTGTGTGTGTGTGTGCTTAGCTAATGATGATGTTTCCATTTGTAGTAACTGGACTCATGTTGATCCTTTATTTCCTGTTTTGGTGTCTAAAACCTCCAACTAAAAAATTGTGTACTTGTGTTACTGAGTTCATGTGACTGATGCACACAGACGCACAAACTCCTGATATGCATTATTTACATGATGTTAACAACTCATTGTAACGGTTTTAAACCTGTTCATTTATGAGAAGCAGTGAATCTGATGCCATTTCTTTTTCTCCTCACAGGCAAGGCCTTCATCGTGGAGCGTCCTGAGGCTGAAGGTCGCCCTGAGGTCATCAGGAACCAGGATTCAGATGAAGAAGATGGAGGTAACTTTGTTCCAGAGGTTTTTATTGATGCTGACAATGAGATTGTTGACAATGTTGAGGTGGTTCTTGGTGATGCTGACGATGAGAATGATGACTATGTTGAGGTGGTTCTTGTTGATGAGGATGATGATGACAGTGAGAATGATGACTATGTTGAGGTGGTTCTTGTTGATGATGATGATGATGACAGTGAGAATGACGACTATGTTGAGGTGGTTCTTGGTGATGCTGACGATGAGAATGATGACAATGTTGAGGTGGTTCTTGGTGATGCTGACGATGAGAATGATGACTATGTTGAGGTGGTTCTTGTTGATGAGGATGATGATGATGATGAGAATGATGACTATGTTGAGGTGGTTCTTGTTGATGATGATGATGATGACAGTGAGAATGACGACTATGTTGAGGTGGTTCTTGTTGATGAGGATGAGGATGAGGACGATGACGATGATGATGACTATGTTGAGGACTCAGGTTATAGCAGTATGTCTGATGAGGAAGGTGCTGAATTGTCTGGTGAGGAAGGTGCTGATGTCGATCAGCTGATTCCTCCACTTGGAGAGGACCCTCAGTTGCCTCTTGGCTTCAGAGCTGGTCAGGAAGTTCCCCCACCGGGTGAGGAGCTTCCAGAAGACTCCGGGGATGTTCAGGGAAGAAAGGAAGAGGAGTACATCTGCGCGTGTTGTGCCTCCAGGATGGGAAGGAAGGAAGATGAAGATGAAGAACCAACTCCTTCGACGTCTGGCCTTGGATCCAGCCAGAAGAGGCCCGGAGGGCACTTCCTGGACATCCCCCCGAAGAGACCAAGATGGGATGATGACAGCGACTCCGATTAGAGGTGTCTTCTTTCAGTTTAGCACGACTGAAGATCACTTCTTTATGGATTTTATTGGTTGCATGTTGTGAGTTCTAGTAGAACTGGTTATGCCGTCTTCTTGATCTGCTTCCTAGGTTTTGTGTTTGTTTTTAAAATCTGGTCAGACTGTTGATGCTGTGGGTGGTGTGGTTCACCTGGGCTGTTCTTGATCTGGTTGCTAGATGTTATTGATTTCTTTTAGTTCAGTTCTAAGAGGTTTCTACTGCATGTGGCAGTCTGGGGTGACATGATGTAGCAGCTAATGAATTTGGCATCAAATGTTATGGTTACCCTGTGTTTACCTCTGGAAGAGGGCAGAAATATGGAACACAGGAGGCCATGGTAGCTACCACAATCTAGACCAGATCAAGGATTTCTCTCCATTCTATGGATGATTCTAACTAATAAACATTAGACACGTCAACCTGAAGAAGGAAGACCAAGGAGCGATTAGCAGAAGAAAACAGGAAGTCCCAAAGAAGAATCCAAAGTCCAAACCAGGACCAGCAGCAGCACTTCTCCACTGCGTTTGGGTTGTGTTACGTTTGGGTTGTGTTACGTTTGGGTTGTGTTGTAAATGGTAAATGTCCTGTATTTATACAGCGCTTTCTAGAGTGTTCTACACTCCCCAAAGCTCTGTACAACACGAACAGCCGTTCACCCATTCACACACACATTTACACACTGTGTGGTGATAAACTACACTGTAGTCTTAGCTGTCCTGGGGCACACTGACGGAGGCGGGGACGCCATGGACCGGCGCCCTCCAAGTCCCTCTGACCTCCACCTGTAGACAAGGTGGGTGGAGTGTCTTCAAGGACACAACGACATTGTAACTCAGCTGGAGCTGGGGTTGTGTTTACATTGTGTTGCGTTACGTTTGTGTTGTGTTGTGTTACATTTGCATTGGTCTGCGTTGTGTTGTGTTTGTGTTGCATTGTGTTATGTTTGTGTTGGTTTGGGTTGTGTTACGTTTGGTTTGGGTTGCGTTGTGTTACATTTGCATTGTGTTTGAATTGTGTTACTTTGTGTTTTTGGGTTGTGTTGTGTTACATTTGCATTGGTCTGCGTTGTGTTGTGTTTGTGTTGCATTGTGTTATGTTTGTGTTGGTTTGGGTTGTGTTACGTTTGGTTTGGGTTGCGTTGTGTTGCCTTTGGGTTGTGTTACGTTTGGTTTGGTTTGTGTTGTGTTGCATTGTGTTATGTTTGTGTTGGTTTGGGTTGTGTTGTGTTGTTTATCGGTGTCAGAGAGCGAATGAAAGCAGCTCCAGTTAGAAATGGAGCTGCTGGAGGTTTCCCACTACGACAGTGGCTGTTAGTGGATGGACTGGACTGACAGACTGACTGACCTTTGACCTTTACCCGTGTGTTTGCAGTGGAATGGTTTTCCTTCTCCCTAGCTGTGCTGTGACACACACTAGTTGTAAACACCTTTGTTTCCAGGTCTGGTTTCAGGAGAGAGACCTCCTCCTGATCCAGGCCTGATTTCACCTCTTTGAGTTTTGAGTTTTAAAAGCAGAAAAACAAGACACCGAGGACGGCAGAGACGCAGCATTCCTGTTGGACATCCAGGGTTTGGAGGACGATGAAGAGTTCCAAGGCCAGAAGAGAGAGACACCAAAGGACAGACGGGACAAATAGGACAGAGACAGGGAGTTTTTAATTATTATCATTATTATTACAATTATTATTTCAGATCAAATGTGTTTTCATGATTAATGATGTTTTTTCCCAGGTCCCCCCCGAAGACTCACCACCTTATCGCGGTGGGGGGGTTTGTGTACCTCTGTCATCCTGAGGCCTGTGTCGTCTAGAGTATCCTCCTCCTGCTGGGGTCTCCATGACGACCAGGCCTCAGGGGGGGTCAGACCAAGAGTGAGTCAAAAACCTAGATGAAGGACCAAAGTAGACCAGGTACCTATTCTGGAAAAGAGAGACCAGGACACCTTCCTGGAGTCAGGCCTAGGGGGGGGGGGGCTCAAAACCTCCACCTCCAGCTACAGCTCAGACTAAAAGATGTTTCCCTAAAATGATCTGATCCAACCAGATTTACATCTACAACCTGCTCTGGTGTCACAGTCAATAAAAACACTTTGACTGAAACAGACTTTCTGTTCTGTGAAATTCTTTTCCATCTAATAACTTAGAAACATGAAGTTGATTCTGTTCAGTGAGACTCAAGCAGCTGCAGCTCCAGAATCCAGATGAAAGCTACCAGATGAACCTGGATCTGGAAAACCTCCAGCAGAGACGTGATCCAGTGCTGGCTGCAGGAAGCCTCCACCCACATGGAGACACCAGCAGGAGGCAGAACCTTCAGATGTTTCTGTTCATGTAGATATCAGCTTTTATCCAAAGAGACTTACAAATGATATTATGACCAAGAAGTTACCTTGAGGCTAACAAACCACTAACCCTGACATTAACCCTAAACAAACTACTTAGATGGTCTAACACTGGTCTCTAAGGTGACCGTGAGGGAAAGGAACACAGGATAGAGTGAAGAGCATGAAGAGAGTCCAGAGGAGTAGTGAAGGTAGGAGCTAGTCTAGAAGAAGTTCTCTGAAGAGCTGGGTCTTCAGGAGGTTCTTGAAGATGGACCCTGTTCTGGTATCTTGGTAGATCATTCCACCATCGTGGAACGACACATGAGAAGAGTCTGGACTGTCTAGAGATTTATGAAGGTCATTCTGTTTGACAAAGGTCACTTTGTTCAGATTCACAGCAGATATGAAGCCAGAGCTGGTCAAACAGCAGAATGACCACGACTGAAGGAAGCTCTGAGACTCTGTCTGTTTGGACACGTTTGATTCTGACTGTGTTCAGATGTTCACAATAATGTAGTCCTCCAGTAAGACAGGTCTAAACACAGCTGATCCTTCAATTCTTCATCACACAACTACAGTCTACATCTATCAGACAGTCAGGATTATTACATGTTACAAATATTAAAGCAACAATCAGCTCACAGCTGGAAGGAAGGAATCTGAAGATCTGAGATGATATTAGGAGGAAAGAGGGTGATTTCGGTCTGGAGGACAACAGACTGTGAAGATAACAACACCACATCTCCCACTCTCTGCCTGTCGACAGCTGATGACACTTTGACTCATTCTACTGGCCAAACACACAAAGAATGTGACTAACACTGATCTGAGACCAGCTTCCAGTCAGAAGAGTCAGTGGAGGATCTGACAGAAGGAACCATCAGCTGAAGATCTAAACGCTGAGATGTAAAGATCCCAACGTCAGATGTTTACAGGAGAAACAGGCCTCACCTCACACCTGAGAGAAAACATTTCAGGAGGATCAGGAAACTCTGTTCTAGAATTTAAAACATGTAAATGTCACCGTGGGGAATGAGAAGAGACTACTGGTCCTTTAGAGTCTGGAGACCTGCTCTTGTGCTCCAACCCTGTTGTAAAACAGAAGGAAACGGTCTAAGCTGTCTTTATCGGATCAGCTTGAAGTCAAAGTGACCTTTGTCATCACTGCTATTTAGCCCAAACATACAGAGTCTGAAATGATGCTTCTCCCACAAGCAGGATGCACAGAGTTAGAAAACTGATAAATACACATGAAAACAAGCAGAACTGTATAGAAATCCACTGAGTCAGACTGAGGTCAGAGAAGCTGTTTTATTGCTGACATCACTTCCTGACACCAGAGGGCGCCGATGAGACAGGATTGAGGGATAGATGTGAGAAGTAGATGGAGTGTGTGGTTGTTAAATGAGAGTTCCTGGACCAGCATCCCCTTGTCACCATGACGACAGAGAGCAACACAAAACCTAAACCACCTACTGACACTTTGTAGGGCCAGTGGACACATCTGATCACTGCTGCATCCTGCACTTTAAAACTATGGAGCCCATTTCCAACAGTTTGACAAATATTTTTTTTATTCTTATGTCATAACTATGAGCTAGTAACTGATCATATTAAAGGCTCCTGGGTGTCTCATGTCCAGCAGTTTGCTGTATTTTGGGGTCATGACACCAGATGGTGTAAGGCCTAGACCAGTGGGGTCCAGTCCTGGTCCTGGGGGCCAGTATCCAGCATGTTTTAGAGGTTTCTCTGCTTCAACACACCTGATTTCAGTTAGTGGCTGATTAAAAGCCTTCAGCAGAGCCTGATTTCTCGTATGTTTGCTATATGCAATGACAATAAAGCCTATTCTATTCTATAGAACAGGTGACAACCATTGATTCAGGTGAAGGAACTAAAACATGCTGGATACCGGCCCTGAGGACCGACTTTGGTCTACTGGTCTAGACGCTCCCCTTGAAGGTTCATGTCCGGTTCCTCTCCTCAGCTTGAAGCAATCCCAAAAGGGTCAAAACATGACAAATATACACGGCCATGTTTGTAGCCAACAGTCAGGACTCCAAAGGGTCAATAGGAACTAATGTGGTATAAAAGGACCAACACAGTCAAATCAGATACAAGAAACACCATGAAACACAGAATCGCACACAAACTACAGGACAGTCTATCTAGATTTGACATTTTTAATATTTGAAGTGAAAAAAAGAAGAAAAACAAGATTCTTTAGAGCAGAATTCTGGTAAAGTAGTCTTTTTATGACGTCTTGTCTGTTCATCATGTCACACACTTGTTAGAAGTCCTTGACTGTAAAACAGAGCAGCTGATCACTGCTCAGACAGACAGCTTGTCGTTCAGATAGTTGGAGGTTTTGTTGTCCTGCAGCAGCGTCTTAGTGACATCGTACAGGTTGTGTTGGTACGCCAGTCTGTAGCGAGTGTACACATCATCACAGTGGCTCAGCAGGTTCTTCACGTTTAAGGTGCTGATGCTGGTAGCGTCCTCCAGCCTGAAACAACACACACACACACACACAATAGAAACCCAACTCTTAGACGGTCTCAGGTGGAAACGGGTCCTGACCCTGAACAGAGCTGTTTCTAATTAAATGTCTCACTTTTTAAAAATGTCTTCAAACAGACCAGACGTGAGTGGACGATGGCGTTTCAGATCCTCCAGGTATCCAAAGTCTCCCTTCAGCACCACCTTCTGGAACAGGATCTCCGCCCAGTCTGGACTAAAGCCATATGCCTCTGAGACTACAAACACCTGAGAGACAAGAGACACAAAAGACCTGAAACAAGACCTCAGAGCCACTAAATACCAGAGAAATCCTCCAGAACTCTGACTTTGTTGAGCTAAATGTTGGGGAGTGTGTTAAGGATGTCTGTCAGTTGTCACCCTGAACGTGCTCTACGTACAGTCTGTCTAATAACAACCCAGCAGCTTCTCTGTTCTAATCAAACTGCTGTCTTCAGACCTCACGGCTTCACTTCACAGTCTTCAACCATTTCAGGAGGCGGACCTTTGGTTTGTTTCACACTGTGGCCGTTTGCAGGCCCTGACCTGTACTTATCGAGTCCTTTCATCTTCTGTTTTCTGACTTCTCAGTGATGGAAGAGAGATTGTGACTGGTTGGTACTCCTTAAAGAAGCAGGTCCTGAACTGCTGCTGGTCTGACGTGATGCGCTGTAGACCAGTCTGTTGTGCTCATCTCTGCCTCCTAGTTTTCTGAATGTTTGTGGCACACTTTCTAAATGGAGCACAGAGTCATCTCCTGTTGTAGGTAAATGCATGTAGACGTGACGTAGTGCTGCAGTTAGAGCTCTCCTGGTGGTGGAAAAGGAAACACGGAGGTTCTAACAACTCCAACTAGCTATTCCTCCGACCCTCAGAGTCCTCAGTGCTGCTTGTTGAGGGTGAAGCAGTGTTACAGAGACGGACCTGGTAACATCTGGGCAGAGCCATGACAGCACTCTGCCTCTCTGCAGGACTCAGGTTGATGATGCGCAGGTCTGATCCCTGATCCAGGAAGTGGAGCTGAAGAGCAACCAGCTTCGCTGTCCGGACACAACGACTTGCCTGACGCACACACGAGTCCTGGGGTCACACACACACACACACACAGACTGAGAATATATCCTGCATGTCGACGTTACTAAGGAAAAGGTCAGAAAGGCTCCGGTACCTTGGAGAAGCTCTCTGCAGCGTCCTTCAGCAGACCCAAAACCTTGAGCAGTGAACTCTTCAGTTCTGGAGTCACAACTAGTAAAGAAAGTCCACATGAGTTCAATTAGCACCGAGACCAAAGCAGGAACCAAGTTCGACCAGTTTACCCCAGGCCCTGGACTCGATCATCTTCAGCTGAGTCCTGGCTGCCATCTCATGGTTTTCTCCAATCTCCCTCCTCATGCTGAAACACAGCGCCACCATGTTGTGCTTCTCGCTGTCTGCAGGGAGGCAGCGCTTGATGTAATCCAGCAGGGCGGTCTTCAGATTGGAACTCTGCAGGAGAACAGTACAGCCAGAGATCAGAAACAGTCTGATCAGGTCTGAACTGGATTCTTTTAACAGGTCACTTCAGGGTTTTTCTAGTTTGATTGGATAAGAAAGTGTGTGTGTGTGTGTGTGTGTGTGTGTGTGTGTGTGTGTGTGTGTCTCAAACCTGTCCCCTCTCTGTGTCCACCTTCTTTCTGAGCAGCATTTCAAAACAATGGTTCTGATGTAGCAGGTCGAAGATATACGTCATCTCATTGTACCTGCCAATACCTGTCAGCAGACGCACCTTCAGGTGTACACACACACACACACACACACACACACACACACACACGTTTACCACATGAACATAAATCAGGAATCACTGTCACATCATTAGCAGCTGGTATTGTTCTGTGGGAGACTACTGGGCAGTACAGAGAGGGACATTAATATTTCATAGATTTTTCCAGTTTTCCCTCTTACAAAGAGTGTAGAGGTCTGTTGTTTTCATTGTAGGATCAGTCAACTATCAGAGACAGACTCTAACCTCATTGTAGGAGCCATAACTAAATATATATTGGGTATTGATCACTGGGTTTTTAGGTTTTGAATGTAATGGTGACGTGGTGCAGGCAGAGCATTCGTTCTGTCACCAGGTGTGGGATTTTGACGCCGTAGTTTTGTTGACCACTAAAAGTTCACCGTCGCGCTACAGTCTGTATTAAAGTTGATCTCGTTTATAA
Organism: Callopanchax toddi; assembly: GCA_006937965.1. NCBI lineage: Eukaryota > Metazoa > Chordata > Actinopteri > Cyprinodontiformes > Nothobranchiidae > Callopanchax > Callopanchax toddi. The sequence continues at coordinate 137,867 of SSNR01000379.1, read as the reverse complement.
GGTCACGTTTTGTTTAAGGATTTAATTCAAGGAGTTCCTGAAACAGTGACAGACTAATAAACCAAGAGAAATGCTGTTCATGTCCGTGTGTTAATGAGAAGCTGACAGCGCGTCATACAAATAGAACTGGACCCATCCTCCCCTCTAAAGCCACTGTGGAAGTAGCTACACTCATGATGGTCCAGAAACCTTGGCTCAGTTCCAGAGGTCAGACGTTTCTCCTCTGACCTCCTGACCGTCTCCCAGACCTCCTCTGGATCATCCAGATGGTCTCTGGTGAACTTCAGATGGACCTGGACATGTCCTGTCTTCAGCAGGAGGACCTACTGCAGGATTTGTGTTACTAATGGTGACCTTTGACCCTGTGGTCCCTGCTCTCTTCAGGTCACTGACCAGGTCCTCTCCTGTAGTTCTGGGCTAACAGTCATCTGGAGTTTCTTCCATTTTCTAATGAAGCTGTTAGCTTGTTGTCCTGTAGCCCATCCCCGCCTTGTGTAGATCTACAGTTTAGTCCCTGGTGTCCTCAGACAGCTCTCTGGTCTCCAGGGTGGAGTCGGATTGGTTGAGTGTGGACAGGTGTCTTTATAAGGTCAAACAGGTGTAATGAGTGGAGGAGAGGAGGACTTGTAAAGACCAGCTAACAGGTCTGAGAGAGACAGACTCTGATGGTTGGTAGGGGGTCCTGCTGTATGGATGAACTCTGTGTGGAGGTCTGATGGAGTCTCTGGGGGCTTCAGCTCACTGCAGTGGCTCAGAACAGACTGACTGGTTTTCTACAGTTTAACTGAGGATTAGTTTTGTTAGGAGGATCTGAGGGACTAACAAACATCCAGGGTCTGAACCAGGCTGCAGGTCTTGGGGCTCACCAGTAGGCTGTGGTGCTGGCCTGGAGCCAGGTAGGTGTGGCTCAGGTGGCGGGCTGTTTGCAGCACTCGGACGATCCCCTCCATGTTACAGGTGAGACTGAAACAGCTGTGAGCCACAATCAGCAGCTCGACAACTGGGAGGAAACAAGAAGTCTGGTGTTACCATGAAACCTTTATTAATGAGGTCATTTAAAGGTGTCTGTGTGTGTGTGTGTGTGTGTGTGTGTGTGTGTGTGTGTGTGTGTGTGTGTGTGTGTGTGTGTGTGTGTGTGTGTGTGTGTGTGTGTGTGTGTGTGTGTGTGTGTGTGTGTGTGTGTGTGTGTGTGTGTGTGTGTGTGTGTCAGTCATACTGCAGTTCAGGTCCTTCAGGAAAACAGTGCTGAGGTCTTCCAACAGTCTGAAGCCCACCAAGTTTGGATCAGCACATAGTTTGACCAACTGCACCAGTGGATCCTGACCTTCTGACGGCCTGAAGACCTGCTTCTCTCCTGGGGGCAAACGCACACAGATTAGCATGCAGTGGGACAAATAACCCGCGGTCTACAGATCCCTCTGTCCTCACCGGGCTGAGTGGAGGCTAACAGCGCTCGAACCACAGCGGAGGAGACAAACTCAGCCACAGCATCAGCAGAGAGCGCCCGAGCTCTGATGAAGGTCTGAGCCTTCCTGAAGCGGTCTGGCTGCTCCAGCAGTAGCAACTTGTCCAGAACACAGCCAGGTTCATCCATCCAGACCTGATGGAACGTACACTGCAGCTCCTGAGGAGACGAGAAGAGAGGCTTGATGCTGCTGCTCTGGTCCATGTTTTTACCAGCAAATCATATCATTATGTAGGTTTGTTATTTAAGGCGGTGTTGAAACTGCTGCATTGACCAGAGGACCCAGTCAGATCTAGCAGAGAGAGGAGCTTAGTAACCAGGTTGTTTCAGGGCCAAATCATTGTTTGCTGTTGAGTCTCGTTGTTCCACAAAGGTAGAGAAATATTCAGCCCTCGTGTCCTCATTCAAAGAGGTCAGGAGATCTGTTAGATGTCGTGTAGGTGAGTTGTTTTGTCTGCAGTAAAGCTCCAAGCTGAGAATACTGTCATTAATCCAGGAAGCAGGATTTAACACAGGAGTTGATTTGGTTCTGACAGGATACATGTTGTTTAGAATGGAGAAGCAATAAGAGATGAATGAACGAATCAGCATCATTTACATGAGATAACTGAGGATTAAGGGGCAGTAGAGACTTTTCTAGTAGTAGCAATTTATCAACCTTCAAGTGCTTGTGCATGTCTTCAGCTGGTTATATGCATTAATGTTATGTCTTGTAGGATTTGTCTCCTGAACCAAACACAAAAACAAGTTCCTCTTCAATGTAACCTGGTATGTAATGTATGAACGCAATAGAGACCCTAAGAACCAAAGCCAGGATCTGGACATGAACACTGGACTTAGCAGGCAGCCAGTGGAGCTGGTAGAGTATCAGGGTGATGTGGGGGATCTGGAGGACTTGGTCAGAAGATTCTGAACCCCCTGGAACCGATCCAAGGAGGTTCTGATCAGAGAGCTGCAGTAGTCCAGACCAGAGGAGATGAAAGCCTGAGAACAGTTTACAGTTCAGAGCGAGACTCAGTGGAACTCAGCTTAGTGATGTTCCTGAGATGAAAGAAGGAAGAGAGAACCAGAGACCTGACATGAGCATCCAGAGTCAGAGCTGGGTCAAAGGTCACACCAAGGTTCCTGACAGAGGGTTTGGTAAAAGAAGCAGGTTGACCAAGAGAATCCCTGACTTTAGGAACCAGCTGGTCTGGAGCTCAGATCTGGTTTTGTCTTCCTTCAATTGTAGAAAGTTCCCAGCATCCAGTTCTCAGTAGAGTCTGAAGTCGTCTGCAGCAGCTGTAGCTGAGACTTCTCATGGGGCTTAAAGGAGATGACAGCTGAATATAATCAGGATAAATGTGGCAGATTTCTTTGAAGAGCTCAGGATGAGCTATAGAAGGAGCATTTGATAGGAGGAGGTTCATTGTCCTTGGTCACCTGGTTGTTTCAAGTCTTGTTTAAATGTAGATGTGAACAGAAGTTCCGTAAGGTGCTTCTCTTTCCACAAAGTCACCAAATCGCTGCGACTCAGCCAGCAAACATCAGCATGAAGGATTTAGTCTCCGTAAGCAGCATCAAGCTCATCCATGAACACCCTGAAGAAGTGATGCTGAAGATCTTTAGCTCGGATGGAATTGATCGCTTTGATCACAAAGGACCAAACATGAGAGAAGTTCATGACTCCTCCAACCAAAACCTGCTGATGAGTCACACAGTGATGACTCAAAGCCTGAAACCAGAGTGGACACCGCGACTGTCCTTCAGTTAGGAATGTTCAATAACAAATATTAAAGAACCTTTAAATGGAAAAGAGGAAGAAACTTTGCTGTAAAATGCTCAAAGTCATTCTGATGAATACAGTAAGTTGAGCTGTGTCCAGTCATTTGTTCAAGTGGAGAAAGAAATACTCACAAAGTGACGAGTCTCTGAGACTAGTCGGTCCATGTCTCCACCAGGTCCAGGTCCGAGTGGGACTCTGCTGAGTGCTGCTTTAATGTCATTTGATTTAGAAAGTTGTTGAAAACTGTTGGCTGTAATGGTCACAGCCTCACCGTTCAGAAATAATATTCATTTATCCTTTATTCATCTGTTTCTCTGCTTTTGACCCGTCCTGGTGTTTCTGAGGAGCAGTGTGCTGCCAACTTGGACAGCACCCAGGGGACATTTTGAGGTTAGTGTCTTGCCCAGAGACACTTTGACACGTGGCCCGGATCGAGGTCTAAACCCTGGTCTCCTGCTCAGTCACTCCATTCACACCAAAAGTCTTCTTGTTGTTTTCTTCTCCTTCAGAGGTCACCACAGTCAGTCACCTGGCTCCGTCCACATCAGGACTGTCCAAGTCCAGTCCGTGAGAGCTACAGTCCTGGAGCTCCCTTCTCCAACACACCTTTTTATCTCATCTGTCTCTCGTCTCGCTCCCTGTCCACTCTGTGGCCTAAGCTGGACGAGATCTGTCTCACCTTAAACTCAATAATGTTAACTACACAATAGGATGACTATCTAGAACAGAGTGAGTGTCAGAACAGGACAGGCTAAGGACAAGCAGACCTGGTGTCTCTGAGGCTCCAGTCCTCTCTCATCTGTTGACCTCCTAATAACCTTCAGACCGTCACTCTGTGGCAGAAAGTCACTGGATGTGGTTCAAACTGGAAAACCATTCAAACCAGCAGGAAATGTTGCTCCTGCAACCATTAAAACCAGTAACCATTTTTACCCTAGAGGAATCATTTTGGTGAACCAATGTTTTTCTGAAGCAAAGGATGCTGGGATCTTGATGATGGAGTTCTTTTTAGTTGGTGGTTTTAGTCTGAATCGTCATGTTGGTCATAGTTGTTGCTGTCTGATGGTGTGTTATGTTGCCATGGTACAGAGACCGGTTGTGTTAGCTGGCAGGGCGACGCTAGGAGGGTTAACACATTAAAGCAACAAATCCAACAACACCAATGCTCTGAGAGTAGACGTGTACCTTGGAGAGCTGGTAGAGGCTAAGGACCTGCTTACAGTAGGTGCTTCCATGGCAACACCGATCCACCAGTTTCTGGAGCTGAGCAGAGACCGTGTCTTCAGGGAGCAGCATCACAAACGATGACAGGCTGCTGTGTGAGGAAGCTACAGGCCACATTTAAAACAGACCTGAAGCAGGAGTGAAGGAAAGGAACTTATGTGGAGACAGCAGGACACTTACAGGTAGGGATGGTCTCTCCAGCTGGACCTTCTGGGGTGTCCTCTTTGAGATCAGGGCTCAGATCTCCAGAAGCCAAGGCGTGGGACTGCAACACCACCCACACATCCGGGTGGTACATGGAGAAATACCGGCAGACACGGCTGGCTTCGTGGATGCTGCCTTCATCTAATAACTGACCAACAAGCTGTAACAAAACGTTTCTCTCCTCAGGATTCAACTCAGACCCAACATCCTGCATCTCCTGCTCCTTTGAGGGATCTGGGACTTCCAACAGACTCAGGTCCTTCTCCGTGTTCAGCTCTGCTATGTTAGAGAAGGAAAACTGCATCATGAACTCTTTGTATGCACTATTTCCAGGTGTGACAGCCAGCGGCAGGTTAAACAGGCTATCTTCTTCTGCTGTAGTGGCGAGGATGTGGTTTTGGACTCGACTGAGCCACAGTTTTTTCTCCAAGCTCTCCAGTTTGTCCAGAGGAACAGGGCTGAGTTGAGACAGCCAGTGAGCGGTGAGCTGGAGTAGCAAACAGCGCTCCAGGAGGTCCAGCTGCTCTGTCTGAGCCTCCTCTGCAGCTGGAGACTTGGTGGTCCCAGATTCAGACTGGGACAGGAAGAAATCAGAGACCGACTCTGGATCAATGCTTTCAGCTTTCAGGTGCTTGTGACACTTCATCCAGAAAGTGACCCGCGTGTCCAACTGCCTCCACTGCTGCTTGGTCTTTTGGATGATCGCTTCCTGAACCAGCTACAAAGGAGAGAAAAGAGAAAACCCATTACAATGAATCCAGTGAGGCTCTAACTGTCACTCTGTCAACCCGTCACGATCAACATGCAGTTAAGGTTAAATATCAGTAGGACGAGTTTGAGGAGTCTGGAAGAAATTCTGCTAAGGTGACTCCATAGTCCTGCTGGGGGACTTCAACGCTCACGTGGGCAATGACAGCGTGACCTGGAGGGGCGTGATTGGGAGGAACGGCCCGCCCAATCTGAACTCGAGTGGTGTTCTGTTTTTGGACTTCTGTGCAAGTCGCAGTTTGGCCATAACGAACACCATGTTCGAACATAAGGATGCCCACCGGTACACCTGGTACCAGGGCAGCCTAGGTTACAGGTCGATGATTGACTTTATAGTTGTATCATCTGACCTGAGACCGTATGTTTTGAACACTCGGGTGAAGAGAGGAGCGGAGCTGTCAACTGATCACCACCTGGTGGTGAGCTGGATCAGATGGCAGGGGAAGATGCTACGCAGACCTGGTAGACCCAAACGTATAGTGAGGGTCTGCTGGGAACGCCTGGCAGAAGAGCCTGTCAAGATGGTCTTCAACTCCCACCTCCGGCAGAGCTTCGACCGCGTCCCGAGAGCAGTGGGGGACATTGAGTCTGAATGGGCCTTGTTCCGCTCTGCGATTGTTGAGGCGGCTGTTGCTAGCTGTGGTCGCAAGGTAGCCGGTGCCAGTCGTGGCGGTAACCCCCGTACCCGCTGGTGGACACCAGAGGTTAGGGGAGCCGTCAGGCTGAAGAAGGAGGCCTACAGGGCGTGGCTGGTCTGTGGGTCTCCAGAGGCAGCAGATAGGTATCGGAGGGCCAAGCGAAGTGCAGCAGTGGCAGTTGCCGAGGCAAAATCTCGGGCGTGGGAGGAGTTTGGTGAGACCATGGAGAAAGACTATCGGTCGGCTCCAAAGAGGTTCTGGCAAACCGTCCGGCGCCTCAGGGGAGGAAGGCGGCAACTCGCTCACACTGTTTACAGTGGGGACGGGGAGCTGCTGACATCAACTGGGGCTATAGTCGGACGGTGGAAGGAATACTTTGAGGAGCTCCTCAATCCCACCGACGCGCATTCCTATGAGGAACCAGAGCTGGGAGACCTGGGGACGGACTGTCCAATCTCTGGGGCAGAAGTCTCTGAGGTAGTCAAACAACTATGCAGCGGCGGAGCCCCAGGGGTGGATGAGATCCGACCTGGGTATCTCAAGGCGATGGATGTTGTAGGTCTGTCGTGGTTGACACGTCTCTGCAACATTGCGTGGTCATCGGGGGCAGTTCCTGTGGAGTGGCAAACCGGGGTGGTGGTTCCCATTTTTAAGAAGGGGGACCAGAGGGTGTGTTCCAACTATAGGGGGATCACACTCCTCAGCCTCCCTGGGAAGGTCTACTCCAGGGTCCTGGAGAGGAGGGTCCGGTCGATAGTTGAGCCTCAGATAGAAGAGGAGCAATGTGGTTTTCGTCCTGGTCGTGGAACTGTGGACCAGCTCTTTACCCTCGCTAGGGTGATGGAGGGGTCATGGGAGTTTGCCCAACCAATCCACATGTGTTTAGTGGATTTGGAGAAGGCTTATGACCGTGTCCCCAGGGACACCCTGTGGGGGGCGCTCCAGGAGTACGGGGTTGATGGTCTTTTGTTAAGGGCCATTCAGTCCCTGTACCAGAGGAGTGTGAGTCTGGTCCGCATAGCCGGCAGTAAGTCGGACCTGTTCCCAGTGAGGGTTGGACTCCTCCAGGGCTGCCCTTTGTCACCGGTCCTGTTCATAACCTTTATGGACAGGATTTCTAGGCGCAGCCGTGGTGTGGAGGGGGTGGAGTTTGGTGACAGGAGAATCTCGTCTCTGCTTTTTGCAGATGATGTGGTCCTCCTAGCTTCATCGAGCTCTGACCTACAGCTCTTGCTGGGGAGGTTCGCAGCCGAGTGTGAAGCGGCTGGGATGAGGATCAGCACCTCCAAATCTGAGGCCATGGTTCTCGACCGGAAAAAGGTGGATTGCCAACTCCGGGTCGGGAGAGAGGTCCTGCCTCAAGTGGAGGAGTTCAAGTATCTCGGGGTCTTGTTCACGAGTGAGGGAAGGAGGGAGCGGGAGATCGACAGGCGGATTGGGGCAGCGTCTGCAGTGATGCGGACGCTGAACCGGTCTGTTGTGGTAAAGAGAGAGCTGAGCCAGAAAGCAAGGCTATCGATTTACCGGTCGGTCTACGTCCCAATCCTCACCTGGTCATGAGCTTTGGGTAGTGACCGAAAGAACGAGATCGCGGATACAAGCGGCTGAAATTAGTTTTCTCCGCAGGGTGGCCGGGCTCAGCCTTAGGGATAGGGTAAGAAGCTCGGACATTCGGGAGAGACTCGGAGTAGAGCCGCTGCTCCTCCATATCGAAAGGAGCCAGTTGAGGTGGTTCGGGCATCTGGTCAGGATGCCTCCTGGACGCCTCCCTCGGGAGGTGTTCTGGGCATGTCCTGCCGGCAGGAGGTCCCCAGGTCGACCCAGGACAAGCTGGAGGAAATACATCTTCAGTTTGGCCTGGGAACGCCTGGGCGTCCCAGCTGAGGAGCTGGTGGACTTGGCCGGGGAGAAGGTGGCCTGGGCTGCCCGACTTGGAATGCTGCCCCCACGACCCGGACCCGGATAAGCGGAAGAAGGCGAGGCGAGGCGAGGCATCAGGTGTCTCAGGTAAAGGAAGCATGAGGTCTGAGGTCTAGGACTAGAGTTCTGTGGGTGTCAGAACAGATAGAACCTGTGCTAGTTCTGCAAAAACAAAGAACCAATACAATCCTGATGAAAGTGACTGAGCCTAACGTAGACCTGAACCCTGCATGTGACTCAGACCTGGTTCAGGAGGAGGCGGTGGACTGGCAGACCAGCCAGCAGCGCCACCTGTCTGGCCTGGCTGTAGAGCCCTCTGGTCTGGAGAACATCCACCAGGGCCTGGAACTCCTCCTGCTGGACGGAGAGAGAATTGAACTGGAGCAGCCTGGGGGGCAGACTGACCCCTGACCCCTGCAACAACTGGCTCAGCTGACTCAGCTTCTTGAAGTCTGAACCTACACAAACGTACAAAAAGATACAAACACACAGGAATAGTCAGCAACATCAGACTGAAACCAGCATGAAGCCTTTACAGGTCAAGAGGTTTAAAGCTGCATCCCAGAGTCTGGAAACTGGACTCAGTGTTTGCAGCTTTATGAACAAAACTTTTCAGCAAATCCTATTACACTCATCAATGATTTCAACAGCAGTTTGTTCCTTTCAGTCATTCAACGTTTAAAAGAAAAATAGCTCATTTTTTGCCAACAAGTTATGAGATCCAACCATTCAAACTGGATGACAAAACAAAGACAATCCTTCCACACACTTCTTACTGAGACTCCATTTGCTGTTAAAACCTGACCTTTGGATTTGAAGAGTTTGTCGACATCAGCCAGAAGCTGCAGCAAGCAGTGAAGGTCGTACTGAGAGGAGCAGTGCTGCAGCATCATGAGGAGCAGCACCGACGCCTGGCTCTCCACCCACGGCAGGGGGAAGCTCCCAGAGAGAGCCGGACCCCCGTTCCTCAGCTACCGCAGAGAACAAAGGTTCAGTCTCCACAGCAACCATCGCTGAATACAACCGCTTCATTTAAAGGAATAGTGAACAAAAATATGAAAATCATGGAGAACCAGGACCACCAACTCAAATCAGAAAATTCTACATCCATGCACTAAACCTGAGACTCTGTTAAAAGGTCTCTGGGTGAAGAATCATGAACACATCATGCATCAACTTGATCCTTTGCTACAAGATGAAGCTACAGAATGGCTGTCACTGCTAGTCCTGGGATTGGGCAGATCATAGGGAAATGACCCTCAACTTAAATCTCTTGGTCTCAACTAAAAACCTTTCAACCAACCACAGAAAGATCACCTACAAACATTAAAATAGGAGCAGAATCATGGTTTTATCATTGTGTTTCTATTTTTACACCAGAAAAAATCCCGAAGCATGAAGGCCTTCAACAGCACAGACTAGGACTAGATGGACCGGACTAGAAAGCTCGTCAGGACTGGAACACTCCAGTGTTCTGGACATTCACATACACAGCTTTACATATAAAGACATAGTTTATTTGACTCCTCCTTGAACTGCCAAGTTAGAGTTAGGATTTGCTCAGAGTGAGAGGCGGAGGGACTTTCTGTTGGCCTCAAGACTCTCAGCCTGTACGTTGGAGTTTACCCCGGGGATGAAAGGGCAGCTTCCCTGCACGTTCGGGTCAAGGAACGGGTCCTGACTATTGTTTGTGCTTATGCACCAAATAGCAGTTCAGATTACCAGCCCTATTTGGAGACCCTGCAACAAGTGTTAGAACCCGCATCGACTGGGGACTCCATAGTCCTGCTGGGGGACTTCAACGCTCACGTGTTCTGTACTTGATCGTCATGCCTTTTGATGACAATTTGGAAATAATAGAGGTTTAAATGTGTATTATTAACTGAACTTTATTTCAAAGCTGATTATGATTCAGACCTATGTTTCGATGGTTTATTATTAGTCTAGAAGAGGAATCGACCTGCTGCAGTTTTATTATACTTCATATTTCTTGCCCCCAGGTAAGGCTCACATATTTAGCCGATATGTACTCTGCTTTAATAAGATCAGCTCAAGGCTAGAGAGCCAACAGAGATAAAGGACGTTCTTCAACATACCAGTTTAAGTTCCTTTTAGAAAAGAAACTGAAACACGTAAAATGTGAACTTGCAATAAGTGAACGAATGAACGGATTTATTTCAGTTTTACATTATAGCAGTGATGTCATTGTACAATTATGGGTTAAGAAATGGATCAATCAAAATTGGAATGGATTGAAGCCGATGCTTAGGTCGTCCATCCCAAGTATCCTAATGATACATAGAAACAATGATGCTAGATAAAATAAAAATATAAAACAAAAAGTATAATGAAAACATTATGACATTAAAATAAAGCTGAGACATGAAATATTAAAACCTTTTGACCAATACAATGATTCAAAATATTAATGGAATGACAATTAAATGCCAAAAGTCAACAAATAGGTATAATAGTACAAATAGTATATACATCATTTTTACAAGCAGCATTACAATGAGTATAGAGATATAACGTTTAGACTGTGAAGCAGTGTGTGATTAGTTGGAGTTATTGGTTATTATATAAGGTGACCAATGTAGATTTTAGAAACAGAGGAGACTTGGCTCAGTGCTGAAACATTCTGTTTGATTAAAGAAGACTTCAACCTATTTAAAGTCTCCGTGTGGTTTTGAAGAAGAGTTGAGTAACAACCTTCAGACAGGTTTTTGAAAATCAACACTGCAGCAGTTGGATTCAAACCTACGCCCTCCAAGCTGACAGACTAGCGTCGTAGCCACTACGCTATCGCCGCCCAACACTGAATACAGGGACATGGTTTAAAGTAGTGTTAAAGTTATAATGCTAAAGAAACTAACATGAACCGCTGTTTGTTCTGTCTGTGAGAGAGACGTCACACGCTACACGGACTGCTTTTGTTGCATCAGTTACTTTAAGTACATGCCTATTTCCAGTGAAATGTGATGACATCACCTGCATAGACTCTACACTCTGTAGTCATTCATTCTGACATCCAGTGGCTCACGAACACAACTGGCAGAAACTCAAATGACTGGAAAACAATCTTTCAGATAGTAGGTCTGCAAGTAGTATGACATTCATTTGTAGAATATTTTCCAGTAAATACTCACTGTAATGAGTGTCTTTTGAAAGTCCAGCAACTTTGTCTTGGCCTCGTTGAATTTCCTGTGGTTACAACACAACTCAAACATCCTCAACATCAAAACCAGAGGACAGTCCTGAAAACGAGGAAAACATTGCTTACTTTTCTTTGTATACAGGTCTAGAAATGTCTTTTAATTCCATTTTGACAGACGTCATCAAAATGAACAGATTATTTCTGAAACAAAGTGGGGAAATTCTTTAAACTAATAAATGTAATATTAACAATTATAATCCAGCTGATATTTTTACCCTCTGGAAGAGCTCAAAGCCACGTAGGAGGGGCAGGATATGGCCCCGCCCCAGCAGTGTCTTCCATATGACTGACAGGTCATGCAGGGTCCATTCGTGGTACTGTGGAGCTTCAGCCAGGTGTGAGGCAGCTTCTTCAGCAGTGACATCATCAACAGTGGTCAGCACCCACACACAGAGGCACGGCAGCAGGTCTGCTTTCTGCTAACCACACAGAGGTCACCATGTCAGCTCACATAGTTCGGTTCATTATTTGCTTCCAACTCTAAAATCTAGTGTCTGACATTTGATTCTGGTCGTTCTATCTGCCCAGAGTGTCTGAACAGGAGACACAGAAAAAAGACAGACAGCAATGTGGTTTTAGTCCTGGCCCTGAAACCACTGACCAGCTTTGAGCCATGCTAATGTGCTGGAGGGGTTATGGGAGTTTATTCAACCAGTCTGTGGGTGTTAGTTGATCTGGAGAAGGCTTATGGCCGTGTCCCCAGGGCATCCTGTGGGGGGTGCTGTACAAGTATGGGGTGGATGACCTGTTGCTGAGGGCCATTCAGTCCCTGGACCAAGTCTGGTCCATGTAGCTGTGTCAGGAGTTAGGGTCATTATTCAACCCCCGCGCCCCAGACCTGGATGAATGAAAGACAGTGAAGGGAGGCGGGGCTTCAGCACATCTCCACATCATGTAGTTGTTGCTAGCTGTGGTGTTTGGTTCACCTGTTCATACCAGTTTCTCATAAAACAGCTATAGAGTCAGGGGTGCACACAATTTTTCAGCATATGTTCTCCAGGGAGAACTTGGCGCTCTTGTCTGGTACGCACGTCCCGGGTCGGGGTGGTGGTGGTGGGGGGTGTTGATGATGGTGACGAAGCTGTCGCTTATCGCTCCTCGCTTAGGAGGCGTGACGATCAAGGTGTTCTGATTGCTCCTGACTAAACACCGTTAATATCAACGTTCATTAGCTCGTATAAAAGTCCACAACAACACGTCATCTTAGACAGAAAGAGATGAGTCTGGTTGCTCCATCAGAGAAAGATCAGCTGACAGAGAGAGGTAGAGGAGAAGCTCCACGCGCGCACAGCAGAGAATGGTCAGTTATGATCACTGATCCTTTTGTTCTGGTCGACTTAAATGACTGATTCTGATAGAGAGAACGTGATATGTGATGACTAAATGAACGTCTTTCTCAGAGGGGAATTATTGATCAGCTGATTCAGAGCGAGCTGTCGGGTCGGGGAGGATTTAGCAAAGGCACGAGCGCTGCTGGATCCGTGAACAGTGTCCCGAACCATAGAGGGCGATCGGTATGGATCACGGATCTATTGTGACCCGTTGCACCCCTCCTGGGTGTGTGAGTTGTGTGTGTGGGTTGGATGAACTGTGATTGTGTGTGTGTTAAAGCGCTGTGCATAAGGGCGCGGTGCCAGGCGCATTGGAGATGCTGTGAGTGTGTGTGTGTTGGAGGTCCTGCCTGTGTGTCCACTAGCTTCAGAGGTCATGTGATCACTCAGTCACTGAGCTGCAACAGGATGTGAAGCTCGTCAGATCGAGGGGTCTCCCATCAGGACCGCGGTAGTGCTGGTCCTCAAAGGCGCGTTCAGGCAGGCGGTTCTGGTACCATGAATGAAATCCGGTCCTGATGCGGACCAGCGGACTGCTTTATGTGCAGGCCTGTATAGTTCACTGAGCTTGAGAAAGAGGTGATCTAAATCACAGCAAAGCCCTTTAAAAGACTTGAACCCAGTCTAAGGTGTCCTCAGTGAGGCTCTGCTGACCCACCCTCTGAAATACAGCCTCAACAGGCTGTAATGTAGTGGTCAGGAACGTTAACATGATGGTAAATAACGGAGTGCTGGTTTAGAGAGAATCTGACACTGACTTTTAAAACGTACCTGCAGCCTGCAACATCAGAGTTCCTTTAAAAGAAACGATTATCCATGTAAGAGCTGGACCAGATGTTTTGTTTATTCAATGCGTCAGATTCCTGCGTGACTATGACACAACAGAGCCAAGCTGCTTCCTTTAAAACCTGACTGTGTTGTAGGGTGTGAATAAAAAACGGTGTGTTGCAGACTGGAACTGTGCATGTTGTGTCTGTGAGGTACCTGCAGACAGGAAGCCAGAACCGCCAGCACTGGGCAGCGATGGACCAGAGCCTGATGTAGGAGGTACCTGCATGGCACAGACTCCTCCTGGCTCTGCAGGAGGACCTGGAACAGTTCCCTGGGGTGCTCCAGGCTCCCACAGGACTCTTCTGTGCTCAGAGACCCTGACTGCTCTTCAGGGTTAGGACCTCTCCATTGACTGTGAACTTGGAGTTCCTGAAACACAAGGCTCAGGTGGGCCTGTAGTGTGGGGCCAAGCTGAGACACCAAGGATCTCACCTGAGGAAAAACCAAATGTGGGGAGGAGAAGATGACCACAAGAACAGAAACGTGGTAAGCAATGTTTATCTCTGGAACCATGAGGAGGTTTCTAACCAAATGAAAGAGAAAAGCAGAGTCTTATGTAACAAAGCAGCAACAAAATGATGCTTAAAGACACCCAACAGCCTCACTGCCATGAAGCGATGGTGAGAATGACACCCGACACGCTCACCTTTGCTCCAAGGCGGTGAATTTGTGCCAAGTGTTTTCCTTTAAAACCTGACTGTGGTGTAGGGGGTGTGCTCACCTGCTGAGGGGGGAAGTTGTGAAGTTGGACAAACACTAAAAAGTAGATCAACTGTCTGTCCTGGGCACAGTGACTGGGATAAACAGAACTGAGCTTCAGACTGTGGAGCTGACAGAACTGCACAGGCAGAGCCCATTCCTGAGCTGCCTCAAAGGACGACCTGGGAAAAACACACATATTCAGGGGATCTGACCTCATACAATAATCAACAGTCCAGTTCAGAGTCCAGTAGTTAGTAGAATAAGGAATTATCGTGCCCTTCACTCTGCTAGTAGCATCTTAGTTCCCCTGTAGTAAAAGGTCTTTGGAGTAAGGAACCTGCATCCCTCTCAGTAAAACCTGCCTGGAGTGTTTGACTGATCTGACTTCTTTATTTGGTTTCTTCCTCTTCTAAGTCAAATCTGGGCTAAATAAAAGAGGCACAAGCTGGTGTGTGTGTGTGTGTGTGTGTGTGTGTGTGTGTGTGTGTGTGTGTGTGTGTGTGTGTGTGTGTGTGTGTGTGTGTGTGTGTGTGTGTGTGTGTGTGTGTGTGTGTGTGTGTGTGTGTGTGTGTGTGTGTGTGTGTGTGTGTGTGTGTGTGTGTGTGTGTGTGTGTGTGTGTGTGTGTGTGTGTGTGTGTGTGTGTGTGTGTGTGTGTGTGTGTGTGTGTGTGTGTGTGTGTGTGTGTGTGTGTGTGTGTGTGTGTGTACCTGATAATGCCCCTCAGCTCCAGACTTTCCGTCACTGCAGCTTCTAGGTAACCAATCAGATCTTCTGCTGCTCCAGACTCCGCCTCCACCATTTTTACAGCTTGAGACACTGAAGCAGGACAGCAGACGGTTTGATTGTGTGTGTGTGTGTGTGTGTGTGTGTGTGTGTGTGTGTGTGTGTTTGTCTGAACTGCTGACTCGTTTGGTTGGTGGTTGTGCGTTTACCCAGAGCTGTTAGCTGCTGTGCTGGAGTGTGTGAGGAATGCTGGTTCCAGTGCTGCAGGATTGTGTTCAGGACTCGGGTGTCGACTCTCAGCTTGAGGCTGCAGACTCCCAGCAGCTCACAGAAACAGACAGCAGCTGATGTCACCGATGGTGTGTTGAAACACTGCAGAACTAACTTGTACACCTGCCGCCAGGCCTGTTGCAGCCTAAAAAAATCCACACACACCAAATGCTAAAGCTAAGGCTAAACTATGTTGCTCTCTCGCCGTCTCAATGACCCTAGGACCTTGAGGTCCAGAGAAGCAGTTCTACATGTCATACTCACAGAAGCTTCACATCACTGCAGGCCCTCAGCTGCTGGACCAGAAACGTGCCGTATGCAAAAGATGGTCGGCCATGACGGATGTAGTAAAGAAAGTCCAGGTTCTCCACCAGAGCAAACCTGTTCACCAGGTTGAGGCTGGAGAAATGAGGCAGCTCTGATGGTTCTGTGGAAACATGTAAAGTCAGTCTAACAACACCCTCGTTTCAGAGACGCTACTGCTGAAAGTACAGCTCACTAGACCCTGGGTTTAGTCTCTACAGCTCACTAGAACCTGGGTTTAGTCTCTACAGCTCACTAGAACCTGGGTTTAGTCTCTACAGCTCACTAGAACCTGGTTTAGTCTCTACAGCTCACTAGAACCTGGGTTTAGTCTCTACAGCTCACTAGAACCTGGTTTAGTCTCTACAGCTCACTAGAACCTGGGTTTAGTCTCTACAGCTCACTAGAACCTAGGTTTAGTCTCTACAGCTCACTAGAACCTGGGTTTAGTCTCTACAGCTCACTAGAACCTGGTTTAGTCTCTACAGCTCACTAGAACCTTGGTTTAGTCTCTACAGCTCACTAGAACCTGGGTTTAGTCTCTACAGCTCACTAGAACCTGGTTTAGTCTCTACAGCTCACTAGAACCTGGGTTTAGTCTCTACAGCTCACTAGAACCTGGTATAGTCTCTACAGCTCACTAGAACCTTGTTTTAGTCTCTACAGCTCACTAGAACCTTGGTTTAGTCTCTACAGCTCACTAGAACCTTGTTTTAGTCTCTACAGCTCACTAGAACCTGGGTTTAGTCTCTACAGCTCACTAGAACCTGGGTTTAGTCTCTACAGCTCACTAGAACCTGGTTTAGTCTCTACAGCTCACTAGAACCTGGGTTTAGTCTCTACAGCTCACTAGAACCTGGTTTAGTCTCTACAGCTCACTAGAACCTTGTTTTAGTCTCTACAGCTCACTAGAACCTGGTTTAGTCTCTACAGCTCACTAGAACCTGGGTTTAGTCTCTACAGCTCACTAGAACCTGGGTTTAGTCTCTACAGCTCACTAGAACCTGG
>SSNR01000379.1:43055-115398 GCA_006937965.1 Callopanchax toddi | reverse complement strand
GGTTTAGTCTCTACAGCTCACTAGAACCTGGGTTTAGTCTCTACAGCTCACTAGAACCTGGGTTTAGTCTCTACAGCTCACTAGAACCTTGGTTTAGTCTCTACAGCTCACTAGAACCTGGGTTTAGTCTCTACAGCTCACTAGAACCTGGGTTAAGTCTCTACAGCTCACTAGAACCTGGTTTAGTCTCTACTTCTCACTAGAACCTGGTTTAGTCTCTACAGCTCACTAGAACCTGGTTTAGTCTCTACAGCTCACTAGAACCTGGGTTTAGTCTCTACAGCTCACTAGAACCTGGGTTTAGTCTCTACAGCTCACTAGAACCTTTGTGTCTCCTTACCTGCTGAATTCAGAGTGTTTGACAGCTGCCAGCCAAACATCCTAGACGGGTCTAGTGGATGAACACTCTGCGGAAACAAAACATCAAAAATAAATTAGATATAGTGGAACAGCAGGTGACTCAAAGAAAAGATTTTCTTAAAGGGCAGAAGAATGATGTCATACACTGGAAAAGGCTTGTTTCTATTCAGAACGTTCTTGTGTATGAGTACCTGTAGAAGGTGATAAATAGAGATGTCAGCGGAGGGGCCAGTTCCACAAGATCCAGCAGGGAACAGGGCTGCTCTCAGTTTGGGGTGGGAGGCCAGGGCCATTTTCAGGAGCTGGGGATCGACTATCCTTTCCATAGTGCCAGATTTCTGCCCCTGAGCGACGACCTGAACAAAACACACAGAGTAGAGAACATGTGGTAAAAAGAAAAGAACATAGCCTTCAAAGAGCTGTTTGCAGAAAATCCTCATGAAGGGATTATAAAGATCATTTGCAGTCCTTCCTTTTACAGATGGAAAACATGTTCTCAATAAAAAACACATCTCTAAAAACAACATGAACAACTTTGATCTGTAAAGTTTTATCTGAATGAACCACAACAATGTTCTCTGGACAGATGACCCCACAGTGGCTGACCCACTGATATCTGGGCTAGTCCTGCAGGACCTGGACCCCTTTCAGCCACCATGAACTCCACTGGACAGAGTCTAACGTGAGACCCTCTGTCTGACAGCTGAAGCTAAGAGCTGAACCAGGTAACGAAACAGGACAATGATCCCAAACACATCAGCTGATCTACAACAAAAAGACTGGAAAACAAAAGAATCAAGGTGCTGCAAAGTCCAGACCAGAACCAGAACCTGCCAGACATGCTGTGGTGGAACTAGTAGGACTGAAAACTGTCTACTAATAACGATTACTTTAATTATTTGAAGACCTTAAAGGATTGAATGTTCTGACAGACAAGAACAATACCAATCTAAACTACTTTAGTTTATAGCTCAGTTGGTAGAAATGCCGGTCTGGCAGCCGGAGGGTCATCGGTTCGATCCCCAGCTCCGGCTGGGTTAGATTGTCGTTGTGTCCTTGAAGACACTTCACCCACCTTGCCTGCTGGTGGTGGTCAGAGGGACCTGGAGGGCGTCCCCGCCTCTGTCAGTGTGCCCCAGGGCAGCTGTGACTACAGTGTAATTTATCACCACCAGTGTGTGAATGTGAGTGTGAATGGGTGGATGACTGATCGTGTTGTACAGAGCTTTGGGGAGTGCTAACACTCTAGGAAGCGCTCTATAAATACAAGCCATTACCATTTAGTTTAGTTGGGGTGGACTGGCAACATCAGGGGAGTAAAAACTCAAATAAATTCAGTTTGTTTATGAAGCTCCAGGTCACAGCACAAGTCACCTTAAATCACTGAACAAAGCAACAAGTCCAGATCCTTTCAGGTCCAGATTCAGGACAACCGACTGCAGTAACTGAGATTCATTTGTAATGAAATTATATTCAGTAGATTATAAAAAGCTAATTAGTCAAATTGCCTCCATATTAAGGAACCAGGCTCAGAATGGAGGGCCTTCTGCCTCAGCTAACTGAGATCTGAGAGGACAGGAAGAGACAAGCACAGAGGGACAGCTGTTGTTTCTAAGAGAACAAAGTCTGGACATAGTAAATGCGTGGACTAGCTTCTCTGCATCACTTTGGGTAAGAGTGTTCTTAATTTTAGGAATACTGTTGATGAAAGAGACAGAAACATTTCTTTAATCAAACCAGCCTGTAAGCCTGCCTGACACATGCTTCTTCTGTCCCTTCAGCCAATCATCTGTCTCCATCTAACCCTGGCCTCTACATCCTCTACTGTCCCACCAATCAGCTTCATGTCCTCTCTGAGGCTTTACCATTTGAACAAAAGACTGATATCAAGCTGTTTTAAATCTTGAATTTCTAATAAATATTTAAACATCAGTTCATCAGTAATCAGGCAGGAGCAGGACTTACCTGATCGATTCCTCCAGGAGCAAACATGATGGCAGCCAGAGCCAGCAGGCTGTGTCCCTCTAACAGTAGGCTGCTCAGAGACGCCTGGCCGCCTGGTAACAGCACCTGAGCGCCAGTCAGACTAGCATGGAACACCAGTTCTGGGTCTGAAACCACACAGAACCAGTTAGAAAGAACTCAACAGAAAGGGAGACTTGTTTAAATCCTAAAAAGAGCTACAAAGTCCCTACTGTACGAAGCAAGTCCTGTTTCAGTGAACGCTGTTAGTGTCAGACTAAAAGGCTTCAAAAGCTACAGTAGAGAAAATAATACAAGAAGATTTTATACACTACTCAAAAATGAAAAGGAACACACTGAAAACATCAGATCTCAGCGGTAAAAACAAACCCTGGATCTCCATCCTGATATGGAATGGGTAATGTGTTAGAAACAAAAAGATGCAACATCGTTTGACTTAAATGAATTTATCAACCTACAGAGAGCTCAGTTTGAAGACAGCAGGAAAGGTAAACTGTTAAATGGATGCAGCAGGGATGTCCAACTTGCTGGAACGTCATTGCAGCAACTGTAAATGGTTCATGACTCTCATGTGCTTGTATGCATGTCGACTCTGTCAGCCAGATCCTGACTAGACAGCACTGAGCTGCTAGTCAGTCTGAAGTGGATGTGATGGTTAGGACCCCTATCTATCCCACATGTGTCCCACACCTGATGTACATTGGACCCAAATCTGCCCTACAGCTGACCACCATCTAGTGTATGACAGCTCCGGCTCCATCAGTGAGCCCCGGGGCAGCTTTGGCTACAATGTAGGTTACCATCATCCGTGTGTGAACGGGTGACTGTCCTGTGAAATACTTTGGAGTCCTTGGACTTGATGAAGCACCACTATACTAATAGAGGCCATTTACGATCTGTCTCACACCTGTTTTACACCTGATTTACACCTGACCCACACCTGATTTACACCTGACCCACACCTGATTTACACCTGACCCACACCTGATTTACACCTGACCCACACCTGATTTACACCTGACCCACGCCTGATTTACACATGACCCACGCCTGACCCACACCTGAGTTACACCTGAGTTACACCTGACCCACACCTGATTTACACATGACCCACACCTGATTTACACCTGACCCACATCTGATTTACACCTCGCCCACACCTGATTTACACCTGAACCACACCTGATTTACACATGACCCACACCTGGTTTACACCTGACCCACACCTGATTTACACCTGACCCACGCCTGATTTACACCTGACCCACACCTGATTTACACCTGACCCACACCTGATTTACACCTGACCCACGCCTGATTTACACATGACCCACGCCTGATTTACACATGACCCACACCTGATTTACACCTGACCCACATCTGATTTACACCTCGCCCACACCTGATTTACACCTGAACCACACCTGATTTACACATGACCCACACCTGGTTTACACATGACCCACACCTGGTTTACACATGACCCACACCTGGTTTACACATAACCCACACCTGATTTACACATGACCCACACCTGATTTAACACCTGAACCACACCTGATTTAACACCTGAACCACACCTGACCCACACCTGATTTACACCTGAACCACAGCTGATTTACACGTGAACCACACCTGATTTACACCTGAACCACACCTGACCCACACCTGATTTATATACCTGAACCACACCTCATTTACACCTGGTCCACACCTGATTTACACCTGGTTCACACCAGATTTACACCTGGTCCACACCAGATTTACACCTGGTCCACACCTGAACCACACCTGATTTACACCTGAACCACACCTGATTTACACCTGAACCACATCTGAACCACAGCTGATTTACACCTGAACCACACCTGATTTACACCTGAACCACACCTGACCCACAGCTGGTTTACACCTGACCCACACCTGATTTACACCTGACCCACACCTGACTTACACCTGGCCCACATCTGATTTACACCTGGCCCACACCTGATTTACACCTGAACCACACCTGACCCACACCTGATTTATACCTGACCCACACCTGATTTACACCTGGTCCACACCTGATTTATACCTGGCCCACATCTGATTTACACCTCGCCCACACCTGATTTACACCTGAACCACACCTGATCTACACCTGATCCACACCTGATCCACACCTGATTCACACCTGATTTACACCTGATTTACACCTGAACCACACCTGATTTACACATGACCCACACCTGATTTACACCTGAACCACACCTGACCCACACCTGGTTTACACCTGACCCACACCTGATTTACACCTGACCCACACCTGATTTACACCTGACCCACACCTGATTTACACCTGAACCACACCTGATTTACACCTGAACCACATCTGAACCACAGCTGATTTACACCTGAACCACAGCTGATTTACACCTGAACCACACCTGATTTACACCTGAACCACATCTGACCCACACCTGATTTATACCTGAACCACACCTCATTTACACCTGGTCCACACCTGATTTACACCTGGTCCACACCTGATTTACACCTGAACCACACCTGACCCCCACCTGATTTACACCTGACCCACACCTGATTTATACCTGGCCCACATCTGATTTACACCTCGCCCACACCTGATTTACACCTGAACCACACCTGATTTACACATGACCCACACCTGGTTTACACATGACCCACACCTGGTTTACACATGACCCACACCTGGTTTACACATAACCCACACCTGATTTACACATGACCCACACCTGATTTAACACCTGAACCACACCTGATTTAACCCCTGAACCACACCTGACCCACACCTGATTTATACCTGAACCACACCTCATTTACACCTGGTCCACACCTGATTTACACCTGGTCCACACCTGATTTACACCTCGCCCACACCTGATTTGCACCTGACCAACACCTGATTTACACATGACCCACACCTGATTTACACCTGAACCACACCTGACCCACACCTGATTTACACCTGAACCACACCTGATTTACACATGACCCACACCTGATTTACACATGACCCACACCTGATTTACACCTGAACCACATCTGAACCACAGCTGATTTACACATGACCCACACCTGATTTAACACCTGAACCACACCTGACCCACACCTGATTTACACCTGAACCACAGCTGATTTACACCTGAACCACACCTGATTTACACCTGAACCACACCTGACCCACACCTGATTTATACCTGAACCACACCTCATTTACACCTGGTCCACACCTGATTTACACCTGGTCCACACCTGATTTACACCTGAACCACACCTGACCCACACCTGATTTACACCTGAACCACACCTGATTTACACATGACCCACACCTGATTTACACCTGAACCACATCTGAACCACAGCTGATTTACACCTGAACCACACCTGATTTACACCTGGTTCACACCTGACCCACACCTGATTTACACCTGAACCACACCTGATTTACACATGACCCACACCTGATTTACACCTGACCCACACCTGATTTACACCTGACCCACACCTGATTTATACCTGGCCCACATCTGATTTACACCTCGCCCACACCTGATTTACACCTGAACCACACCTGATTTACACCTGAACCACACCTGGTTTACACATGACCCAGACCTGATTTACACATGACCCACACCTGACTTACACCTGGCCCACATCTGATTTACACCTCGCCCACACCTGATTTGCACCTGACCAACACCTGATTTACACATGAGCCACACCTGGTTTACACATAACCCACACCTGATTTACACATGACCCACACCTGATTTAACACCTGAACCACACCTGATTTAACACCTGAACCACACCTGACCCACACCTGATTTACACCTGAACCACAGCTGATTTACACCTGAACCACACCTGATTTACACCTGAACCACACCTGACCCACACCTGGCCCACACCTGATTTGCACCTGACCCACACCTGATTTAACACCTGAACCACACCTGATTTAACACCTGAACCACACCTGACCCACACCTGATTTACACCTGAACCACAGCTGATTTACACCTGAACCACACCTGATTTACGCCTGAACCACACCTGATTTACACCTGACCCACACCTGATTTACACCTGAACCACACCTGACCCACACCTGATTTATACCTGAACCACACCTCATTTACACCTGGTCCACACCTGAACCACACCTGATTTACACCTGAACCACACCTGATTTACACATGACCCACATCTGATTTACACCTCGTCCACACCTGATTTACACCTGATCCACACCTGATTTACACCTGGTCCACACCAGATTTACACCTGGTCCACACCTGAACCACACCTGATTTACACCTGAACCACACCTGATTTACACATGACCCACACCTGATTTACACCTGAACCACACCTGAACCACACCTGATTTACACCTGAACCACACCTGATTTATACCTGACCCACACCTGATTTACACCTGACCCACACCTGATTTACACCTGAACCACACCTGATTTACACCTGAACCACACCTGATTTACACATGACCCACACCTGACTTACACCTGGCCCACATCTGATTTACACCTGAACCACACCTGACCCACACCTGATTTACACCTGATCCACACCTGAACCACACCTGATTTACACCTGATTTACACCTGAACCACACCTGATTTACACCTGGTTCACACCTGAACCACACCTGATTTACACCTGAACCACACCTGATTTACACATGACCCACACCTGATTTACACCTGAACCACATCTGAACCACAGCTGATTTACACCTGAACCACACCTGATTTATACCTGGCCCACACCTGATTTACACCTGAACCACACCTGATTTACACCTGAACCACACCTGATTTACACATGACCCACACCTGACTTACACCTGGCCCACATCTGATTTACACCTCGCCCACACCTGATTTACACCTGACCCACACCTGATTTACACATGACCCACACCTGGTTTACACATAACCCACACCTGATTTACACATGACCCACACCTGATTTAACACCTGAACCACACCTGATTTAACACCTGAACCACACCTGATTTAACACCTGAACCACACCTGATTTAACACCTGAACCACACCTGACCCACACCTGAACCACACCTGAACCACAGCTGATTTACACCTGAACCACACCTGATTTACACCTGAACCACACCTGATTTACACCTGAACCACACCTGACCCACACCTGATTTATACCTGGTCCACACCTCATTTACACCTGGTCCACACCAGATTTACACCTGGTCCACACCAGATTTACACCTGGTCCACACCAGATTTACACCTGGTCCACACCTGAACCACACCTGATTTACACCTGAACCACACCTGATTTACACATGACCCACACCTGATTTACACCTGAACCACATCTGAACCACAGCTGATTTACACCTGAACCACACCTGATTTATACCTGACCCACACCTGATTTACACCTGGTCCACACCTGATTTACACCTGAACCACACCTGATTTACACCTGGTCCACACCTGATTCACACCTGACCTTCATCTGACCACCACTTGCCCACACCTGGAGGAGAAGCCAAGCTAAGTTCATTAGGGACTGTTACGAGGTAATCCATTTTCTTTGAAAACTGAGTGAGGTATCTCACCACACTTCCACTGAATGGTCACATGGAAAGCTTTTATTTTTTTTATACCTGTGGGAATGCCTGAAATTGAGCATGACGCTGATAAAGAGGACCGGCGCCCCAGAGCCAGGCACCAGACCAACTTGTATGTGACAGATTGGGTGGTGACACAGATGCCATGATTAGTCATGTCAGAAGATGCTTCCCAAAGTGACGCCATCTCACTGTGGAAAACACCTTCTAGAATGACTAATCATGGATATGTCACTCAGTTTATAGAGAACAGGGGTTACTCTGGCAACCAGATGCTTTCAATAACTAGACATCAGCTGGTATGTACCTGACATGTCTCTAGTTATCTCCTGGATTTTCACCAGCATCTCAAACCATGGCTGACTCTCCAACAGGTCCTGATCAGTCAGAAGAGGGCAGTTTCTGGGTGTCAGTCTGTGGAGAGGAGATCAAAACTTCTATTTAATAATAATAATAATAATAATAATAATAATAATGGATTGGATTTATATAGCGCCTTTCAGGACACCCAAAGCGCTTTGACAGAAGCTCCATCATTCATTCACACTCTGGTGGTGGTAAACTACGACAGACGTCTGCAGTCACAGCTGCCCTGGGGCAGTCTGACAGAAGAGAGGCTACCATTCTGCGCCATCGACATTCACACACAGTCACACAGGCAAGTTGGGTGAAGTGTCTTGCCCAAGGACACAATGACAATGTAACCCAGCCAGAGCTGGGGAACGAACCGGCGACCCTCCGGTTACCAGACCGGCCACTCTCCCAACTGAGCTAAATGCCGCCCCAACACATTTCACAACACAATCAACGCAACAAGAAGTTATTAAGAGCATATGATAGAATCAGACACCTGTAGTGCTCCAGGTAGGTGAAGAGCATGTACTGGAGTTTACGTTCCAGAAAAAATGTGATGAAGATGCTGTGGAGGTCAAGGCCCAGGGAGGAGCTGTACTGAGGGACAGGTCTGGATGAAGCCATCAGACCCCCGCCCTGGGACATCCGCCATAACAGCTGCTCCAAGTCAGAAATCTCCTCAGGAATGAAGATCCCTCTCCTGGAGAAAAAAAAACAGATTAGATGGGATTCTTTGTCAAATAAAGCAGAAATGTTCAAAAACTAAAGGGAACTGCAGCCAGTTTGGGGGGTGGGGGAGGGGTCTATCTACAGGAAAATAACAGAAACTTTCTGCATTTTTAGAGCATGAGATGAGACGCTTTCATCCCTGATTTTAGGTCCACAAACCCAGACAGGAAGAGCTGCAGCTCCCAGCCAAGTCTGCAATGGTTTCCTTACAAATGTGTCTGAATTTAGATTTCAACAAAACTGTCAGAATAAATGCATCCTGCTCCTGGTCCAGACGGTCTGTGAGCTGTTTAGATCAGGAGAGCTGTTACTACCACTGGTCAGGACACGTTAATAAATCACGAGTCTGCTGGTGTCCCTTTGGCACCTGAAACAGGAAGTGGACCACTGCCCCAGATGGAGGTCTACATCTGAGCACCCTAAAGGGACTACAACTCCAATCATGCACCTGTGAAGATCATGTGACTTCCTGGTGAACAACAACAACCTCTGACTCAGTTCAGCTCTCTCTGGTCAGTCTGTCCTTACGTACAAACAAACAAACAAACGAATGAATGACTTTGTTGGGAAGTAGATGGACTATCGTATCATTTGGATACTGGTCCCCAGTTCTCAAGCCAGTTGTCTGTGTCTCTGAAGCCCCTGGAGCAGTGCCAGTCCCATCCATTAACCCTAACCCTCCAACAGCATGCATTTTCTCACATCAGAGTTCCATCAAATCTCAAATCTAACCAGAACCAGGAGAACCCTCAGGCACGTTGACATTATGAACTACAGTTAGCTAATAAACCTCCCAGAGCTTCCTTCTGCTCCTTTACCTGGCCAACAGGTCCAGAATGTTCTCCCTCATGAAGGTGCTGCACACGCTGCTGTTGTTAACCACTTCTGGACTAATCTCTGGCCAGCAGGGGGAGCTACTGAGCTTCTGGGTTTGGATCCATGCACCAATCCGCTTCTGGTCATGGAGACCAGTCAGGTAATGCCACAGCACTGAAGAGTCACAGCAGCTCAGCTCTGATGAGGAGAAGAAAAGACGTTCTAAAGTGTGTGTTCTGCACAGCTAGGTCCAGAAGAACACCCTGGGTGTCTCCTCTAGCTCCAGTTTGACCTGTGTGCTGCAGTCTGGACAGGAGAATGGTGGTCTGGAAGCTTTGGTCCCAGTTCTTCACCCAGTCCAGTCGGACGTTCCTCCAGAGTTCTACCTCTTCAGGCCACCTGTGTTCCACCAGCTCCTGAAGGACCTTTTCATCATGAGACTCCTTAGGAACCATCTGAACGAACCTGGAACATGTTGGTAACTTTAAGACATGCAGCTGAAGTTTAATCCAAATGTTCACAGGAGGTCCAGAGGTGGACACTCAGAGAGAAATAATCAACGAAAACAGAAAATGTCCAGAAAAAACCCCAAAACAAATTCATTTCAAGCATTTTTATTTATTTGAACATTTTTACTAGAGATGCACTGACTGGTTCTGACGGCAGAAACAGATTAATGACTCTGGTAACCTGCTCATACTGGTTTATCTCACAGAACTACAACTAACAGAAAACATACGCCGTTCAGACTCTGGAAGTAAAACATCGACATTAGAAGATCTGTTAATGTTACAGTGGATGAGCGCCTATCAATGCTACGTTCATGAACCTAGAGAAATGTCCGACGTTTTGGAGTGGCGTGGAAATGATGCAATTACACCCTGAAGAAAATCTGATTTTTCAGCTTCAGTTTAGCTAAATATCACTTGATTCTGATGGACAGCTGCTTTGCGCATCTCTAGTTCTTATATTTATACATATATAAGGTTATAAGGTATTTACTGTGTTATGTGTGTAGACTTAGTTATTCATCTTTAGGGGCTTTTATTTTTTCAGTGTTACAATTTATTGTTAATTCTTTCTTGTTTCATTCCCTCCTGTGGTCATTTGCCTCAGCATTAACTGTGTGTGTGTGTGTGTGTGTGTGTGTGTGTGTGTGTGTGTGTGTGTGTGTGTGTGTGTGTGTGTGTGTGTGTGTGTGTGTCAAGCCTATAGCCTCACCTTGGTGATGAAGTCTGAGCTGAGCGCTGCACAGCTGGCAGTAAGCCAACTTTCTCCATCTCCCTGATGAATGAAATGCTTTTCATCTCCGTCGCAGACAGGAAACTCATTTTTGACAGCTCCTCCACCTGATCAATCACATATCCCATCATAATGAATGGAGGTTATGATGCTCTGACCTCACAAGAAGACTAGTTTTTATAAACACAAACATGAGAGCAGCTAGTCACCACTGTCAGGCAGCAGGTCTGACTCACCATGAAGTCCCTGAGCTCCTGGTCGCTGGTGTAGATGCAGACACTGTGAAGCTGCTCTTTCACACCGAGGCCCTGCAGACAGACAAATGCTTCAGTTTAACATCAGGGTCCTTTACAGGTTACAGTCAACACAACCCAGCTGATGGCTTCACCACACTGTTACAGGAAACAATCCAAAAACCAGCTACGGTGCTCATCAGATCGTTTAGTCTGGTCTGAGACCAAACGCTGCATCCACCCTGAGCAGGACCTTCACATGGAAGACCTGCTTCTGTCTGATGACTCGTATGAAACAAAAACCCACCCTGCATGGTCAACGCTGACATTAGCATACAGCGCTAACATTAGCTTTTTGTCCTGGGTAAAGGGGTTGCACACACACACACCCTTGTACAAGTCACATATAGGGACCGAACTTTTTTTGCTACGTTGCGGGGTCACACACACACACACACACACACACACACACACACACAGAGTGAGAGCGCCTCCCCTGTAGGAGCAGGTGAGTACTGGTATCCAGGAACAGCCTCAGCACAGAGACAGGGTGAGGCGTGTTCTTGCAGACTGATGCTGGTACCGGTTGGTAGATCTTACCAAGTTGGTGAGGAGTGCTGTGGCGGTCTGAAGGTCCCTGTGCTGCAGGCAGGAGAACATCTGATGCAAACCCTCCGTCCTCAGAGCCGACAGGTGCTGCTTCGTCTGGCTCTGCCTCTGCAGCACAGCCTGAGCTGTGGGGATCTGATTGGTCAGGATGGATTGTCTGACAATTTCCTGCAACACACGCAGCCACAAATTCATCAACGTTTAGATTTAAACTCCCAAAGTTTCAGACTCACAAACCTAAGCATTCTGAGTCTAAATGTGACCTTTGTTGGAAGCTGATCCCACTGATGAGTCTGAGCTTCCTCCTGGGGTCGAGCAGGACCACCAGGACCAGACCAGGGAAACCTCTTCAAGTACCTCCTCAAATCTGTGATGTAGCGCTCCAAGATGTCTACACAGCTCTGCACATCAGGGTGTTGGTCTGTAAACACGACAGCTTCAGCTCTCCACACAAAAACAAAGACAAACGGAGGAGCAGTGTGAGGCCTCACAATGAGAGCTGCAGAGCAACAAGCGGATCTGAGAGCTGATGAAGCTCAGGGTGACCATCAGGAGCTGCTCAGAGAACTGACGACTCTCTGCTTCACTGTTTGAGTCTCTGACAGCTGAACACAGCAGGTCCAACGCAGGGAACAACTCCTCCACACCTACACACACACACACACACACACACAGCCATAAAGCTCTGAAACACACACCTTTAACACAGTAGGAAGCTCAAATCTTGACACTTGAACTCAACTGGACTTTTTCCTTAATCTTCATAAAACATCTTGATGGAACAAAAAGTCGTGTGAAAGAAACCAGGATAAAAAAGAAGCTTACACCAGGATTACTGTCAAAAAGGGAATGTTTTCAGTTTGGTGTCAGTTAACAAAGTCCCAACACTGTGAGGAAAACTACCCGGTTAGTTGAGAGTACCCTGAGGTTTTCCTCTAGTTTTACACACAGAAAGCGTGTCGGAGCCTGTTTATGAGGACAGGTTTAGACCTCACAAGTAAGAAGATCGTTATGAAAGAAGCGTGCTTCCATGTGGAACGGGTCTGAGCTCCAGGGTAGACCAGGATGTTCCTGAAATCCACCACCAACCAGTCAACCTGTGACACAAACATGTTCCTGTGAACAGCTGATGGGAGTACGTACCGTCTGTTAGACCCAGTCTGGAGTCCACAGGCGGTTCAGCAGAACCCGAAGCAGCCAGCTGGTTCAAAACATTTCCTTTACTCTTCAGGTAAAAGTCTACTGTATCAAGCTGACGGTTCTTCAGTCCAGCCTGGAAACACGCACACACATTTACTTACACACATATAGATATCTACAGTATGTAGCGAAGCATGCAGCTGATGCAGAGAGCCGTCCTCCCCCTCACAGAAACTAGAACGTTTTCAGTGGAGACACCTGGACAATCCTACATCCAGTCAACTTTCTACAGCCATAGCCAGTGGAGGACTGGCCATCGGGAGAAATGGGAGATTTCCCGGTAGCCTTGCTGATAATCTGGAAGGAAGGTGGTGCAGAAAGGGAGAGACCTAAAAAGAAGAAAGCTCTGGACACAGATACAGCAAAGTGCTGCAAAATAACTCAGTAAGAGAAGAGGTGAGAGAAGAACAGACCCACAACCATCCATCACCACTAGTTAATGAGGAGGTTAGCTAATGAGCTTCAACTATCTCATAAAACTAAAGTAAAAAGTGATATAACAAATGTTAGAATATGGTCAACTACATGATATTAGTATTGAAATCCTAGTTTTACATTATTTTATTGAACCAGGTAAATTTCATTGAGATTAAAACCCTCTGAGGTCTATGAACTCGCCGGCGAGGTTTATTCTTAGCCGCAGTTCGTCCCTCCTTTACCAGGAAGTCAGTCCTTGTGATGGTTGCAGATTTGACCAACAAAAAAGTCCTGAAAACTGAAATATAAAGGCAAAGACAAAAATGGACAATTGTACAGCAGACTCCAGAGGGTTAAGAACATTTGTTGAGCAGAGCCAATGCATTAAAAATACTCCATTACTAAATCTGAAGGTCTGGAATATTATGGATGGCTTTTGGATTTTTCCTTTCAAAGATGGAGAAGGGAGCTCCCTGGACCAGCTGAGGACCGCAGTAGAGAGGACTCAGAGCAGGAACCTTCATTTAAGGAGCCTACAACTTTAGAACAAATCTAGAAGTCCATCATCCATTTTCTATGCCTGATTATTCCTCCACAGAGGGTCGAAGGGGAGCTGGCGCCTATCTCCAGCGGTCAAGGGGCGAGAGGCGGGGGACACCCCGGACGGGTCGCCAGCCCATCGCAGGGCAAATCTAGAAGTCAGATTATTTTGTTTTATTTTTTGAGAGGGGGCATGACCCGGGTACTGAGGGAGCATTCTGCAGAGAAATAGGTTTTGCAAAAATGACACTAATAGTCTGGCAGAAAAGTCCAGCTTTAGACATTTTGGGGTTTAATAGGATGATGCAATCTGAACTTAGCTCCTCGTTCTCCTGTGTCTCTGTCTGTCTCACCGACAACATCAGCAGCATCTAAACATGCCGTCTGTCTGGAGGAGATCAAAGTGTGGATGTGCTGCAATTTTCTGCAATTAAAAATCTACAAGACAGAAGCCATCATGGTAGCCCCCCCCCCATCAGATCCAGTCATATCCTATAACCAGCATCACATTCTCTGGTCACAACACCCCCCTCTCCTCATCAGTTACCAACCTTGGTGTTAAAATGGACTCCCACCTCACCTTCGAATCCCCTATAAACCACATATGTAAGACTTCCTTCTATTACCTACGGAACATTGCCAGACTTCGCCCTACTCTTACCCTACCACATGCAGAGATCCACGCTTTTGTCTCCTCAAGGCTGGACTACTGTAACTCACTGCTGCTCGGGATTTCTGGCAAGAGTCTTCAGAGGCTCCTGTACGTCCAGAACTCTGCAGCTAGGATCCGGCAGAGAGTGAGGAAATATGAACCCATCACACCTATTCTGTCTTCACTTCACTGTCTTCCTGTCGCTGTAAGGATAAACTACGAAGTCTCTCTCCTCACTCATCAGTGTCTGCATGGAAATGCCCCTTCTTACCTCAAAGAACTTCTCACCCCACAAAACTCAACACGCTCCCCCCGCTCCACTCACTCAACTCCTTCACAGACCCAGAACCAGACTGAGTCCCATGGGGGACAGAGCTCTCTGTGCTGCTGCTCCCCATCTGCTCCCTGAGACTCTGAGGGCCGGCCCCCAATCTGCTGACAGCTTTAAAAAAAGACTAAAACTTTTCTTTTTAGTAAAGCTTGCTTTTTTTTCTTCTTCAAAATCCTCTAAGCACTCTGAGACTCCAAGAATGTAGAGCGCTATATAAATCAAATGTATTATTATTATTATTGCAAAGGTCCTAGTGTGGTGTGATGAGTAGAAAGGAGAGAAATCATTTGATATGAAGGCTGATTCAACCTGTCAGAGTCAGAATGGATGTAACACAGCTGATTTCCTGTATATCACATTTTAGCAAGTGAAGTAACTGGTAAACGGCCTGTGTTTAAATTAAAAGAAGAGTTGAAATAAGGAAAAAAAATGTTTAGGTCAGTTGAGAGCATCTTAAAAATGTACAATTAATTGTGAGTTAACTATGGACACTCATGCGATTAATCGCGATAATTTTATGGTGAAAATGTAATGGATTGACAGCCCTAACATGTACATATGATATGTGTAGTGTTGTACCTGTAAGGTGTGAAAGGGGATGGAACAGTGCCCCCAGCTGTTCAGGTGACAAACTGCATCCACAGTTGCTGTGCTGCCAAATAACATCAGTCTGCTGAGCAGGTCCTGTTGGGTCACAGAGAACACCACCTGGAACACGCCGGACCCTGGAGGTGAACACACACACACACACACACACACACACACTGTCATGTTTTTCTGCTGTGGTGAAAACACCACACAAACTACACACGCGGTGAAGTCAGGCTGAACTGATGATGAGGTTGTAATTGTGTTTCATTTTAATTAATAATTAGTGTAAATATGTTTTAGACAAACTATATCCACCATGGAGTGTAAAAGCTGAGCTGTCCTTTCTCTCCAGGACTGTAATGGATCTAAAGTGTGCAGGTTGTGGTTTTGAAAGCAGCTCTAAACCCTGGTGATATCATTCCAGTGTTCATCTTACTCTTCATCAGCAGTCTGTGCTGTCTCTCCTCACAATGCTGAACTGGAGCTGCCTCACCCTCTGCCTGGTGGTAGCTCACACGCCCAGACTCCACATCCCATAAGGCCACTGTGGTCTGGCTGTTTCCAGGGGTCACAAAGGTCAGAAGGGCTGAGAACTCTGAGATGGCAAGCAGAGATGGAGTGGAGGACTCAGGGACACTGAAGACAGCCATCGCCCCTCCAGGAGGAGCTCTGCTGTGTGCCGAGGACAGAGCCAGGTGGGACTGAAGGTGGAGGAGCGAGGAGGTCCAAAAGGTCCCAGCAGGCTGGGCGGGAGCAGCAGTCTTTTGGGCTCGGATGTACATTGATGCCAGATGGGTTTCCCAGGAGCTGGAGGAAAATATAAAAAGCAAAGATATTAGAAACTTCTACAGCTAGTGCTGACTAGACGCACTGATTAGTCAGAGTCAAAACTACTGAGCCCACCAGGTTAGATACACACACACACACACACACACACACACACACACACACACACACACACACACACACACACACACACACACACACTCCTCATAGCTGAAGCCCCATGTATAAACGGGTGAAGTCCGCTGAGAACGTCAGAGATTCTGATCAAACCCAGAGTGTCTGTGCTGCCTTGGAAGGAAGAAAGGTTCTGCACATCCAGTCTCCAGTCTCACCTCTACAGCAGCTCCGCCCGTCTCTCCGTCCTCGCCAAAATCAAGTAACGCCATCTCCAAATCAACACTTGTAATCAGGACAGAGAATGTTCGTGCTAATCACCGGAGACTTTCTATGTCTCTGCTTAGGATGACGATGTCACTAATTTAGCAACACGACTTTTTAAACTGCCTTTTGCATTTTTGCTGACGTACAGAAAAATGTGTGTGTTTGAGTAAGTAGTCAGTTACAGTCACGTGCACTTTTTAGGCATTAATATTAAAATATACCAGAACCAATAGTGGAGTTTTTACAGCTCTCAGCCGTCATGGTAGCATTTATCTTTATATACAATCTGTTTGGTTCACAAACTTTTATCTTTTGACCCACAAACTAAAAATGACAGTGTCATGACTCTAAGAGTTGCTATTGGCTCTTTTTGAAGATCGTATCTATTTGTTCAAATTAAAATCACACTGCGTTTAGTGGAAGGAGCACTATTCTCTGCAGGCATTTATTATCAAATGACATCATAGTCATGAAACCAGTTTTGTTGAAGTTATCAAACCATCAAAATCTCACAGGCTGCTGCTGCCTGCCACCAATCACAGCTCGGCATGATGGGATGCCCCTCCCTCCATCCGGGTCGCGCGGGCAGCATCCCAAGTCGGGCATCTTCTCCCCGGCCAAGTCCACCAGCTCCTCAGCTGGACGCCCAGGCGTTCCCAGGCCAACCTGGAGATGTATTTCCTCCAGCTTGTCCTGGGTCGACCCGGGGGCCTCCTGCCCAGAACACCTCCTGAGGGAGGCGTCCTGACCAGATGCCCGAACCACCTTAGCTGGCTCCTTTCGATGGTTCGATGATGGGATGGATTCACTCAACTACAGGAGGATGACTGTGGCTCGGACCACTTTCAGAGATGGGTCACATGTCAGAAGCAGGTTTGGTTCTCTGAGCTCTAGACCCTGCTGTGGTGATTTAGTGAGGACCAGGTAAAGGATCAGAAGAGAACAGCAGACAGAGACATGATGCTGCTTCAGATAACAGGAGGTGGATCAGCTGTTTCTGACTTCACTACTTTGCTTTTTGACCTTGAATTAAAGTAGACTTTGTGTGTTTTATGTGAATTGATGCATTTAGTGCAACAGCTGTGTAGTTCATAACATAACACTCAGCTTTAGAGTTAAAGTACAAAATAACAAAAGGTCCAAAAATGTGTCACGGTGCTGCTGGACCGATATGGTTTGAAAGGAAACCCAGAATCTGTTGAGTCTCCTTCAAAGAGACCAACTCAAACATGCTGTTGTCACTTTCTGTGCTCCACTGATTACCGATCATCACTGAAGGAGTATCCAAGAGCAGCAAGGCTGTAGCTGGAGCTGGACATGCTGTCCTGGTCCCTGGAGTCCTTAGGCTGCAGAGGGAGACTGGGCTGAGGGACAGGACAGAGAAGGTGGTCTGGGTGCGTCCTGGAAGACAGGTGACAGAAACCAGTCTGACATGATCAACAACAACAACAATTAAACCAGTCCAGTCCAGTCTGGGTTGTGTTTCCTCCAAACAGCAGCTGATGGAAACAGGCAAAATCCCTCAGATAACCTAAAGGTTTAAAGTTTTAGTTTTGGACTTCCAGGTTGTTGGGTTTATTTTGACTGTATCAGCTGCATTTAGTAACTTCAGAATGTTTCTCTGAGTGTTTGTAGCCACAGCAGCACAGCTGTAAACCCTGCAGGAGCCACAGAACCACACAGAGCTCAGAAGGGTTCAGGACTCAACACTGACCTGAAGTAGTGGTTCAGGTCTACAGCAAAGGCCATGTCAGACTGAGTCACAGCTACCACTGTGCTGAGATCAGCTGACACCTGGATGAGGCAGAATGAAGATGATGTCACATGATCTTCAACCAATCCAGAGCTCAGGTAGGCAGGCAGGTCAACGGTGGCCAGTAGCAGTCCACCAGTGATGCTGTGTATGGCTGGAGGAGCAGGGTTAAAAAAACACTCCTATACAGAGGAAGCACTGCACACACACACACACACACACACGCACGCACGCACGCACACACGCACACTGTGGGTGCAAAAGTTCATGCCTGATAAACTTTATAATGTGATGCTTTAACTGCAGAGGCTACTAAGGTCATTAAAACGTAAAAATTAAAAAAAAGAATGTATGAAAGACAAATGGACCAAGTCCACGTCTTTGACCAACCTGGGTCATTTAGTTTTGACTTGTTAAGGTTTAAACTAAACTTTTTAAACATGTAAAGTTCTGTCCTCTTCATTTGACTTTACCGTTTTCTGCAGGTCTTTCAGCTGTTAGTCAGGACATTGAATCACAACCAGGTTCAGGATACAGATGAATCCGGTGGAGCTGATGGTGAAGAGGGTTTCTGCACAAACACAGTGATCGACAGCTGGCCCTCCGCTGGTGCTGCTTAGCTGGACACTGCAGCAGGATAGCACCTTCAGGTCCTCCTCGGCCTGCTGCCACTGCAGCTTCAGCAGCCAGTCACCGTTCACCAGCATGCAGCTCTGACCAGCAGCAAAGGACAAAACCTGCAAAGACTGCAGCTCACACACACCTGACAAGAAAGACTCCATCAGTAAAACTCTGGCACCACCACTCCTGAGGCAGTAGAGGAGCAGTTGTGGTACTCACTTTGGTTCTGTTTGGTGACAACGTCCAGCAGAAGGTCTGCAGGATACTTGCACACAATGAGCAGAGAAATGTTGGAGGAACGCTCTGCTTCGACCTCCAGGAGCTTCAGATCACCCTGAGATTCAACAGCTAACAAACGGAAGCTGCTGGCCCCCCAGCTGTGGGCTGCCACCTCCTCCCAGGAGAAGCTATGAAGAGAGAAAGGCTCTGCTTCAGGGAAGGTCAACAAAAGCCCCGTGACCAAGCTGACGATAGAGCAGCTCACTGCTCCCAGTTCAGATCGACACAGAGAGGCTGCTTGGAAGTGATGCTCAAAGGTTGGATGAACTATGACACTCTGATGAGAGGTTCCTCATCACCATGTGAGAGATGTTCAACATGAAGGGACCAAACGGTTCAAAGAGGGTCCCTCTTTGTTTGATAGGATGGTCCATAAACTAGCTCTATTCAGGGCTTAAAGCTCATCTGGTGTAAATGAATCCAAAAATCCAGTCTGTCTGAGAGGTTACTTCATTTCAGATCAGCTAATTAGTCTAGACTATAGTCCAAGACTAACGTTATGAAAGAAAAGTCAGATCATCTGTTGGAAGCCAGATCAGAATAACAATCTGCAAAGAGAGGTGACTGAAACCTGGGCTGAAAGATTTCCCTATGAGCTTTAGCAATGTGTGTGTGTGTGTGTGTGTGTGTGTGTGTGTGTGTGTGTGTGTGTGTGTGTGTGTGTGTGTGTGTGTGTGTGTGTGTTGAATTGAAGGAACAGGTAAACAACCCTGACCCTGACAACTTGTTTTTATTATTAATGGTGGCCTGGTTTCAACAGTCTCTCACTTCCAGTGTGTTCTCTTGTAATAAAACGGAATGCAAATCATCCAGAGGAGAAACATTCAAATAAAACAACAGACCAGGCAGGCCAGGCCGTTATCTGAAGATAAACCAGCTGCTGGTTCTTTTGTGGATCAGCCTTCAAGAAATCAGACCATATGACTCCAGACTAGGACAAGTCTGAGACTAAAACTAAATGTGGTGCAGTCTAGCCCTAACCCTGTGACCTGAGGTCAGTCAGACCAGAGAGGTCGAACTCACTCTCGGAAGCAGCCGTCCGCTGACACCGACAGGGCATCGCCGTCCGCGGTGTGACACAGCACCAGATGACCCCAAACATCCAGGCAGCAGAGCAGCGAGCCCGCAGGACATAGTTCAGCCTTTTGGATGTCCCGGACCTGCTCACAGAGCTGGTTCTCCGGGAGAACGGCCACTTCCATGGAGCTATCCGGCATGTTTGTTAGAGAAGTCAGCGTTCACATCGTTAACTTAAAATAAAGAAAACGTACTTTAATTACTGTCGAGATAAAAATATAGATGTTCCTGTTTCACAGAAGAAACCCGGAAGTAAGACGTCTGGTCTGCTTGTGTCAGCTGACTTACTGGAGGAAACAAAGCCCAACTAATCAAACACCGATAACAGACGACAACAAGTACAGAACGAAATTAGAAATTACATTTTCTTTCTAATGTCGCCGTTAGGTTTGTTCTAACAAACGTAAGAATGTTCTTCTTCAAAGTTCTCAAAATTATTTACGGTCTTGGAAAAAAATCTACAAAAATTCCGCTTTTAAATCACAAGTTTCCTTTTTAAACTGTAGTCTTTGTTCATGGTATTTTAAAGCAGCTTCAAGATGTGTGTTAAGCGATAATTAGTCACTTTACAAATATCTTTTGCCTGTAATCGGCGCTGGTGTTTAATCTTTGATCGATCATTTTTCCTTAAAATGTAGACGTGACGTAAGTCACATTCATTGGCTCGTGTAAAACAGTAGATCTATATACAGTTTTGCAGCCGATAACTGTTATAAACCCATTGACTGATTCTACTGAGATCTACGGAGACTGAGTCCCAGCAGCGATGACGTTTTCCTGCCAGTCGCTGATCTCTGTAGTTGGTTTCGCTTATAATGGCGTTTTCTAAAGAATGGAGTCAGTGTTAAGCCTCATTTCTTTATCTGTTAATAAGGTTTTACAGTTATCTGGGTTCGGTGATAGCAGGAATGTCCTGAGGCCCAGAAAGATGGAAGAGAAAGCGTTAGAAGTATACGGTAAGTTAGTTTCTGTTGACTCTTTGGGCTTCTTGCTACTCTACAACTAGAACACGTCTAAAAGTAAAAAGTATGTTGGTTTTATTTTATTTCTCATCCATCAAATACCGAATGACTTGTGATTGATTCAGTTGCGTTTATTTTAATAGACTGATGGTTTCGTGAGATCTGGGTATAAAACAAAAACAGCGCAGTAGTCTGACTATCATCACCTGCGTGTTCTGAAGTGTTCTGAAGCTATCAGTTTCACTATGAGCTGATTTGATCCTGCCAGATGTGATCCGGACGATCCGGGACCCAGAGAAGCCCAACACCCTGGAGGAGCTGGAGGTGGTGACAGAACAGTGTGTGGAGGTCCAGGAGCTTGCAGAGGAGGAGTTCCTCATTATCATTCGCTTCTCTCCGACCGTCCCTCACTGCTCTTTGGCTACTCTTATTGGTAAGTGTTTCTGCTGACAACATAACGCAGTCACACACTAAAATACCATCTGAAGTCTAAGTGATGGGAGAGCAGACAGAACATGTTCCTGAACCTGGAGGCAGGTCCCTGACTGTGTGGCTTCACCTTTAGGCCTAGAGGTTGTTTAGCTGTACTTGTGGCCAGAGGTGGGTAGTAACTAGTTACATTTACTCAGTTACATTTACTTGAGTAACTTTTTTTTTTAAAGTACTTTATGTGTATTTTTAATTCACCGTACTTTTTACTTTTACTTGAGTCATATATAATTTGTTAAGTATCACTACTCCTACTTGAGTAAAATCTCTGAATCCTCTTTTTACTGCGAGTAACTTTAAACACCGTTTAATAAAAACACACCAGACAGACACACCTACACTTTATTAAAGGAGACCACACGTTTCTGCACTAGCTTTGTTTTCCTACTCTCATTTTCTGTCATCTGTTGAGCTGGCTAGCTTTATCTAGCTAGCTAGCTGCATAGATACATCGCTATCTAAAAAAGCTATATATAGATAGCTAGCTAAATAGATAGCTACATAGCCAGCTAGCTAGATCTACTGTACTAGCATTATATTGAAAATAAAAATGACTTAGAAAAGTACTTCTTCTGCTTAAAAAGAGCTATTTTGTAATTTTATTATGTATGTGTATTAGTGTTTTTCATTTTAGCCTTTAAGATACTAGAATTTCCCCAAAACTTTATATTTTTGTCTGTCTGATGTAATAAAAAAAAAAAATCTGGTGTATGTTACTCAGTACTCAAGTAGCCTTTTAACCAAATTCTTTTTTACTCCTACTCAAGTATTTTTTTTGGACAGAAACTTTTTACTTTTACTTGAGTAAAAATATGATGAAATAGTGCTACTCTTACTTAAGTACATTTTCTGGGTACTCTGCTTGTGGCTGTGGTCATGTATTATTTACTCTGCGTTTGTTGAACGTGTTCACTGTTCCTCCTAGCGCTGCAGCAGTCTGGACTGACTCTCTTGTTTTACGGTTCTGCAGGTTTGTGCTTACAAGTGAAGCTGCAGCGATGTTTGCCTTTTAAACATAAGGTGAGCATCAGCATGGTTTTGATTACAGGTCACACAGCAGCTGTGTTGATTGTTTCACACTTTGAATGTGAAAATTATTTACATCCATTTTCAGTTTGAAGATTTTATAGCGTTGAGTTGAAAACTAAATATAAAAACGTATTCAGTTCAGTCGATGTTCAGTTCGTAGTTAGTTTACCTGAATCCACTGCACATTAGAGAACATTCACACTAACACTGTTTACCTGTGGACAAGAGTTTAGAAAACGCCACGAGAATGAACTGTCACAAAGTTAACTCCTCTGTGTTTGACATCTTTTTGTGACAAATAATATTCGTGCCATTCCCATTTTGACCACAGCTGTACCCTCCAAAATAAAATGTCAAGTTTGATGGTGTGTGTTGGGCAAACTGATCCATAAGGTCAGAGATGATGATCAAGAATAGAAATAGATACTTAATAATCCTTTCTGTTACAGCAGCAGTTAACAAAATTCAAACAATGTTACATCAGTTTTTATTTGTATGATTTGTTAAATATTCTAATGGCTGTAGCAGTCTGCCTTTCACCAGCCAGAAGCTGATTCTCCCCAAGGTGCAGTTAAGCATTTTCTTATTCAACTTATATGATGAATAAGAACTCATCTCTTCTCTTATAATGGCTGACTCCCAGAGGATGCAAACAGAGATACCAGGCTGGCCGTTTATTTATCTCAGAGAAGGCTGTCCACTCATTTTGAAGAAATGTGATCAAATCTGTCTCTTAGTAAATCTCCACTGTGTAACTGGGGGAGGGAATTGTTTCTGCACCACTGTGATAGTGACTGGGGCGTGGTCACTTAGGGTGAATTTGTGCCTCACAAATGTTTTTCATAATTGATTAGCTGGTTACAGAAAAGAGTAAGAGTGGTGGACAGGAGTGAAAAGGTGTGATCCTTAATCAGGGGGCGATGAGAGCACCAAGCATCACAAAGACCAAGATCCTCCATTTATGGTTTAAATAAATCAGCGGATTGACAATTGTGTAAGTTATCAGAACTGTTGGATCTGTCTAAGTCAGGGTTAAGCTCCTCCCACTACGAGTGTTGTGTCAGTGAGCTGTGAAAAACCGGTGGAAGGAGGAGAAGACCATTAGTGTTTGGACCGTACACATCAGCAGTACACAGTATCATATTTCTTAAAGGATACTGTGCAGTTTAGCTTGTTTCTAGCTCCCCCTAGTGTCCGTTTTAAGTCACTGCTGTAAAAACGTTAGCATTGTTTCTGCTCAGAAAGCCCTAAATCTACCTGTTAAATGTCTCCTCAGCCTTCACTGCTTTCTACTGGAGCAGTTCATCACTCAGTCAGAGAAATCAGCTGTTCAAGCAGGGAGAGATGGGAAAAATCAGGAATCATGAGCTAAAAACACTCCGGAGCTAGCATAACAGCTAGCCACATTGGGTTAGCCTAATCCAGTGTTTTTCAACCACTGTTCCGCGGCACACTAGTGTGCCGCGGGAGATCTTCAGGTGTGCCGCGGGAAATTATTCAATTTCACCTATTGGTCTAAAAAATTTTTTTTTAAACTAAATTATTATCTACAAATAATATTCCATTGTCGCGCGTCTGTGCCAGTCATCACCAAATGGCAGACTCAGGTTCTGTTTGGAGTCAGACGCGCAGCAGATCAGGACCTGGACCGGGTCCAGCGACAGCACCCGGCAGCGAGCCGGTGCCAGGGGGAGACGCGCGTCGAGAAGCTCCCGCGGCCCGCAACACGCTCGGCATCTGGAACCCCTCCTCCCCCGAACTGGACCGCATCTAGTCTGTGGTTCGGACATGTTCGGCTGGGAGGGGTCGCCGCCAAGCGAGTCGTGGACCCACGGCAAAAACTTGGCAGAGTTTGGGCAAAACACCGGCCACGCTCTGCATCAGCAGATCTGGGTCTCTGGTGAACTGACGGTCCAGACGTTTTTAAATTCATACTTTGATCTGACTGCGCCATTAAACCAGGAGATCAGCGGGTCCACTGACACTGGGCTGGACCAACATCGTTTTACTTTGATCCTCCGAGCATTCAGCTAAATAAATAAATAAGTCAACGTAAAAATTTTAAAAAACTCTTAGAAGTTAGCACAACAGTTTATTTTTGACAGTCTGAGCAGCCCGTTGGTTATTTTCTGCCATGTCTCCTCCCTTTGGCTGAAGGATGGATGACGTTATCTGATCACCTCCATACTCAGTGTGCACGCGCCTCTCAATAGCGTGATTATGGCAGCGCGTGCCGCTCAAGCTGCGTTTCTCAGCATAATAACTGACAGCTTAAAATTCAACATATCAAACAATATCAACACTAAAAACACATTGATCTGTCAATGATTGTATCAGAGGTTTGTCTTTGTTTTCAGAGACTTACATTAATACTAATGTTCAATTCCTCCAAAAATAGTTTTATTAAACAAAAACATGAAAGAGTCCTATGATGTGGATATTGAAATTAACAGTAGGGAAATAAAATAATTTTAAGGCAGATTACTGATAAACTGGATGCTACAATCACTTTTTGACAGGTGAAATAAATCAGTTTAAAGTTATTTGATAGTAAAAAAGAGAGTTGATGATTTAATCAGGTCACCTGTAAACTAAATGTAATCCTTTACTGTCAGGAGATGAGAAGGTTTCTACAGTAAAACTATTAAAACAGAGTGAGCCTGAGAAAACAGCTGTAGAGTTAAAGGAGACAGACCTCTGATGACAGATCAATGTGTTTTAGTGTTAAAATGTTTAATTGGACAAAATTCATCCGATAACGTTAACAACCGCCAATGAGCTCAGAGCTCATCTCATCTGATTTGTCTGGGCTTCTGAGGGAAGTTGTGACAGGCTTAGTAATTCTTGTTAGGTTAGTAACACCCCCCCCCCCCAGTGTGCCTTGTGATATTTTTCAACGACAAAGTGTACCTTGGCTCAAAAAAGGTTGAAAAACACTGGCCTCAGAGACTCAGAAGTTACAAACGTGGTATTCTGGATCCAAGCAGCAGATGGAGCTGAGTCATTAACCTGTAAAGGGTCAGATTAGCTCAGACTGGATCAAGGACAAGGTTTAAAATATGAAAAAGTTTCATAGCGTGCCTTTAAGATTATAATAATAAATCTTCCTTCTGCATCAGAGATGGATTCATTGCATGTAAATCATATATTATTGTTATTATTTGAATGGCTACACTGTTCTGCTTGAAGTTGTGTCCAGCTGAGTAACGATTAGGGAAT
Source organism: Callopanchax toddi (assembly GCA_006937965.1). Taxonomy (NCBI): domain Eukaryota; kingdom Metazoa; phylum Chordata; class Actinopteri; order Cyprinodontiformes; family Nothobranchiidae; genus Callopanchax; species Callopanchax toddi. The sequence goes on along the minus strand of SSNR01000379.1, from coordinate 89,077 downwards.
GTTATAGTGCTAAATACCTATATGATGATCGTCTCCAGATAAGTGTGTTTTCAGCAGGAGGACGATGTCTGCCTTCAGTCTTTAAAGATGATCTAAAACAGTGTTGTTTAATGAGTTCCACGCACACTTCAGGGGACAAATCGTAGTGACTTCATAACTATGTGTGTGAGCTGTGTTCTAGATGTGTGTACTGTTTGTGTGTGGGTATGGTTGAGTTTGTGTCACACAGTGGAAATGTGTTTTATTCTGATTTTTATGTTTTGGTTTGATGTGTTTTTATACTAATGTACTATTGCATGTTTTGATACAGTTTTATTATTGCATGCGTGTTTAGTGGTGCATTTTTAACCTTTTGATTCACTGTGGACATAATTGAGATAATGACCTGTGGAGAGGTGGGCGTGCCCTGAGGCAGCTGAGCAATATGCCAATGAGGGCAGAAGGGATAGAAGAGAGCTGAGCACCACAGGAGCAGGTGATCACATGTTAGTGGATTAGTCTGAGGGCCGAGTCGACTACAGACTTGATGAAATAAACCTGGTTCTGGTTCTGATGTAGGCACACCTGGCTGGTAGCACTGTTGTCTTAGATGGTTTTAAGCTCAACACTTGGCCTTATTACTACTTGATGTATGGACTTTGTGTGTTCTCCCAATGCATGCACTGTTTTTTCTTGGTACTCTGGTTTACTCCATAGACCAAAAACATGCATGTTAGATTAATTACCTTAATGGATGGATGGATGGATGGATGGATGGATGGATGGATGGATGGATGGATGGATGGATGGATGGATGGATGGATGGATGGATGGATGGATGGATGGATGGATGGATGGATGGATGGATGGATGATGGATTGTTTCTGATCTTTACTTGTAATGGAACTTCTTGGACAACCAGTTGAATAAATAACATACTTTTAATCTGTTGTTTTTCTTTCCGTCTTTAGTTGGAAATTTACATTTCAGAAGGAACCCATTCTACTGAGGAAGACAGTAAGTACTTTTTATTTTTATGAAGCAATGGTGTGGGTTAGTACTGTACTTATACTAACAAATACACAACAAGCATATGGCAAATGGACTGTACTTGTATAGCACTGTTTCAAGTCAAGGACTTCTAAGCGCTTCACACTGCAGTCAGTCATTCACTCACACACACACACACACACACACACACACACACACACACACACACACACACACACACACACACACACTCACACACACTGATGGCAGTGAGCTACATTGTAGCCACAGCTGCTCTGGAGCAGACTGTCAGATATGAAGCTGTCATACATCAGGCCCCACCAGGCCCTCGAGGTGGGTGAAGGGTGTGACCTGGTAGGAGCTGGGATCGAACCGACAACCTCCCTGTTGAACTATATCATGTAGCTCAGTTAGACAATATATATAATTTCAATAATATTGAAAGTCTTATTTTGACAAAGAACCATTTGACCCCACTTTGCAATAGATTCCATGAATCTTCTCCTTCACACGGTGCTACAGAGGTCATGCTACTGTCTGCAGCTCCAAGTCGATGCAACTTGATATCAGAAAAAAAGAGTCAAACTGGCTAACAATCTAACAGCATTATGGCCGTCCTCATCATCTCCCTCTTTAGACCATGTGGCAAGACTAAGGCACAGTATAGGGCCAAAATGAAGACCACTGCACATCCAGCGTCCTTGTAGCAGGAAGCTATATCTGCTACTGATCTGATTAATGATAAGTTGGTGTAACACCAGCACTAGCAAATGAGGAGGAGACAGGTTAATAATTAGCATGCCTAGGCTGATCAGCCACTGGAATACCTGCTCTGCTCTTCAGGCTTCCCTTGAGCTCAGACCTCATGTGCTTGATGGATGGATGGATGGATGGATGGATGGATGGAGGGATGGGGCTTCATTTTGAACGTCCATCCATCCATCCATTTTCTGTAGCCGCTTCATCCTCCACAGAGGGTCGCGGGGCAGCTGGTGCCTATCTCCAGCGGTCAAGGGGCGAGAGGCGGGGGACACCCTGGACAGGTCGCCAGTCCATCGCAGGGCCACACAGAGACGAACGAGACAAACAACCACACACCCACTCACACCTAAGGACAATTTACCAGCCCAATCAGCCTGACAGTCATGTCTTTGGACTTCATTTTGAACGTGTATCAAGAAAACATTGTTCAGCAGAATAAACCAAATAGAAAAAATATAGTAGATATTTTAGTAGATTTAAGAAAAATGCAGACATGAAAATGACAAAAGTAATCCTCATCTCAATAATAGACGATAGTGATCAATAATATATATCACCACCATTCAGAATCATTAATATTCATATGTGAACAAGGATTAGGACGAAGCATCAGCTGGTTTAGTCCCACCCCTTCTCCACATCCAGTAACTCAGTTACACCCTGGTTTTTATACGTTACATTTTGTAAACACAGTTATACTTTGCAGTATCTTTACATAACGTACACACACATACATATAAACACACTGTTTTTACAGTCCTTCTTCCTCCTTGTACCTTTATTTTTGTTCACTCATTTGATCAGAATCGTGTTTGTCTCTGTGTTGATTGGATGACTCCATGGCTCCATCACCGTCTGGTTTTTTTGGCTAAGCTAAGTTTGAGGTGTTGGGCCCTTCAGGTGGACTTACATCATACATGACATCACATCATGTCTTACATCATAAAAACTAGGAATTTAGGCTGCAGATGAAGCCATCCAGTGACTGAATGAAAACATTGATTCCGACCTTTAACCTTTCATGCTGTTGGTTCTGTCTCTGATGAAAACTCTTCACTTCTCCAGTTAATAAGCAGATCAACGATAAGGAGCGGGTGGCTGCCGCCATGGAAAACCCCAACTTGAGAGAGATTGTGGAGCAGTGTGTCGTTGAACCAGATGACTGAAGGACCCACATCTACCTGGCTTAAAGTGTGTGTGTGAGTGTGTGTGTGTGTGTGTGTGTGTGTGTGTGTGTGTGTGTGTGTGTGTGTGTGTGTGTGTGTGTGTGTGTGTGTGTGTGTGTGTGTGTGTGTGTGTGTGTGTGTGAGTGTGTGTGTGTGTGTGTGTGTGTGTGTGTGTGTGTGTGTGATCTGGGTTTTCTTGTTTTTGAGCCTTTGGGTTGGTTTGGAATCATGAATGAAGTCCGATGTTTTGAGGAACTTCTAGTGGACTTCTGGTGTTTCTGAGACACTTTAGAAGTTCTATAAGAAGTGGACGTTTTCTCCATCATTCCTCAGCTTCCCACTCAGCGATAAGATGATCCATCACTTCTTGTTAATGTATAAAGTCAAGTGGAATAAAGATGGCTGTATTTTGTGTTAAGTCTTTTATAATTCCTCAGATAATTCAAGGTTATTTCCCAGATTCAGACTCTTTTCGATGGGTGTTTTAAAACCAGAACTTTGAAATGTACCTGATAATAAAAAGCTGCTGTTTGACTACAAACACGTCTCCTATGTGTGTTTGAATTAGAGTCCCTGAGGGCTGCTGTCCTACAGGTTTTATCCTGATCCAACACACCTGAGTCCAGGTCTACAGGCTCTGATCAGGTGTGATGGAGGATTAAACGGGTTTGACTCGTTCATAAGGAGACGAACATGGAGTCGAGATGTTGAACCCAGTTTCCTGTGGGAAAACCAGCCTAATGTCAGACCTGTGGGAAAGTCAGCTCAGCTCACAGGAAGAAAACTACTATGTCTAGTCAACTAGTTAGTTTAAATCAGAAACTTTTACCATCTTTTTTAAAATATTCAAATCAGACAACTATTTTTAAAACCAGCTCAAGTTTTATTAGTGAACCATTCAACTGGACCTTCACTCCTCCTGAACTGCACAACAGGATTAAACCTTTACCAGGACGGTCATCTCTGTACCAGCTGACCAATGCCACAGTGACCTGGTCCCCAGCAGCTACTGGAGTCACTTCAATGCCCAGAAGATCCAACCTCTGATGACACGACTTCAAGGAGCCTTGATCTGGACAAGTACTCACCTGCTGCCAGATTTGTTCATTATTAAATAATCATTGATAATTAGAATAAATTCAATTAAGCCTGCTTTATTTTATTAATTCCCAAACTCAGTGTAATGTTTAGAATGATTTGTAAAGTTTGCCTCTGTGTCAAATGAACATATTCGATTCCCTGAAAACCAAAAAGAATCTAAGTCCAATGAAAATATTCTTATATTGAATTCTTATTTTTGTTTATCTGGACTCCGACATCTGATTGCTACAACAAAGACTCTCCTTTGATATCCTGGCTGTGTGCTCAGGGTGGTTGTCCTGCTGAAAGATGAAGCGTGGCCCCAGTCTGAGGTCCAGAGCGCTCTGGAGCAGGTCTTCATCCAGACCCTCTATCCTGACTAGTCTCCCAGTTCCTGCTGCTGAAACACATCCCCCCAGCCTGATGCTGCCACCACCATGCTTCACTGTAGGGATGCTGTTGTCATGGTGATGAGCGCTGTCTGGTTTCCTCCTGGCGTTCACACCAAAGAGTTTAATCTTTGTCTCATCAGATCAGAGAGTTTAGTTCCTCGTGGTCTGAGAGTCCTTCAGGTGGTTTTTGGTAAATGTTGGAGCAGAAATGTTTCTGTAACCTTCACAGATTTGTTCCTGGAGACAGTCCTGTCTCTGAGGTCTACAGACAATTCCTCTGCCTTCGTACTTGGTTTGTGGTCCGACATGCGCTGTCCACTGTGGGACCTTCTAGAGACAGGCGTGTGTCTTTACACATCAGGTCCAGTCAGCTGAATTTACCACAGATGGATCCACTGAAGCTGGAGAAACATCTGAAGATGATCAGAGGAAACAGGATGAACCTGAGCTCAGTTTGAGCTTCATGGTAAAGGATGTGAATCCTGATCTTTATCTACTTATGTTTACTAATTTGTATAGTAAACAAAACCTTTTCACATCGTCAATATGGGATGATGTTTGTAGAATTTTGAGGAAAAAATTATTTGAATTAATTGTGGAAAAAGGCTGTAACCTAACAAAATGTTGAAAAAGTGCTGCTGTCAATCTGTATCTGAACATACAGCCACGAGGTGAAAACTACCTGGAATAACAGGAGTCTGGAACACCTGGAAACATGACCTGGTTTTCTGTTGACAGGAGGAAAACCCTGCATGCAGCGTCCAGTGCTTCCTGGTCCTTCCACGCCTACGTCCAGTTCTTTTCTGTACCAGTGATACGTGCAGACAAAACCATGAAGGCCTTGTGTCAAACCTGTACAGCTGTGCTAAAAGGATTCTTCTACAAACCTCATTTATGAAGAACTGATTGAAGTCATGTGACCGTTTCAGCTTAAAGGATGTGGGTGTTTGTTCTGACCCTTCAGAACCATCAGTTAGCTAAACGTGTGTCTGGGTGACATCATCCCTTTTCAAATACAACAACAAAACTGATGGGTTTTTCCTTCTTTATGACTCCATCTACAGCTGCAGTTACTGTTATCGTGAGAGCACATCTGAAGTGCTTCTCCAGAGGAAAAGAGTCCAGGTTTCTGAACAGGTCAGATGAACGACCAATCCTCTACGTCAGCAGCTTTAGCTGCTGGATCCTCGGTGCTGCAGCAGCTGGTTCAGGATGCTGGTCTGCTTTAGAGTTCTCAGGTTGGACAGGTCTTCTGCAATCACAGGAATGTTCTCACTGGGACTTGTCTCATCGCTTTCATCTCCATCCGAGTCAGACAGGACACACAGGAGAGCATCGTTTTCATACGTAGGAAAATAATACCTGCAGAGATCAGAGGTGGGAACTGGTCAAGGTCTGTAGTGCCATCTCAACACACACACACACACACACACACACACACACACACACACACACACACACACACACTGAGGTGTAGAGTCCAACACAGAAAAGAGAAGGCTGATCTTACTGAGGCTGGTCCCAGGTGGACATCTCTGGTAGGTTCATCACGTGGCCCTCAGACACCATGTGATGCAGCACGTCGACTCTCGAGTCAAACGTCTCCTGGCAGCTATAGCAGCGACTCTGATGGATCTGCCTTCGGATGAAGTTCACCAGTTTGACCTGCTGGTAGAACTTGAGGTCTGGAGGACAAACGAGGACTGGATGAAGGGATGAGTCACATGGTTCTAAACTCTCCAATCACCATGGTACCAGTTTGTTCATCGATCAAATGACGGTTCTGTTTCTCTAGAAGGTCTACATGACTCCTCTCTGGAGACCACTGCCTCAACAGCCTCAGTTTACAGAAAGAGTTCACACTGTGTGGTGATGAAAGTACATGAAGGTGATTGAAACTTACCCAGTTCTGTCTTCAGATGATGGAGATCAAATCCATGAGAATCCTAGAACAGAAGCACACAACAGACTCAGAGAACCTGTGGTTCCAGACTCAGCGTGGTCAGGAGATCTGGCTTCAGTGTCACCAAATTCTCAGAACACCAGACCAGTTTCAGCGTGTGAGAAAGAACCCTGTACCTTCATGTGTGTGTAGATCTGATCCATGGATTCTGACTGATGATCACAGAAGAGACAAACCGCAGAGACAGGATGAGCCCTCCAGTCAGACCAGTCTCTGAGGACACGAGAGGACGAGACTTGAGCAGAGTTCTCTGAACGGATCCCTTCATCGAGTCAGGCGTCACTCAGCTCCTGATGAAGATACTTACTCATCATCACCATCGTCTAGCAGATCCCGGTCATCCTCACTCTGAACCTCCTCCCAGGTTTTCCCCAGTTCCTGACCAGATAACACACACACACACACACACACACACACACACACACACACACACACACACACACACACACACACACGGGTCTTTGTTCTTCACTGTTTTTAAATACTTGAGACCTTGTGTGATTATAATGTTTCTTATTGGCCGTTCCCATGCTCATCTTCAACCAATCACCCTCTCTGAGGGCTCTGTAGAAGTTCAATAGCCCACAATCCTTCACTCTTTGAGGGGGTGACTAATGGCCCTCATGCACTGTCCCAGACTTCAGGGCTTAGGAGAAGCTACTGTCGATGGACTGGAGTCTGATAAACCTCCAGTAGGGTCCATACCAGGACTGCTTGGTGCGGTCCTGCTAAGGGCCACTGGGGTGAATCCTGTCCCATAAGTCAACAGGTGGGTTAGTCATCCATCCATCCATCCATTTTCTGTAGCCGCTTAATCCTCCACAGAGGGTCGCGGGGCAGCTGGTGCCTATCTCCAGCGGTCAAGGGGCGAGAGGCGGGGGACACCCTGGACAGGTCGCCAGTCCATCGCAGGGCCACACAGAGACGAACGAGACAAACAACCACACACCCGGTGGGTTAGTCATCCATCACAGAACTGCAGGTTTTTGAACTGCAGGAGGAGACTGGACAAATCCCACAGGGAGAACATGGCAACTTCACAGAGACCCAGCTGGGATTCCTGAAACCGCTGCACCGCCCAACCAGAACCTTCATCAGCAGCTGCAGGCTGGAAGGCCTGAGTCCAGACCAAATGGTGCAGGTCACCCACTGCTGAGAGGCTAAAGGGTGAACCTCTGAGGAAACACTAGATTAACAACTGTTGGATTCAAACCTGATTCAAGATGGCTGGTTTATAATAATAATGGTTCAACAGCGATGTATCACTCCGAGTCCAGGATTTGAGTTGTGCGTCGCATAATCCAGAAGGACTTTTACGACGTGGATCAAGGCTCGTTCAAAGCCGTGCCACATCACTGTTTTGACTCGTGACTCGAGAACGTGATACCCCCCCCCCTCACATTTGGTGAATTTGATGTCCATTTCAGAGTATTTTCTGCATCATATTTGAGCTTTATTTGGATGGAACCACCCTGAAAAAGATCAATTTCTCCTGCCTGAGAACATTGAACTGATGTCTCTCTCCCTCTGAACGACGCTTCACACATCTCCGTCATGTCACATCTCTGACCGTTTTACATTTCATGTCCACTATGTCACAATAGAACAAATGAAGTTTCGACCAGTGTGAGAAGCTGGGTTAAAGCTCCAGTGCTTCATCTCACCATCACTAGTTAATCATCCTGGTAGGACAGGTGGTATCTGAGGACTTTAGTTGGTAGCTCAGCTCACTGAAACGTCCTCCTGGTCTGAGGGGACTCAGACATCACCACAGCCTTCAAGGCACTCAGTCCATGTTGTAAAGCTAGAACATGGAGAGAGGTGAAGTCACAACACTTCCCTTGTGTTGGGCATGTAGAAGTGACAATGATCCTAGTTTCTGTTGACCTTTGACCTTAAAGAGGCTGTTTTGACCAGCCCACATGACCATATGGCACCAAGTCCTGCGGCCATCTTTAAATACAGAAGCTTTCAGATCAAACCTGCTGTTCCTTGGATATTTGGGTGGACGTGTCTCTGCTCAGTGCAGACTAGACTAGTATGAGCATCCAACAGATTAGAATTCAAAACTCATCTTAATTCACTTCAAGACTTTTTGTTTTTCTTTCTGACAACCAAACAACAAACTAAGTTTATTAGAAATCTGACCACAGATTGTGATTATGGTCCAACATAAAGGGACGTCAGAGAGCAGACGTAACAGCACAGCCTGAACGAGAGGAGGTTCATTTACCAGGTAGTTGATGACGTAGAAGCGGTCGTAGTCGTGGTTGCTGGCGTTGATGCGTCTGTGAGTTTTCTTCCTCATGTGATCCTTCAGCGTGGTTTTATCTCGAAATGTTTTCTCGCAGTACAAACACTGCAAGCTGATACAAAAACAAAAAACATCTCAATATCATGAATACTGCTGAGGAAACATGCTCTCTCTCTCTCTCTCTCTCTCTCTGTTAGCGTAAAAATCCAACAAGTGAATGAAAGACGCCAACAATCCAACACAGCAGGACTTCAGTTCAGCATTTAAAACCATCCTGTCCAGCAGACGGTAAATCCACAGACTGAATTAGGATAAGGGAGGCTGATCACTGCTAGTGAGGATGAGGAAATTCCCACTGTCCACCGCTCAGAACATACACTGGAGTACCAAAAGGCTGTGAATGGACACGACTACCCACCAACCCAAAACATCCAAACCATCTCAGATGATTCTCCTGAGGTTACTCCATGGCTCTGATCAGGCCACTTTAAATCCAAAATCAGACCTCCTCTAAGGCCCTGACCCTGTCAGAACATTGAATCTTTTTTTTAGCTAAAACTTTAACTGATTAGGTTCCTCGTGAGTGAAAACAACGTTTCCTTTGGAGGCTGTAAGGACCTGAAGGTGACTTCCTGTCAGGTCAGATCTTAGAGCTGATTCTTGTTTTACTTTGATCCTGATCAGAAGATGTGTGTGTCCATCACAGGTCAAATAAAGAAATAATAATGGATTTGATTTTCTATCAACAGTCAATCTGGGCCAAGTGTCTCACCAAAGGACACGACAAAGTGACCCATCAGGAGCTGGGATGGACCCGGCGACCTTCTGACTACTGGACGACCTGCTCTACTGCCTGAGCTACTCCTGAGCACCATGCTGCTCTGACTGCTACAGAGACCCAAACTGGTGGCTGAGTGTTGGTTCTTACCAGTCCAGTTTGTTCTGCAGCACGTCCAGGAACTCACTGCAGTAGACGATGTTGTCTGGAAGTCCGATGCTGAAGGAATGTTCTCTGGCCATGTGGTTCAGCAGAGAGGACCTGAAAACCCAGGAAGCCTGTTAGAGATCCTCCAAAGTGTTCAGGAACAAAGTGGGTGAGGGTCAAACCCAGGATCCTGACAGCTGGTGTCAGAAACTCAGCTGGTTTAGTTCAAATTTGCTCTAATTACATTTTTAGGAGCTTGACAGAAAGAAAAAAAACTTTGTAAAGTAATAAAATAAACAGAAAATACCAAAAACCGTCTCTCTGATAGTGACCTGACATAGTTTCTACCGTGTTCTACTTTCCCGACTGAAGGAACCTGAATTTGGACTACCGGTTTCCGCTGAACTCCTCGCTGCAGAACATGCAGACACGATGAAAGCTGCTATCATCTCTCTCCTTCTGCTGCTGCTCAAGCACCTCCTCCTGTAGAAGAGCAAAGTCTTACTCATCATGGAAATCACTAAAACCCCAGTAAATATACCAGACCCCCTGTCAGGTAAATACGTAGTGCACGTATGTGACGTGTACCATGAGAGCTACGTTATATTTGTGCTGACTGAGGGTTTATCTTAAAGGATAAAGTGAGTGACAGAGGAGGTGTCAGTCATGTGATCTGTCCTCTGAGATGTTGCCAGCAGATTAAGTACAACCAGCTGTGTGTGTCTATGTGCACAGTTATTAAATCAATACAGTGACTGCAGTGGTCTAAACAATAAGTCAGAGCAGGAGGTTTAGATCCTACCAGTCGTTTCTGCTGGAGCCTCTCTCTGAGGCTCCGGTCTTCTGGAAGGATGTCACACAGCAGGAAAAAGTCTTCCTGTTTCTCTGTGGGGACAACGACCTGTCATCAGCTTTGAGGACATAGTTAGACGGCTTTTAAAAGCTGAAATCAGTTTGTGTACATTTCAAATGATATCATTTTTTACAGGTACATATACAAAAATCAGAACATCTGAAAAAGTTCAATATTTGTGTCACTTATGTCAGAAGGAGAAACTCATCTCTCAGAGATTCATCACACTGAGTGAAATATTTCAAGCCTTGATTTCCTGTCATTCTGATGGTTATGGATACTGATGAAGAAAACCCCAAATTCAGGGTCTCAGAAAACCAGGATATTGTGAAAAAGTGAAATATTGTAAACTCATAGTGTCACATCTACTCAGTCTGGGTCAGTAGGATAAATAATAATAATGCATCAGTTTTATAGTATAGCGCTTTTCTAGGTCACTCAAAGACGCTTTACAGAGTTGCATCATTCATTCACACAGTCATTCTCACCGGTGGTGGTAAACTACGACAGACGTCTGTAGCCACAGCTGCCCTGGGGCAGACTGACAGAAGAGAGGCTGCCATTCTGACCATCGGCCCTCCTGACCACCACCAACATTCACACACAGTCACACTCACATTCACACAGTAAGGTGGGTCAAGTGTCTTGCCCAAGGACACAACGACAATCTAACCCAGCCGGAGCTGGGGATCGAGCTGGTGACCCTCCGGTTACCAGACCGGCCACTCTCCCAACTGAGCTAATGCCGCCCCTATAAACAATGATAAACAATCATAAGGAAGACATTTGACTGGACAGATGTCCAGAGGAGAGTCATTGACTGGGAGGTCATTGCTGAAGAAGTTGGTTGTTTACAGAGTGCTGGATCCAAGCATACTCATAGGAAGTTGAGTGGAAGCAACAGGGATAACCGCAGCTTTCAGAGGATCCTCAAGAAAACCAGTTCAAGAATGTGGGGGAGCTTCACGAGGAGTGGAGGTGGTGAGATATTTTAAGCCTAGCGGATAATAACAGTGATAATATGCAACTTTTTCATATTTTTAAATCTTCTCCTTGAGCCAGTCTGTGTTAATCTGACTCTTTACAGAGTTAATGAAAAGTCACTTATCCCCATCTGGTGGTTAGATCCAGAATACCACGATTGCAAAATCTCCATCGCCGTCACGGTACCCAGGAAGTCACGTGTCTCACGAGGGTTAGGCTAACCCAATGTGGCTAGCTGTTATGCTAGCGCTGGAGTGTTTTTAGCTCATGATTCCTGATTTTTTCATCTCTCCCTGCTTGAACACAGCTGATTTCTTTGAAGGAGTAAATAACCGCTCCTGTAGAAAGCTATGAAGGCTGAGGAGACATTTCAACAGGTAGATTTAGCAGTTTCTAAGCAAGAACTATGGGCTATTTTATTTAATGCAGTGATTTAAAACGGACACCAGAGGGAGCCCAAAACAAGCAAAACTGCATATTATCACTTTAAATAGTTGCTAACCAAAAATCTGTGGTGAAACAGAAGAAATGAATAAGAAATGTCCTCTGTTGGACCCAGATTTTGACTGTTTCTAATATCATTAGAAGAGTTACTTCATTAATACATGGTGTTCTGTTGAGATGTGTTACCCTGTCAAAAAGAATCCAGCTTTTCTTTGTTTTCTCTAAACTCTTCTCTAATTTACAGAAATATGTTTGTTATTTTTCAAATAAATACTTGTCATTGCTTTTTGGAGTACACATGAAGAGATTTTTATTATTCTATGTCCATACTTTTACATTTTAGTAGGGAGAGCACACCCTGATGGCTCTAGCCTGATTTAGACAAGTAGGGACAGTTTTGATGGGGTAACGCATTTCAACATAACACCCTGTACTGATGAAACACTGGAGTCTACTAAAGATTTTCTATGGTCAAAATCTGGATCAAACTGAGGATTCTCATTAGCCCCGCCCACTAACTGACAGGAAAGGCTGCCAGATAACAGATTCATTACACACAGCAACACAAAGACAATGAAATAATTATATCATTAAATTACATGAATGTTTTAAATGAATTAAATACTTTATTTATGGCACATTTATTGTTTGTAATTGATGACATTTTAATAATTATTTAATGTCTAATTTTTAATTTAATTTTAATTTATTGAATTGTGTCCCTTTTGGCTCTCCATACTAGCCACCTGACATTGAGGGAGTAATCCATGCAAAAGGAGGCCAAACCAAGTATTGAGTGCATAGAAATGAACATTGTTTTCAGAAGCCTGGCATTTCTAATTAAAATATTTTTGACTGATTGATTTGTTCTAGCACAAATATAAAAATAATACAAGAAAACTAAACACCATGCAAAGTGTCCAACAGGAGTACAGTAAGAACTTACTCTCACTCTACTCCAGCAGGTGTTCCACTTTATGATCCAATAGTCGACATGTCCCATGGGTTTGGATCATCACCAGAAATAGTTCACTCTTTGTAATGAATACATACGAGCTTCACATTCTGAGATGAGTGACAGACAATCCTGAACTTTTTGAGGTGTACCTGATCAGAACAGAACAGTGGTGACCCACCCAGCGGCCCAGTAGAGTTGGTCCTTATCACGCTGCAGAACTCAGTGAGCGGCTGCTCCAGGAAGCGGCCCTTCCAGTACAGCAGGTACCTGTAGGGAACAGAAGCGGATCAGACCCAGAGCCAACACTGGATCAGGTCACATCGGTGGATCAGGGTGGGTCGGTACTTCGGGAGGTCTGCGATGAGTTGAACATCAGCGATGACCAACTTGTGCTCCAGAACCAGGTGTCTGAGGAGGACGTCTTTCCGCAGAAGAGGGACCGACTCGGAACAGAACGGGCAGACCAGCAGGTCCGAACTGGGCCGCTGCAGACCGGAACATCCAGCTGTCGATTCGGGAAAACACAGCGGTTCAAGGATCGTGTCCTGAGCTAAATAGAAAAAAAAATCAAACACAAGTTACTGGAAGTGACAGAATGCTGCGTCTAAAGACCCAAACAGCCCAGAACCTTCCGGTGTGGGTCTAGAACCGTCTCAAATGGATAAACGGGGATCAAAACGTGAACATACCAACATTTGATCTGTCACTGGCGGCCATGTTGCATGTCACGTGGTCAGGAATCGGACCAATAAGAAGGACGGTCTAGTCGGGATGCGTTCAAGTTCTTTTGTTAAACACAACATTTCACACGATGCGTTCCTGTTCTTCGTGTCAAATCGTTATCCCCACAACTTTACGTAAATGAACAACAGTAATAACAATATAGATGCACAACGTTATTGACGGAATCGTCATTTAGTAGATACAATCATTTAAAAATAAGATTTGGAATTATATACTATTTCAGTTTGTGGTGGGACAAAGTTCAGTCCCTAACCTCACATCACAATGTTTAGAGTCACAACCCAGTGCGAAGCCTTTACATCTGCTTAATTAAACAACTGAATTTTTAAATTTCTATATAAAATCAGTGTCTCAGACAGTTTTTGACTGTGTCTCCTCCGCGGCCTGAAGCGACCTCCTGTGACCGGCGGGCGGCTTTAGGACCCGGGGGAGCGGCCGGGCGGCCGTGTGAGGGACACCTGGAGGCTCCGGCTGGCTGGCTGCAGGTCGGTGTGTGTTAGCTTCATTAGCTCCGCTTTGTTTCAGAGATGGAATGACGTTAAAATAGTGGCTGACAGACTTCTGGTTTGTGAGCCACTTCCACAGATGTTAAAGTGATAACTTGCTGTTAGCAAACACAGCTCAGATAATGGTGACGCAGCGTTAGCGGAAACGACTCAGCAGCCCTTTCGTCGTGTTTTACATAACTCGTATGTTTGAAACAGTTTCCTGATAATATCCAGTAAACATTAGTGGGGCTTTCCGGAGGTTTCTGAAGCGCGTGTCGAGGGTCGTACCGGCGAGGCGGTGACGTAAAGTCGTACCACGTGACTGATTCCCTGGTTCAAAACAAAAGGCGCAGCGGAACGCGATGGCTCTCCCCTCATATTTAGTGGCCTAATATTTATTTCAGATGTACTTTTTGCATCATATTTGATGTTTATTTTGATGGAACCATCCAGAAAAAGACGAATTTCTCCTGCCTGAGAACATTCTGAGTTGATATCTCCTACTAAGGTATGTAATAACTATCCAAATATAAATAAATGTAACAGCAGATCATTCGTTTTAAACATTTTCTTTGAAATTCTTGGATTTTTAAAGGTAAAGTGTCTGCAACACATCATCTGTGTTGAGGTTCTAGAGCCCTGCATGACAACAAGGACCAGGTGGACCAAGCTCAGGTAAGACTTTAGGACACCACATTCATTATGACAACGAGAATTTAGATTTTATTTATATTTCCCTTTTGGAAAGCAAAGTGACGGCAAGTCAAAAACAAACAGATTCACACAAGGATAAAATATATCCATCCATCCATCCATTTTCTGTAGCCGCTTAGTCCTCCACAGAGGGTCGCGGGGGGAGCTGGTGCCTATCTCCAGCGGTCAAGGGGCGAGAGGCGGGGGACACCCTGGACGGGTCGCCAGTCCATCGCAGGGCCACACAGAGACGAACGAGACAAACAACCACACACCCACTCACACCTAAGGACAATTTACCAGCCCAATTAGCCTGACAGTCATGTCTTTGGGCTGTGGGAGGAAACCGGAGTACCTGGAGGAAGGATAAAATATATACACAAGAAAAATAAAGCATAAAGTAATGACACACAAATATTATAATAGCAGCATAAATACTAGTAAAACAATCTCCAACCATTAAAAGTCATACTCAGATACAGTCACAGAAGTATCAGACTGAATAGGGTTATTGTTTTAAGGATGTTCAAATATTAAAAAATCAGTGCAAATAACAGCAGGGATGTAAACACTTATGCAGTTTGTTGGGATCAGTTAGTATTACAGTCTAACAGCTGCTGGGAGGAAGGATCTACCATAACGTTTGTTCCTGCATCAGGATGCAGCCTGTCGCTATAGGAGCTCCAGTTCTCCAACAGCATCATGGGATGAGAGACGTTGTCCAGCAGGGATGTTGTTCATACCAGAGATCTTCTGTCCCCCACTGCGCTGTCCCTAGGGGCATCCTAGGACAGAGCTGGTCTTCTTGATCAGCTGATCTAACCATCTCCTCTCAGCTGTAGATAAGCTACTGCTCCAACTGACTACACCATAGAACATGGCTGATGCCACCACAGAGTCATAGAAGGTCTTCAGGAGCCCTGAGTCTCCTCAGCAGGTAGTCTGCTCTGACCCTTCCTGTAACAAGCATCAGAGTGACTCCAGTCCAGTTTACTGTTCAGGTGAACACCCAGGTACTTAAAGAGTCCACTATCTCAATGTCTGCTCCCTGGATGTTCACCGGTGTCAACCTTGTGGGTCTGCTCCTGCAGAAATCCACCATCAGCTCCTTGGTTTTTCCCTCATTGATCAGGAGGTGGTTCCTCTGGCACCAGTCCTGTATGGACTGTCTGTCCTCTGAGTCGTCCTGCCCTCTGATGAGACCGACTATAGCAGAGTCATCTGAGAACTTCTGTAGATGACAGCCTGGGGATGGAGAAGTCTGCAGTACAGAGGGTGAACAGGAACAGTGCCAGCACAGTTCCCTGAGGGACCCCCGTACTGCAGACCAGTCAGAGTCCTCACTGATTATATGATTGATTTTATTGAGACGCACCCTAGTCAATAGTAATGTTTTTATATCGTTGAGCCAACTGGCTCTCCTGATGCTCTCCCTGCTTGGCTGTTAAGAGGTTTTTCCTCCCTCTGTTCTCAGCATCATAAACAGCAGTCTGACTCTGAGTGTGGTACCTGAATCTTTGAAATGTGCTGTTGTAGAACCTCTGCTAAACCGGGGTTAGACACGTCTGTTTTAACAACTTTAGGCCAGTCTCAAAATAACCGTTCTTGTCTAAGATCTTAGAACAGATTGTGTACAAGCAGCTGATGGCTTTTTTAGAACAATGTGGAACCCTGGAAGTTTTCCAGGTCTTCAGTGGATCAGGTCCTATCTCTGGGAGGAGTTTTTATGTCAGGATTGGAGATTCCTCTTCCTCTTGAGCTGAGATCTCCTGAGGGGTTCCTCAGGGCTCCATTCTCAGCCCTCTTCTGTTTTCCTTTACCTTCTGCCACTGGGAGCAATTTTTCAGAAACACAGTATCAGTTTTCACCTGTACGCTGATGATTGCCAGGTTTACGGCTCTGCTGAGCCTCTCCTCGACTGCCTCTGACATCAGGTCCAGGATGCCTTTGAACTTCCTGGTTCTCAGTGACTGAAGTCATTATGTTTAGACCCAGTAGCCAACACGACCCCCTTACTGTGTTGATCTTTCTTCCCTAGCCTCTCATGAGAAGCCCATTATCACTAACCTTGGGGTGAAGATAGATGCTGCTTTAAAGTGGGACAGTCAGGTGAACGGAGTTGTTAGATCCTGTTTTTTCCACCTACGCCGTCGGTCTAAGATGAAGCGTTTCTGTCTAAATCCCATCTTGAAACAGTGAGTCATGCTTTATAACAGCCAGACTGGATTATTGTAATTCACTCTGCAGGAATCAGCCAGACATCGATCTCTCGACTCCAGCTGGTCCAAAACGCAGTGGCCAGATTTTTAACAGGAACCAAAGAGAGGGAGAACATGACTCCTGTTTTAGCCTCGCTTCATTGGCTCCTGATTCACCATCGAATTAGTTTTAAACTTCTTTTATTTCTTTTTAAGTCTCTTAATGGCAGCGCTCCTTTTTATTTGACTGAACTCCTGCAGCCGTATGTCCCATCTCGCTCCCTCAGACCCTCAGAACAGCTGTTGTTGTTGTTCCAAAGGCTAAACGTAAATCCAGAGGTGATGCATCCTGTTCAGTCCTCGCCCCAAAACTCTGGAATGACCTCCCACTTCCTCCCACTTGTCTGTTGGGGTGAAGATGGAGCTGAGCTGGAAAACAAGGTTCTCAATTTACCGGTAATCCACGTTCCAGTCCTCACATATGGTCATGAGCTTTGGGTAATGACCAAAAGAGCAAGATCACTAATACAAGCAGCTGAAATGAGTTTCTCCTGCAGCAGGACCGGGCTCAGCCTTAGAGATAGCGTGAGGAGCTCGGGCATCTGGGAGGGACTTGGAGTAGTACTGTTGCTCCTCCAAGCTGGAGGAAGTACATCTCCAGGCTAGCCTGGGAATGCCTTGGGGTCCCACTAGAGGAGCTGGTGGAGATGGACAGTCTGGGGCTCCCTACTCAGGATGTTGACCCCAGATCCGGTAAGGTGATGGAAGCGAGGCGAGGCCTTTATTTTCAGCAGCTTTTTGTGATTTATATCGGGGTCATCCTTCCAAACATCATACATCATCTCAACGTTTATGCCAACATCTGTTATATTGATCATTTAGAGCAGCAGTTTTCAGTAAACATTTGAGATTATACTCTATCATTCTCTAATCTGTGTTCACACTCCTTCACAAGCGGTCAAATGCATTCGGACCTGTTTTTCTGTGGGTGGTGTTCATTGCCTTATGTCTTGTGATGTTCTGTGTTTCCTCAGTTCCTCTAGGCCGGTTCTCTGATGGCTCAGCAGATAACTGCAGGCCGGCGCTACCTGCGAGCATTTATCAGTGGATTCTTTGTTGCTGTTCCTGTCACGGTTACCTTCCTCGATCGACTGGCTTATGTGGCTCGAGTAGAAGGAGCGTCGATGCAGGTGAGACTTCACACACATTTCATTCATGTTTTCTTCTGCCATGTGGGCATTTATTATTAAGAATTACTCATCTGTAATTCTGTTACTCAGAATGACCAAATTCTACAACATAGACCATATTCTACAACTCTTTGTCAACAGCCCAGCCGTTTTCCGGCAGTACTCTTTTTGCATTAGCTTAGCGTAAAACACTATAAGTGAATGGCTAGTAGTTACCATTCACTTACAGTGTTTTACGCTAAGCTAAAGCTAAAGGAGTACTGCCGGAAAACGGCTGGGCTGTTGACAAATAGTTTTTGCCCACTGATCTAACTATGGGGAATATGACAACAGACAAAAAAATCACTTTCTGGTGGAGTATCCCTTTAAGGCACTCCCTAAAGGGAGGACAAATCCTCTTTATAAACTGAGGATGGGGTAACAACTAGGGATGCGCTGATCACGTTTTTTGCTGCCAATCACTGATACCGATCACATGGATTGTCTGTAAATTTCACGTTGTAGTAATGATGAGAACTAATGGCTACTTGATCTGTAGAAAATGAACCATAAATCTCCTTCATTTGAACAAAATATGTGTTTACTGACTTTTTCAAGAGAAAAAATACAAAAACTTGAAGGTACAATTGAAGGTAGAAATCTAAATACTTAAACATATATTCTTGTGCACAGATCCCCATTAATTAGTTTGTAGTTTAAATAACTTTTTGAGAAAAATCACTAGTTTTTTTTCTACTGCTATTCAGATGCAGAAAATTCAACATTGTTTTAACACTCTGGTCCATTTTTTGCCCAGAAAGAACAAACGTATTACTGACAATGGTCGGATCATTGCTAAAGAGTCTACCTGCTCTGTCTGCTCTGAACTCCAGCTCCTCCTTCCCTCCACCTGTTTGATCCTCTCCACCTGCTCCATGGTGCGCTGCTGTCCGTCCTCTCCTCCCAGTGCATGAGCGAGTGGCCTAATATTTAAACTATTGTCTTTAATTTGAACTATGAATATGGGTTGAGTTCCACAACATCTGTTAGTCTGCTGAAGACCCCCTTCCTCTTATAGACCCCTTTGCATTCTTTCTTTTTCAGCCAATAAAATTCAAATTTCTGCATTGTCAGCTTTCTGTTAACGTGCACACACTTTGAGCGAACCTGTAGTGGTAGGGGGCGCTCTCGTATAGGACGCTCTGTGTCTCCCTGTTTACAGCCTCAGCCGTCCTGGAGGACTCAGCTCATTTCTACTAAAAAGTTATCCCTTCCCCGGCTACTGAGGGATTTATTTTTATTTTTAAACATTTCTCCTCACAGAATGGCAAGGCTTGTCAAGGACACGCGTTTATTTTGGTCAAGAAGTTTATTCAGGACAGAATGTTTTCTTATTTCCGGGTTCTCAGTCCAGAAGCAGCTCGCTGCTACAGAGCTACGTATCAGAAGCACAGCAGGGACAGACAGGGCTCTCGTACAGTCTGAGAACATGATTTGTGAACTGTGAGTGATTGAACCCTGCAATGTAATCGTAGTTTGAGCAGGAGTTGCACAGTTTATGCCCAGCTTACAGACCAAAGTAATTTGCCCTGTGCATACATGCACGTGTTGAGGTGTTTTGGGAGGAGCCGTTGGACTTTAAAGTGCCCATGACATGGTTTCCATGTTTTCTGACTTATCTATCATGTTACAACGTTGAGTTCTCACCTTAAACCTGCCAGAAAGAGCAAAAAACGGCGTCCATCTGTCTCCTAGTCCAGCCAGTGAGAAGCTCTTCCAGATTTCAGACCCAGGTTTCAAACAGTTTTTTTCACTCCAGCCCGCTATGAGGTCATAGTGATCCGGACTTGCTTATATGGTCAATTCTCCTCCCACATGCACGTTCACGACACCTGGAGCGAGGCAGTGCCGCCGCCATTGCCCATAGACCGTGTAGTGTTTAGTTTCAGTTTCGTTTCTCTTTCACGCGACGGCACTGCCCCCTACTGGGCACTGCCCCCTACTGGACACTGCCCCCTACTGGGCACTGCCCCCTACTGGACACTGCCCCCTGCTGCAGCAGAAGTGTCAGGCTGCCAAATAAGGAGAAACCCAGCAGAACCGGAAGGCGGCGCATTCTTCTGATCTCTGAGTTGCTCGTTAGGAAATAATTACAGCGTATTTTGAGTTCTAATGGTGCAACGCTGATCTAGAGGCATCAAAGATTACACCTGTTTAATATAAAGTGATTTAAATATGGAGTCACAGGCACTTTAATACAGGGGTGGGAGGTGGTGGACAAGAGGGTCTTGAACTGTTTAAACAGTGATATCAAAACCCCTCACCTAAAAACAACAGTCAGTATCTATTTACTGACTTTACAGTGATAATAATAATAATAATAATGCATCAGTTTTATATAGCGCTTTTTAGATCACTCAAAGACGCTTTACAGAGTTGCATCATTCCTTCACACAGTCATTCTCACCGGTGGTGGTAAACTACGACAGACGTCTGTAGTCACAGCTGCCCTGGGGCAGACTGACAGAAGAGAGGCTGCCATTCTGACCATCGGCCCTTCTGACCACCACCAACATTCACACACAGTCACACTCACATTCACACAGGCAAGGTGGGTGAAGTGTCTTGCCCAAGGACACAACGACAATCTAACCCAGCCAGAGCTGGGGATCGAACCGGTGACCCTCCGGTTACCAGACCGGCCACTCTCCCAACTGAGCTAATGCCGCCCCATATGCAACTGATGCCGTGATAATATGCAACTTTTTCATATGTTTAAATCTTCTCCTTGAGCCAGTCTGTGCTAATATGACCCTTTACAGAGTTAATGAAAAGTCACTTAGCCCCATCTGGTGGTTAGATCCAGAATACCACGATTGCAAAATCTCCGTCGCCGTCACGGTACCCAGGAAGTCACGTGTCTCACGAGGGTTAGGCTAACCCAAAGTGGCTAGCTGTTATGCTAGCGCTGGAGTGTTTTTAGCTCATGATTCCTGATTTTTCCCATCTCTCCCTGCTTGAACACAGCTGATTTATTTGAAGGAGTAAATAACCGCTCCTGTAGAAAGCTATGAAGGCTGAGGAGACATTTCAACAGGTAGATTTAGGCGTTTAGAAGCTGAAACAATATGCTAACTTGTGTAATGCAGTGATTTAAAACGGACACCAGAGGGCGCCCAAAACAAGCAAAACTGCATATTATCACTTTAAATAACATTCCCCTGCCCTGGTCCTCCCAAATTACATCCATGTCTTCCATCAGACACCACTGGACGCGCACCGAACTGGCTCACAACACCACCAGTTCAGTGGGGTACAGTGGTAACCAGTGGCCAGCGCTGTGCTGAGCTGGTGGCGGTAACTGTGAGCTGACTGTTCTGGTCGTGCACCGGCCCAGCGGACAGTTACGTGTACTACTGGTAATGATCAGAGCTGTACTGGACTGGCACCTGGCAGTGGTCCGGTCCAGTCGAGCAGGTCGTGAAATGAGCTGCTGGGTTTAATTTGCACTACCTTGTTGTAGCGGGGCTCAGATAAAGAGCGCTCCAAAAGGTGACACCGATATCATAACAACGATGCGGCCATCAGCTGTTTGTTATTAAGTCGCTGCGTCACGCGTAGATCACATGATGACTTCCTGAAAGTGGACCTGAGACCCTCAGAGCGTCTCAGTGACACACAAACACCGTGAGGAGCACAGATCAGCGCACACACATCACTACAGCGGCAGACCACATGCAGGAATGGTCAAGTGATTAAAAAACATAACGCGTTAATTATGGCTGTAATTAATGAATCGTAATTAAGGCTCTAATCTGACACCCCTAACTAATATATGTTGTTTTTTGTGTGTGTGAGTTAGCTTTAACAGTGTTATATTTGTGTTTACGAACAGCCGTTCCTGAACCCTGAAGGTGAGTCAGAGTGTGATGTTGTCCTGCTGAACCGCTGGAGTGTGAGGAATTACCAAGTCCAGAGAGGTGACATCGTCTCTGTTGTGTAAGTAAACAATCATCAAACGGTGCTGAAGAGCAGATTTATTTATCTTTGTGAGCTGGATGTAATTAAAACAAAACACATTGCAATAAATAAATAGCCAACAAAACAAACAAGTCATTTCATGTTTTAGCAGCAACAACAGACTGAGAGCCTGATGAAATCTGTTCGTCGAGCCTCTCTGGCAGCGTGTCATGTAGTATGTTTTGTATCGGCTACAGAGACACAAACCTATCCTGAATCAGTCTGGTTCCCCAAAAATGTAAAGTCAGTTCAGCTTTGTATGACAAAAATATGAAGGATTTTTAGGGACTTTTAAAAAAATATGTGATTTCAGGTATAATGGTGAAAGGAGGAGTTATAGAACAGTTATTATGTAATAATAAAAGAGTTAGGGTCTTTTCCTTTTCTGTTCTGAGACAACAAGCTAACAAGCTACATCAGCAGCAAGTCTGAGAACCAGAGATCAGAACGGGAAAAGCAACGTTGTTTTATTTTTAATGATCATTTTTTAAAACGAATATTCGCTGACGTATTGTTAAATTTGCTAGTAGATTTGTTTTTGCAGTTCTAATTTTGTTGATTATTATTTTTATTATTACTTTTTAACACCATATAGAAATGTGATTGTTTAAAAAGGGTAGGCACCTTTTTGGCTTCTTTTTGAGATTTTGTATTATTGTGTTCTTCTTTTTTTACGTCTAAAAATGACCAAAATAAATCAAATGTGAATCTTTTCCTTATCGTTGTCCCCCTTCAGGTCTCCCAGAAATCCCAAGCAGAAGATCATCAAGCGTGTCATTGGCCTGGAGGGAGACTTGATCAGGTGGGAAGATTCACCCTTTTCCACATAAAACTCCAGCTGTATCAGAAATGAACGGACTGGAAACGTGCACAGCCTCACACCAACATCATTAAGTCTGTTTGGCAACACTCAGTGGGCATGCTGGGAAACTCACTGCAGGTGTTTACCGAGGCCACCAGACCAGAGGACTGGGGCAAACAGTGGGGATAAGTAATATTTCA
Organism: Callopanchax toddi; assembly: GCA_006937965.1. Taxonomy (NCBI): domain Eukaryota; kingdom Metazoa; phylum Chordata; class Actinopteri; order Cyprinodontiformes; family Nothobranchiidae; genus Callopanchax; species Callopanchax toddi. The sequence goes on along the minus strand of SSNR01000379.1, from coordinate 65,992 downwards.
TACACCACTGACTGGAGAGGTCTGTAATGCTCATGCCTCAACTGGAAGAGACAGAATCCAAAATAAATTCCAGAAAATAACATGTGATTTTTAGATAATTCTAATAAAACTAGAACTTAATATTTGGTTCAAAAACCTGTCAAACCAAATCAGCTCCTCCTCTACTCCCTACCCCTGATCCACCTCCTCTCCACCTGCGCCATGACGCGCGGCTTTACCCTCTGCTCCCGGTGCATGAGCAGCGAGCTCTTTACAACTTCATCCTTAATATTTAAATTATTGTCTTTTAATACCAATTTGAAGACTTATCTCAGCTTCCCGGTTGCGCTGTGCTGCGTAACATCCTGCAGCAGCAGCAACAGACTCTGGAGCTGCGTGAGTCAGCGGGACTCGCTCATCGCCCGACGTCGCCTCCTGGTCTGAGCTCTGATTCCGAACCAACTACTGTATAATGGAGCGGTCCGTAGGGCTGTCGCGGTTGAGGAATTCCCCCTGCGGTGAGTCAGGGCGGCTCAATATTGCGGTGTGCGGTTTTATTGCAGCACTTTATTTATTTAGCACATTTCTTTGTAAATTACTAAAATAAAATAAAAATAAAAAAGCGCCCGTTTTGTTAAAATCAAGTATATAAAATAAGATGAACCTGGCGCGGGGGGGCACTATCATTTCACTTTCACACAGAAATAACGGTGATTTATAGCTCTGTCGTGTCCTTGTTACGCACAAGGAAAACCAGCATGTTAACCTGATGGTTTCAGACAGGAGCTGAGAGGTGACAACGTTTCCAGCGACACTGAAAACCCTCTGAAGGTGCGCTCGTTTCGCAAATACACATGTAGTTGCGTGCGACTCTAGAGAGCAAAGGGAATCGCTCTTGGTTGTTACGCCACCGTGTCAGGGGATCAGGGGTCGCGTTAACCGGAATTTTCCGGTATTTAACCGTTTTTTTTTTTTTTACTCTGACGGAAAGATCTGAAGAGCGCCGGTCATTCTGACAGGTTTGCGCGCCATCAGACCGTCATAGGTAATCACTGAATTGTCCCCACTAATAATTGGAACCAAGGATGCAGAACTAGCTGCATCTCCACCAACCAATACCTGCAGCCCAGACTGAGGTTCTGCTGAGCGCAGACCTGTGATCCAGACGTCCTGCGCTCTGCAGCAGAACAACACTGGTCCGCCATCAGGTGTCAGACCTGATCCGCTCAAACGCCCCGTTGCAATCCGGTGCTCAGCACGCGATCAGATATGGATTAACTACACTTCCTGTTGTAATGCGCTCCCAGAGTAGTGTTATAGGCTGTGGAGGCTTGTTGACACGCAGAATCTGCTCCACGAGCCGAGCGCGCAGAACTGGACCTCAAACACTCCGTCACACAAGGAGGTCCGCATTAAACATCAGCACCAGGTTTCCCCCCGAGTATCTCAATGAAAAATATGTGAACCCCTCACCTCCCTCATGATCTCATAATGAACGTTTATATTAAATGGTAATCAGAGTCCCGCGGAGCGCACAGAGCTGCTGCTGCGCTGCGCTCGACTCCAAACGGAGTTTTTAGAAATGTCTATCTGATGACTGACTGATCGGCTAATTTAGAGTCTAATCCTGTGGATTTATGTGCTAAATGGACCCAGTGTTAGAGTAATAATGCTACTGAAAATGTAATTATTATCATTTTTAAAATTAATAAGTGACGGACAAAAATAGATTATGACCCGATTTTTTAACCCTGTCAGTCAAAATGACGGAAAACTAAAAAGTCCAGCGCGACCTCTGCAGGGGGTTTTCATTCGGGTCGATGGGTTCCTCCTTCAGGTAGCGACTGAGCTCCAGCTCGGCTCTAACTCTTTGGGACAGATGCAGAAGACGTGCTGGTCCGTGACTTCAGCAGGTCTCCGAGCGGTTTTTTTTCTTTGTTGCCGCTGGTGGCAGCACTGTCTCCGATCTCCTCGATCAGCACGCACTTCACCTCATCATCATCCTCATCAGTATTGCCAGGTGCGGTAATTGCAGTGGCCCGTCATGCAGCGTGGTAGGTTTCTTAATATCGCGATATTTCATTTGTGCGGTTACCGTGACAGCCCTAGCGGTCCGTTCTGGGGACGGCGAGTTCTGGCTGCGCAATGAACTCGCGGTAGTGCCGCGGATTTTCTGTGTGCCTACTGACGTCTGGTTTAGGAGCTGTAGATCGGCTGGTATGATCGGCGTGGAAAGGAGAATATCAGAATTTACCAGTTTCTTTCACGAATATCGGACAATTTTGATCGGTGGCCGATCGATCGGAGCATCCTTAGTTACTACATAAGAGCTGAAGTGGAAGAAAACTCGTCTCTATCTTCATCTGCTCTCCATCTACAAGCTCTCCTCGCCTCTTTGTTTCTGCAGTCAGACACATGAGGGCTGAGTGTTTCTCTAACTTGTTGTCGAGGAGAAAAGGAAATCCCACGGTTCTGTTTGACACCATCAGCAGAGGTCTCCTGCTTCACCTACAGTTCTGATTCACTCAGATGGAGACGGAAAGCTTTCTGTTCTTTGTGGATAAAGTCAGTCAGGTTAGATCTCTTCCTCCAGATGGTTATTTTAGATAGATCAGCTCCTGTTTCTGTACCTGAACTAACCAGACTAGTTAACTCAAAAGCCTGCCCTCTACACATTTTACCCTCATCTTTGTTTAAAAATGTCTATAAGTCCCAGTGTGCTCACAGTAATCAATACTTCACTGGTTTCTGGTCAAGTTGCTGCTCATTTTAAGAACGCTGTATCCACCCCAGGGTTTCCTCTAGGATTTGTTATAAGTGTGGTGGTGGGTGGGGGGGGTGACCTGCTCTCGTCTGCTTCACCATGCTCACCTGCACAGGAAGATGCACCTTCCTGCTCTGACTCTCCATGTTTCTCTCCTTCACTCTCCTCCACTACTTCAGCCTGTGTACTGGTCTAACTTATGGTAATTGTGAAGTGTTAGATTCATTTCATTCTCCAATATCACAAAAGGAACATTAGGAATATTTGAATATTGCCAGTATTGGTCATCAGATGGCTAAACTTCTAACTTGATGAAAAGTAGTCAATCATTCTTTTTTGTTTTCTATCCCTCACTGTTTATGTGACCTCTCTGACTGACTGACTGTAAAACACAGGTGAGGAATATCTGGACCACAACCAATCAGAGGGGAGGGGCCGGATCCGTCTGACCAGCGCGCTGCATCCAGAGCTGCAATCCTTTCATTAAAAACACGCTGGCAGCACAAGTCAATGTGATATCGTCAGACATCAGTTCTGTTTGCTGCACAGCCGGACAGGACACGGGGAAAACGAAACGAAACTAAACTACCTGTTTGAACTGGCAGTGAATTGGAGGATGTGACCGTGACATGTTGACGGTGCTAGCGACCGTGGCTCACTTGCGGCTGCAGAATGGTCAAGGGTTCCTCCTCCTCCTGTGTAACCCTCCACAGCTCTCCCAGTAGATACTCTTCAGACTGGGACCTCCACTGAGAACCAGTGATGGGAGTACCAGCTGCCAGGTATAAGGAAGGGAGGGAGAGGCGGTGGTGTACACCAGGGTCACTGTCAGACGCTGCTTCCTACTATAATGGCAAATATAGGGGGGACTGGCAAATGTCCAGTCCCCCTCTAGGACTTCACAGGCTCAATGAAAAGCTGTTGAACATTTAATTGATTTCATATAAAAGACTGGAAACACAGTTATTTATTACTTTCTTCTGTCCAACTCTTCAGGACTCTAGGCTACAAGAACCGATACATTCAAGTCCCTGATGGGCACTTCTGGATCGAGGGGGATCACCGAGGACACAGTCTGGACAGCAACAGCTTTGGACCGGTATGCTCACACAATGCTCAGACTGTGGCTTAAAGGTCCATGTCCTGGTTGTCCATGTTTTCAGACTTATCTATCATGTGTTGAGTTCTCACCTTAAACCTGCCAGAAAGAGCAACAAACGGCGTCCATCTGTCTCCTAGTCCAGCCAGTGAGAAGCTCTTCCAGATTTCAGACCCAGGTTTCAAACCGTTGTTTTCACTCCAGCCCGCTATGAGGTCATAGTGATCCGGACTTGCTTATATGGTCAATTCTCCTCCCACATGGACGTTCACGACACCTGGAGCGAGGCAGTGCCGCCGCCATTGCCCATAGACCGTGTAGTGTTTAGTTTCAGTTTCGTTTCTCTTTCACACGACGGCACTGCCCCCTACTGGACACTGCCCCCTACTGGGCACTGCCCCCTACTGGGCACTGCCCCCTACTGGACACTGCCCCCTACTGGACACTGCCCCCTACTGGACACTGCCCCCTACTGGACACTGCCCCCTACTGCAGCAGAAGTGTCAGGCTGCCAAATAAGGAGAAACCCAGCAGAACCGGAAGGCGGCGCTTTCTTCTGATCTCTGAGTTGCTCGTTAGGAAATAATTACAGCGTATTTTGAGTTCTAATGGTGCAACGCTGATCTAGAGGCATCAAAGATTACACCTGTTTAATAGAAAGTGATTTAAACATGGAGCCATGGGACCTTTAAGGCCTCCTCCATAAGAAGAAAGAATTTTGTTCTTGTTGGGGGTCTCCGAGAACAAAAACGATGTCATTTTATTCTCGTAGTCCCAGTTCGGCAGCGCTAGCAGCTTGTTCTAGTGCACATCAGCTGAGCAGAACTTAATTCTGCAGGGCGTCCGAGAACAACTGCTATGACTGGTCAGGAAGGGAGAATGAGCGTGGTTCGTGCGGGTAGCGGTTGACGTTGTACGCTGATGTAACACTGGTCCGGGACCAGTGAAGACTGATTGTTTTAATATACACACACCCCTCCCCTCCACACACCTGTATGACACATCGCTGAAGGAGTTCTGCAGCTGAGTTCTCGAGAAGTATGAATGAGCCCTGCTAAAACAAAGTGAAGTGAAAACAAAGTTCTTGCTTCTCGGGGTATGAACTGACCTTTAGTGGTCAGAAGGTTGTTGGATCCATGACTTCTTCAGTCCACATGTCAGCGTCAGGCTCTGGTAAACAATGAAGGTTAGATAGAATAGCGCTATACAAATGTAAGACATTTACAAGTCATGGACCGCACAGAGCTCTACGTCAGTCAGTCATTCCCATGCTGGTGGCAGTGAGCTACATTTTAGCCACAGAAACAAGGTGACCAGACACAGGCTCCATCAGCCCCTCTAACCACCACCAGCATGCATGTGGGTGAAGGGTTTTGCCCAAGGACACAATAAGAAGACCGGAGTAAGGTTTGAACTAACAACCCTCTGGTTGCATAACGAAGGCTCTCCTGTCCCTACTGAGCTACTGCTGGTAACAATGCTCAGACGTTGTGAAGTTTGGTCCAAAAATGAATCATTTCATGACATGTTCACCAACAAAGGTACATTCACCCCATTTCCTGGACTTGGTCTTGACTCGTGGGGGGTGCAGAATAAAACCGACTCCCTAAAGACTCACCCAGCCATCCCATTGTGTTCCAGTTCCAGTCTGTTGGCATCAGTTTGTTAAAACTCCACCAGTCATACAATGGGATTTAAATCAGCTGATGATGCTGACTTCTGTCTAGTGAGGTGGTGAGAGCTCCACCTTCTGGCCTCCAGACAGAAGGTCCGACGGCTGAAGACGGCATGTGTTCTCCAAACGGTGTCTGGTTGAGGCATTTTAAAACGAATAATTGTGTTTTATATTCTACTTCTAAATCTGACCAGATATAGCCTCTGTCTCCTGTTGGTTTGCTTATGACCTGTCCTCTGTCCTCTTTGATAGTTTGGTCCTGATCTTTGCCTCTAGGTCTCCGTGGGGCTCCTGCATGGTCGAGCCTCTCACATCATCTGGCCACCAAGTCGCTGGCAGCGAATCAGAGTGTCCCTGCCTCCGGACAGAGGACCGCTGGACACCAAGGAGGAGGAGGAGGAATGAAAAAACACAAACCGGAACGTTTTTATACAAACATCCTTTTTAGATCTGTGGGGTGTGTATTTGCTCCTGTTTTAGACACAAGTCACACACCAGTCAGGCTAGGGAAGCTGTAAAACCGTTCATTGATCTGAGTTTTATGAGCTGATGATATCATCTCTGATTTCAGTCAGCCGTAGGGCAGCCATGTTATGGGTTCCAGGCTCACTCTGAGATGTGGTAGACCACAGTAGGCTTCAGGTCCACCCTGTAGAACAATCCAGTTCCATTCAGTTTGATGACCTTTTTGTTCAGGTTGAGCTGATGTTGGCGATCAGATCAGATCCTCTCTGCACACAAACTGATGAATACTTCAGTTTTCTGGAAAATAAAGAAAAGCTTCTAACAAGTTTGTTTCTTCTTGACAATAAATGTGTCCGTTTCATTATGATGTGTAAAGAGACAAATGTCTGTAATCATGAAGGAAGTCAACACTAAAGCTTTGAAGCACAAAACAATCAGAACATAAAACTGTATTATTTGGAAAGTAGTGTTCTGTCATGTGACTGGTCTCCATTCACCAGGAACAGAATCCCATTTCTTGGAGTTAGTCTTGACTCATGAGTGATGCTGATACGACATCCTTAAAAGGCACACATAAATACATCCATGTGCTGTGTACATATACGTACAGTTTGTGTTGATATATGTAGTTGAACGGGAGGGCAGTAAGTATGGAGACAGGATTAGTGTGCTTCTGCTTCAGCCCACTTCCTTTTTGGGACACAGTTTATAATATAGACAGGGGTGCACATAACTGGTGCTCAAGTGTGGTAAATATGTGTGCACACCAGTAGGGCTGGGTACCGTAACACGGTACTACTGTGGTACCGACCGAAAACCTTCGGTAGGTAGTAATACCGAAAAAAATGTTTATTCGGTACTAGGTTTTGGTACTTTTACAATAAAATGTCCCTATAAATGCGCGGCTGCAGCCTCGCTCTGATCGGCGCACACACAGCCCCTCCCTCTCCTCTCAACAGTTACAGCAAAAAAAACCAAACAGTCAGACCCGAGTTCGCGACCCGGGTCTAGAGGTAGACGAAGCGAGACCTTCCTCTCGTTTAAACACTCTCTGGTACCGACCGGACCGTCAGGTTAAAGAGATCAGACCTGAACGCCGTGTTTAACCCGCAGCTCCGTTTTCACCTGCTGAGGCGTCGGAGCTGCAGCTCCTCAGGACGACGCAGAACACATGTACTGTTTTTTTAATTGCATTTTAAAAATCCGCGAGGCCACGAGATGTACTTGTTTTATTTAGGAGGATTTACTTTTTATTAGAGACCATATAGACTCTGTTATCAGCAACGATGTGGAGGGGTTTCCTCATTCAGGTTTTCCTGTGCCCCATCCTGACACCTTCAGAGTAACACTGGTTTCTGGTCGACCTGAATCCGTGTACTCTTTATTAGCAAAAAGGGAATAATGAAAACGGATCTGTTTTCCTGTATTTCTGATTGTTTTTCCATAACAAAAACCAAATAACTCTTAAATCTGGATATTCAGTTTCCCTTTCAGAAACAAAACAACAAAATAAAGAGTTCATGGATTGAATGACAGCCTTAGTTAGTTCCAGAGGGAAGAGATACATAAATAATAATAATAAATGCATCAATATGCCATAAAACTGTTATTTTTGTTTTGTTTAATTAAAAAAACCTTTAAGTACTTGTTATTTTCTCTAAGAATTATACATATAGGTATCGAAAAAAATATCGCTAAGGTACCGGTATCGAAAACCAGGTATCGTTAAAGTAGTAGTATCGAAAACTATTTACCGATACCCAGCCCTACACACCAGTACCTAAGATTTGTGCTGGCTGTGATGTTTAATCATCATTTTTGTGGCACTCAGCTAAATGATTAACCTATCAGTCTGCCTAGAAATAACTTTATTTCTGTTTAGTACATTTGATCCTAAACATTAGAGAACACTGGGTTCTTTACATGAGGTCAAATGACTGGCTGATCAGATCTGCCTGGAAATACCTGAAAGGACACTTCGTCTTTAATGTTTGGTCAAAACCACCGATTTGCTCTAAAAATAGATTTTTTTTTTTGCCAAAAAAATAAATGTATGTATTTATTCGGGACAGTGCACATTGATGAACAATCAAGTACTGGTGTACAGACTGTAAATGTGCCAGATTAGTTGCTAATTTTCATCTGTAGTCCCTACTAGGCAGGAAGACTAAAAACATAGTGACAATAAACAACTCTCAAGCAGAAATCACATTACAGACATACAGATTACATTTCAACAATAAAAACAATAACAGTGTGTACATGATTGGGAACTTTTAGGATACTGTTTGAGGTGCTTTTTGAAGGTACTATAGGTGGGATATTTGTTGGTACATTGTTCCTAAAGTGACTCTTGAGGCTTAGGCCAGAGGTTCAGAGAACCCCCAGAGCCTTCAACCAAGTTGGTTTATTCTCTAGATCAGTCTGGATTTATGACAAGGGAGTAGATTTGCTCTTGTCATTGGAGGGGACCAGGACCAGGAAGAGGTGGTGGTTGTGGGGGGGGGGGTTGCAGATTAAAGCGATTCGTCCTGTAACACTGGTCCAAAGTTAGCATCACCAGAGAAATGACTGATGGTGCACCCAGACCCAGAGCAGGTGCTCTTTGCGGTGTGGCTCGCGCTGGTCGATCCAGACACTACACCTCCTTCCCCCTGGATACAAGTCCACGCACAGCAGCACAGGTAGCACAAAGCAGTGAACTGTCTTGTGACTTCTTGGTCTTTGATTTCTGCTGACACACACCTGCCCTCTTGTGATGGTTTTATGACATTACAACAAGCATTATTTACAGTGCTTGTAGCTGATAAAACCTTGGTATCTGTCACCCTCTTGTGGCAATAAGGTGAAACTACAACTACCATTATTCACAGGTCTTCTGGTTTAAAAACCTTGAAGAAAAAAGACAATAAATTAAAGAACACCATCTCTATTGTAAAACCATTATTCAACCATACTTAGGATATGTTAAAATACTGTAATTTTAAAAGAAACTCATAAATCAAGGCAGTAATGTTTGAAAACAGCTAGCTAATGAAGTGAGGTGTTTTCAGCAGGGATGGTAGTTCAAAGCAGTGAACTATCTTGTGACTTCTTGGTCTTTTTTATCCATTTCTGCTGACACACACCTGCCCTCTTGTGGTGGTTTTGTGACATTACAAACAGCATTATTTATAGTGCATTTAGTTGAAAAACCTTGGTATCTGTCACCCTCTTGTAGCAATAAGGTGAAATTACAATTAACATTATTCACAGGGCTTCTGGTTTAAAAACCTTGAAGAAAAAATACATTATATTAAAGAACACCATCTCTATTGTAAAACCATTATTCAACCATACTTAGGATATGTTAAAATACTGTAATTTTAAAAGAAACTCATAAATCAAGGCAGTAATGTTTGAAAACAGCTAGCTCTTGAATTATATTCAGCAAGGATGGTCAGCACGTTGGTCTGCTGGGCTGCACGTATTATTTGTGGGGATGCAGCTCTATTTCTGCATCCTTTCATCAAATGATTGGTGGGGACATTTCAGTGATAGCTGGGTATTAGTGTGGACCCGTCCATGCCAAATCTACGCCCATGATTTATGAACTGAACTGAGACATAAATGCTGCCGTCCGTCAGAGGCGATCGCGTGGATGCGCTCATTCAGACGGAAGCGCCCTTCAGACGGGGAGAGTTACTAGAGTTCTCCAGATGAAGACTTTGTGATCAGCTGGTTTATTCTCTAGATCAGTCTGGATTTATGAACTGAACTGGACCTGGTGTGCAGATCAACTGAGCTGAACCATCAGAACCACGATCTTCTGTTCTGCAGCTTCATTAAACATCAGGTTCTCCAAACTGCAGTGGAGAAGGAAAGGTCAAGGCACGATTACAATAGTTTTTTACAAGGATTGAAATAATGCTGCCGAAAATGTCATTATTATAATTTCTAAATTAATAAGTGACAGGTAAAAATAGATTATGACCGGATTTTTTTTTTTCTTTTACCCTCAGTCAAAATGGTCAGGATGGTACCACCTCTGCCTCTATTTGAGCAGGAAAACCCTGAAATATATGATTTTATTTAAATTTACATGCAAGAATATTCTTAAACTGTATTGGTCCACAAAATCATAAGCAACACTGATTGGGTATATCCAAGCGGTAGCAGTCAAAGTTTCGGGTCACAGACAAGTATAGTCTAGGGCACTGGTTCCCAAACTTTTTGGCTTCTGACCCACAAAATGACAGTGGCAGAGACTCATGACCCCAACCATCACTGGCAAAATAGTCAAGCACTGCTAATAAACTAATTAAACAAGGATAAAATGACAACATCTACAACTATTATACCAGGTTTATTCATCTGTTTGTAACAGTTTATAAAGGCACATATATGGTATTAGCAAGGATTTTAAATTCACTTTTAGTTCTGGAGAACATCCCAGGACCCCCATTTGTTGTTTCAGGACCCACAGTGGGGTCACGACCCCAACTTTGGGAACCACTGGTCTAGGGGGCCCCTGAACAAGTGTAGCCTAGGGGCCCCACCCAGTGCACCTTAATCCTGCCCTGCCTGTGTTGTACAGCGCTTTGTGATCCTTATCTGAGAAAGGCACTTTAAAAATAAAATTTACTTACTGCCTAGTAATACCTAATTTTTTCTAGCACATTATACCATACACACACAATAAAATTACTTCCTACATTTTTGTATAATAAACTTTATCAACACAAACAACAGAATAACTCTTTCAGGATGACTTGTCTTTATGAACCTTCTCTAATTTCATGGGTGGTTTTAGAATACTTTCCTAACTGTAAACAAAGTTTTCCAGAGTGATCAAAAATCAAAACATGAGAGATTGTTAGCTGTTATTCATCAAACATGATCAAGCTCCTTCAGCTTGACAGAACCATGAGAATGACGTCATCACCTGGTGCTGCAGACTGGAGTCTGAGTAATATTAGAGCAGAGGCGGGTCGAAATATTAATGCTCAAAACTGAACTAAAAACAGATGTTTGTTACCTTTATTTAGATTTTTGTCCCATTTTATTTTAAATGTGTTCCTCCTGTTCCCGTTGGTGCCTGGACCAACTGAGACCTTCGAATGTAGTGAGTTTAGTTTGTCAGTAGAAACTGAGAAATGACTGTTCTGTTTTTACTTGTAGTACTAAACCAGCTCAGCCCATCAGTCTTCACTCAGCACCTCTTCATGGTGACACCAGCTGACTGCCACTTGAAGCTCCATCAAAGTAAAAGTTTGATCAGATCTCTCCAGAAAGTGTTTTCACCCACTGTTTGGTCTCCTCGTTTGTTTATGAACAAATAATTTATTCATTAAAGAATAGCTTCACTAGCACAGTGAGAACTGAATCAGTTTAAACTTCAGAAAAATTCTCATCATTTATTTTGAAAGCCAGACACTGAGACAAGCTGCTACACTGCTACTTCCGTTATACAACCGGAAGTAGTAAGCACGTTTCATCCTACAGGAGAGCTGTCAGAGATCAGGAGGACACAGATGGCCGGTTCCGCCCAGGACTCCACTCTGATCGGCCTGTGTGATGGACAGCTGGACACGAACAGACACCAATCCTCATTTTTGACGAACAAAGTTGGTGGGGAACCGGACTGGCCTCCGGACTTCTCCCAGCGGTCTCCCCGCTGCGGTCTCTGCGGTGCCCCGTCCTCCCACGTGGTGCAGGTGTACTGCCCCCTGCAGGCCTCTCCCTACCACAGAACCCTGCACCTGTTCGCCTGCCCTCGCCCGGAGTGCAGCGGACGGTCCGAGTCCTGGACGGCGCTCCGATCCCAGAGTCTGGAGGTTCCCGGACGGGCCGCCTCGTTACCAGTGACTTCTCCGCCGGTCTCGGAGTGGTGCGAGTCCGCTGATGACTGGGGGGTGGAGGATGGTTCTGATGGGACGGGAGGACTGGAGAGGGTCCAGGTACCGGATCAGACTGGCGGTAGGTTTTCCTGGGTTTGGATATTTCTTTAGTGGAAAACAAAATGTTTTGACCCTTTAGTGGTGTCGGTGTGTGAGGTCCACTCGTGACCAGAACCATAGATATCATATATAATGCTATTATCACTGGTGAAATCACGGTGTACAGCAGTTTCGGTGCATAGGTGGCTACGTCATGCCTGATCAAAATATAGCAAACAAATAAACCTTTAAAAGCGTTCTTGTCATTATTAATTTTCTGAAATATGTAGCTATAATTTTAAATGTTTGTTATAAAGATGTCGGCTAAATACATGGTGTAACAACTGTGCGGAGAGGCGTTTTAGCCACGGTGTTCGCCGGTGGCGATTTTGAGAAATCTTTTTTGTTTTTAATTGCTTTATTTTTCTTTATGTGGCAGGCTAGACTTTGGTCTGCCTTTGTTCAGGCTGGCGCAGCTGTGGCCATAGATATCATATATAGATATCATATATATGATATCTATATATGATATCTATGGCTGCTTGGGGCTGCTTGCTTTGTAGCCGGTTACCAGTCAGTATATAGCTCCACTTCAGGTATGGGCTGTATGTGAGGCTGTGGGTCTAAACCAGGGGGGTCCAAACTTTTCAACATGAGGGCCAAAATCACCAAGTGTCAAGTCCTCGAGGGCCACAAAAGTTAGAATATTAGAACAAGCAAAAAATATTTTGTTCTGCTCAAAAATTCATTCTAAATGCAACATTTTAATGGACAGTCTTTGTCAATACGACACAGGGATCTCGTATGTTTGACTCAATAATGAAAAGCATCAAATTGACTGGATCTGATTGGTCGACTGTTTTTAGGTTTCTACATTTAGTTCCATCCTCAACAACAAGACCAGGATCTGGGTCTTTCTCCAGTCCTGTTGCTGGATTTAGTCAGGCTTTATGAACAGAGCTCACAGGTCTGCGTTTTGGTAAAAGTCAGTGAGGATCTGTGGTTCTTTTTACCAGGAAATAAAGTTGGAAATCTCAATATCTCTTGAGTTGTCTAAAAAAATTGAATATTTTTGATTGAATGGAAAATTTTGCATTTAAAACGATTTTAATTTACTTGGATTTTTTGTTTTTGGGTCTCATGTTAGTAAAAATCTAAAAAATGACATAAAGCATCTCTGCATCAAAATCCTGCAGGAAAACTAAATTATATACTTTTTAAAATGCAGCTGAGGGCCACACAAAATCACTCTGGGCACCCCGGGCCGCACTTTGGACATGCCTGGTGTCCTGGTGTGATGAACAGCCCACGCCCCGTGCACCACTCCATACGCCTGTACACACACTCATGCAGAAGAGCAGCACAACCACCAAGCAGACAGCGCTCCTCCCTTCTCCAGGGAAAAGACAGCAACCCGACGTCGCACCGAGACCTTAAGGGAGGGAGCCCAAACAAAATCCAAGCACTGTATAAACAACAAGCTTGTATACCTTTGAATACCTGAGGATACTGTTCTTTAAGAGAGTGTTTCAAATCTGTAACAGCAGCTACATTTTCAGCACCCATAATTTTAGGGCAGTCATTTTCCCCAGGAGTGGTTCCCCATCACCTCTTATGACAATGAACTCCTCCTCCTCAGTTCTGAACACACCTTTAACAGATAATGGCTGTGTTGAGGAATATGCATTCTCTGATTTCTCTGCTCTTTAGGTACATAATTGGATACAGTTTTATCTTCTTACCTTTTAGCCTTTCCCATATATTTTCTCCCATTATTACTTGTAGCACCTGAGTCAATTAGCGTTTTCAACTTCACTCCCCCCACCAGAAAAGTTAACTTTTTAAACATGTTCTTTTACAATGAATGCATAATCATTTTGCTTATGCCCTTTTGTACGACACATTTTTGAAAAATGGTCTTTACCATTACACTTGTGACACATTTGTCCTCGTGCTGGACATTTGGGATCTTTACCCATGTGGTCCATAAATCCACACCTGTAACACTCTGTCGGTTTTATTCTCCTCTTTCATTTTTCCTTTTGATTTCATGTGCTTTCCTTTCTTTGTTATGGAAATCCGGTTGAGCGTGTCCCCTTCCTTCTTCTCCTCGGTGATGCTCATTGCTGCCAGCTGCTCCTCCACTCGTTCACACTGCGAAGCCACTTCCAATGTGCGAGTCAACGTCAAACCTGGATCCTCCTCAAGTAACTTGGAGACGCATACATATTCAGAAGTGCATTTACTCAGTATAGTGTCTCTTATTTATCTCATTGAAAGTCAGTCTTTTAGCAGCATGCCTTAAGCGTGTATGAAATTGTTGTATCGTCTCACCTTGTTTTTGGGACAACTTGTGGAATGCTTTGCGTGCATATGCTGAATTCACTTAAGGAACAAAATATGTGTTGAGTGCAGTCACCGCATAGTCCTGCACCTCACCCGTCTGTGGCAAGGTGGAGAGCACGTCTCCGCTGCTTAATAGCATCATTATTCAAAATGAGCCATTTCCCATCTGCATACAACTCAACAGACGTCAACCACCATGTCCATCTTGGTCCGTGTGTAGCTGGATCCGGGTTGAATACCTGATTTTTCCATGACGAAACATGGAAACATGCTTGCCTGGTCATCGACAGGTGTCCTCGCTTTAGAAAGCCCAAAACACAGTCTGCATCATCCTCGTCGCCATTGTTGTGTGTAATGCTTAAATTAGGCTGGGCCCTCCGAATTGAATCAATACATCCAGCACTCTTTTTGTAGTTTTATTGAGCAGCTTCCATATTCAACAGCCTGCCAGCACGAGGCTCCATCAGCTCCTCCTTCCAACCGGCCCCCACGTCATCACATAAAACATAACAAACCAACACACGACACACCTGAACCAGCCTTCCTCTGTAGAGCTGAGTTTAAAGTCCTACAGATCCAGGAGGTCTCACCTGATCAGTGAGTTCATGTGCTCTCAGCTGGGTGACTGTTGTGACGTCATAACCCGACACAGATGAATGGTTGAGTGAATGTTTCGATGATTTCAGACTCTGATCTGAAGTGATCACTGTGAGGTTTGCCTTTGAGTCATTTTAAAATGAAAAGTGTTCTTACTAATATAGTTGTTTTTATTTCCCTTGCATTAATTTGTAGGCTAGATTTAACATTTTATTTAGAAAATAAGATTGGTTTTGCCACTTATTAATCCACTAGAGTGAATAGAATATTTCTTATTGACCGCAAAGATAGTTGGTAGGATTGCTGTATTAAGAAATAGTTTACATTTCCAAAGGAAATTACATTAATTTAATTTTAGCAAAAGGGTCCTGAAAAGCCACACCTACAGAAACCTGCTGTCACCAGTTGACCCTCCTCCTGGTTCTGACCTGGCTCCTACACGTCTGACGGACATGCTTCAACCTTTATCATTACACTTCATCATGTCCAGAACCAAAGATGCACTAGTTCTGGCTCTGATTCCAATATATCTTAAAGAACTATAACAGGATACAGCTCTTTAATATTTATTATTAATGAACTTAAATTCTGATTCTGGGACTTAAATGAAGATCTGTTAATACTGGAGGGAATCCACCTCTAACAACGGTGACTTAAAGAAAACTAATCAGACTTGAGAGTTTGAGGTCAGCTGATTTGTTTGTGCCTCTCTACCTGTAAGTGAGTGATGAGCAGATCACTTTAAAGCACACATTGTTGCTAACTGAACTGATCGTTGGTGACACACAGTGTTAGCTCAGTTTCCGAACATCTCCAGGCTCCACCACACCGTGGCTCTCTGCGACTTCATCATAACTCTGCTCTTAATAAAGATGCTGCTTTAAGACATCTCACCTGCAGTTCCCAGGTTTCAGTAACGTGATGTGCTGTGACAAATCAGGGTGCATGTTAGAAATGAATTTCATGTTAAACGTAGCAGTCAGCCTCCCGTGTTAAAAGCCAACCACGTTAGGAGCCGATCACATGATCACAGTAGTTTGAGTCGAAGGGTCTATTCTGATGTTCTGTCTGGTTGTTTTCTCCTCAGAGAGACCTCCGGTCTGTGACGGCGACGTCAACCAGCGACTTCAGAACCTCAGCTTGGTAGAATCGGAGAACTGCCCCGTCTTCTGTTCGTTCTTCATCAGCGTGGTGGAGGAGTCGGACCTGTGTGGAGATGACGATATGGAGCATGCTCAGGAACTTCTCAGAGAGTATGAGAGGAGAGAGGGAGTGGGGGTGGAGGTGGGGGTGCTGAAGGAGAGCGGCTGCAGCGTTGAGAAGTACGAGAAGACCAGAGCCAGGCATGGAGATGCTGTGTTCTCCAGGTTTATGAAGACCATCTCTCTGTGTCCACAGCAGATCCTGCGATACTGTCGTGGTGGAGAACCCATCTTTATCTCCAAGCCTCCAGCCAACATGGCTCAGCTGCTGTCAGCATGCAACTCCTGTGGAGGATCCAGAACCTTTGAGCTGCAGCTAATGCCGGCTCTGGTCCACTTTCTGCGGAGGAAGGACAGGAGCTCAGAACCAGAGCTGGAGTTTGGAACTGTGTTGGTGTATACCTGCACCAACAGCTGCTGGACTTCAGGGTCAGTGTCTGCTGTGGAGGAGTTCTGCTTTGTTCAAACAGACCCAGACCAGCAGCTCTTTAAATGACCCAACAGGTGGATGTGTTCCTCAGACGCCCAGAGGTCACATATCAGAAGGAGCTGTGTGGTTCTTCAGGAAGTCCAGCTGATAAAATGGTTTGAGGCTCTCTCCTCCATCGAGACATTTCCTCCCAGACAGACTCATGTTCAGACAAATAACTAGAAAAAGGAAAACTGAAGTTCTGAAGCTTTACTTCAGCCTTCTAAAAACCAAAGCCCAACACAGCCATAGCACTAAAGGATGAACAGAGTTGTATTTGTTTGTCCAGATTACCTGTGTTAAAGTTGTCTGTTCTCCAGTTTGTCCCATTCAGTCAAAAACAACAGCATCTGTGTGTCTGCTTGGTTTCCCTGAGACAAACCAGGGACCTCATTAGACCTGGTAGACCTGATAAAGGCTGCTGATTGATCCGTTCAGATCACTTTGGTGAAGCAGCTGTAGAACTGGAACGCTGCTCCCAGTCGTACTGGTGGGGCTGTGAGCAGCTGCTCAGAGAGCCAATGTCTTTGTGGATGATCTCGTTGACTGAAACAAACGAGCAGAAAACAAACTCAGAGGCCAGTTTAACAGGATGCTTCTGGGTTCAAACAGGTCAAACCTCAGAGCTGTGAGAGAAAACCAGAACTCTGCCGTCTCCACGCTAAAGGAAACAGCTGTTTGTGTTTATCATCAATTAAACAACTGTTGAAGTTGAAATATTAATAAAGCAGATTGTTTACTGGAACAACATCATGTGTTTAAGTGTGTGTTTAACGTAAAGAACGAATCTGATCCGACATGTGTTTAAAGAAGTTTAGAAGGTTGTGTTCAAACGTAGCTTCCTACCATCGTCCAGCGTAATCTCCTGGAGGCCCAGGGTAGGCTGCTCTCCTGGCTGCTGCTTAATGCTCAGCACTCCTTGACCAACCAGCAGGAACTCCTGGGTATCAGCAGTAGTTCTGAAGGTACTGCTAGAACTTAAAGATGGACACTGCTCACTGAGCAGTCTGCCAGGGGATTCATAGCAGGGAGCATTAAGGGTTTGAAGGGGAGCAAAAGAGGCCTGTTCAGGAGGTGGGATCAGACTTTGACCCTGATATGGAACTGCTGAGCTTTGAGGAAACATTCCAGATGCCTGGTGAGGGAGGGAGGGGGAAGATGAATGGTGGTGATATGGGGAGGAAAGACCATCAAGTGGGAGATGACAGGAATCGTAACAAGCCAAATGTGGCTTGAGCACCTCATGCTGGGAGGGCTGACTGGCAGCAGGACAGAAGATGAGGTCCGGTCTCCAGTGTTCCTGTTTGACTTCTGGTGGGGCAGGATGAGGACGTCTGACTCCAGGCATGTAGGTGAAGCTCTGCAATAAGCTGCTTCTTCTCTTTCCATTGGAGATATAGAACTGAACTTGGACAGCAGAAGCCGTATTCTTGATGTAAGGGGGGATCTCCACCATGAGCCTGGACTGAAAACAGAACAAAATCAAAATGTCAGTGTCTCAATATCAGGTCATGTGACCTTCAGCATCAACTCCAGCTTGACAGCAGTGTCTCATGCTGTCCACAAGTCCACTGACTGTCTGCTGAGTCATTCAGGTTCTGGGGTTCAGATTTATGAGCCTCTACATGGTGACTCAGCTGATTCATAGGTTTCTATGGGATTCAGGTCTGGAGAAAGTCCAGGTCTGAGGTACCCCAGTCTCCAGCTGCCATTTCTTAATGGTGGGACCTGGACAAGGTGAAGCATTATGGTCCATGAAGAAAAAGGATTAGAACTGTGCTGATGGTGCATTAGCACAATGACTAGATTAATGATGTTGTCTATGGAGAGTCAAAAGTGGCACAATTCAATAAATGAACATATAAAGCAGAGGTCGGCCACCCTGAGCACGTGAGGCACGCGAAGGGTTAACAGATGGCACAGCACAAAGTGTAAACAAACACACTGAAGATGTCAGCGCAGCGCCGCGGATGCGCCATGGTTTTGGAGTTTACAGGACCCGTTCCTGAAGCAGCAGCATAGAACGCTGCTTGCAAAATTATAGTAAAATCGTGTGATAGTCACAACATCACTGGAAGTGAGAACAGGAAGCTGGAAGTGGATCTTGAAGCCTGAAATACACCGGAGACGCTAGAGCAGCCTCGCGGATGCGCCCGCGGTTCTGGCGTCTACAGGACCCGTTCCTGAAGCGGTGTGCCATAGAACGCTGCTTGCAATATTATAGTAAAGTCACGTGTTTTTGATGTCTATGTGACTATTTTTGATAGTCACAACATCACGCTGGAATTGAGAACAGGAAGCTGGAAGTGGATCTTTTGTTTGATCAGAGCTGCCGTCATGTGTTGTGGGATTCTTTAATTCCTTCAAAATGGGTCAGTCAGCTGTTTATTAAAAGCTATCAATACTGTGAACAAGTGACAACACGTTTGTGTGTGTCAGGAGCCGTTCTGCGTCGTAATGTCTGTGTCATAAAGTACTCCACCACGTTGTGACACAGGCGTCTCAGCTGCGCCATGCGCCATAGATGGTGGGTATCTTTAGTGGCGTGGACTGGTGTTTCTGGGACGCGCTGTGGCGGTACGGACTACAATGGTTTTTAGTCAAAATAACATCGGGGCACAACGTGGCGCAGCGCTGATTTCTCCGGTGTGTTTTAGCTTTAATAACCGGGGGTTACTGTGAGTGTCACGCCAGTGACGGTCATTGAGCGCACCTCGCACCTGTCTGGCATTTCTGTGTGATTGCACGTATCTTATAAAGACGGGTGTGTGTGGGAGTGCGTGTCAGATGCTCGGAGGTGAGCAGGGCTGCTGGTGCACGGTCGCTACGCTGGATTAAGATGATGGTTCGCTGAGACGGCAGTTTCTGGCGTGAGGTGTAAACACATGGGGTCAGGCCGCAGCGCGCTTCTCAAACACACGCACGCACACACTTTACACTGCTTTAAATCTTATTTTTTTTACTTAAGTGCCTAATTCTATGTTTTATTAAACATCAGTAGTTCAAAAGAGAAATATACAAAGTTGAATCAATAATAAAACAACAGCTCCTCCTCCTGTCTCTGAGGCTGAGCCCGGACCAGACACCCTGCAGAGGAAACTCATTTCAGCTGTTTGTGTCCAGATCTCCTTCTTTCAGTCATTACTCAAAGCTCATGACCAGGTGAGGTCTGAAGGTAGATGACCGGTAAATAGAGAGCTGTCTGGTTCAGCGTCCATCACTGCAGACCCTGCTCTGATCCACCTGTTTGATGTTTTGTGGTTCATGTTGATGTTCCTGATTTGTTAGAAAACAGCTGATCTACAGGTTGCTGCAGTAACGGGGCAGTGTAAAGTGCGTGACAGCTTTAGGAGCGGGAGAAAGTCCAGACCCAGAAAACGTGGTTTTTACTTTTTTGGTAACACGGTTACAGCCGACAGTCTTCCTAGATAAAACCATGAGGTTTGGAATAACGGACTTTTTGTGTGGGAGACCATTAAAGAATTATTTAAAATGAATGAAAGTTTATTGTTGTTGAAAATGCCATGATCATATTTTTAAAAATTAATAAGTGGCAAATAAAAATAAATGACCAGATTTTTTTCGGACAACAAAAAAGTCTAGCATGTAAATAAGCAACGTTAATACATTTATTGTTAACGCGCAGCTGATATGGCACTTTGACTTCCAAGGAAATTTTATATGGCACTCGTCATCAGAAAGGTAGTCTACCCTTGTTCTAGATCATCGCAGAGTCCTTTTTCCACTATGCAAAAAGTTTATTCAGCAAGGTAAACGAGCTGTGATTTCTGTGGATGAACTTTATGTTAATAATCAGCTTTATAAGGAGCTCCCTCCCTCTCCTGCTCGGACCCAACGCAGCAATTAATTTAAATATTAGACCCTAAATCGACTCGGCCATTCAGGTCATTTGAAGATGAGAACTTACAAACTTCAACATGACTGTAAGAGCCGCATGAAGCCAGGTAAAGAGCCGCATGAAGCCAGGTAGAGAGCCGCATGAAGCCAGGTAAAGAGCCGCATGAAGCCAGGTAAAGAGCCCCATGAAGCCAGGTAAAGAGCCACATGAAGCCAGGTAAAGAGCCACATGAAGCCAGGTAAAGAGCCGCATGAAGCCAGGTAAAGAGCCCCATGAAGCCAGGTAAAGAGCCCCATGAAGCCAGGTAAAGAGCCCCATGAAGCCAGGTAAAGAGCCGCATGAAGCCAGGTAAAGAGCCCCATGAAGCCAGGTAAAGAGCCACATGAAGCCAGGTAAAGAGCCACATGAAGCCAGGTAAAGAGCCACATGAAGCCAGGTAAAGAGCCACATGAAGCCAGGTAAAGAGCCACATGAAGCCAGGTAAAGAGCCACATGAAGCCAGGTAAAGAGCCCCATGAAGCCAGGTAAAGAGCCCCATGAAGCCAGGTAAAGAGCCACATGAAGCCAGGTAAAGAGCCACATGAAGCCAGGTAAAGAGCCGCATGAAGCCAGGTAAAGAGCCGCATGAAGCCAGGTAAAGAGCCGCATGCGGCTCGAGAGCCGAGGGTTGGCCACCACTGCACTAGATGAATCCTGGTTGGATGTAGAACAGACAATATGCAATAATATAGAGATTTCAGATCTACCATTTATTAGCTTAAACTTTAAACGAAATGCTTGCTTTAAAAGCCCTAACATCAGCTCTTCTCTGGCAGCATGGTGGGAGTATCTGAAAATGAGAATCTGGAACAATCCTGACATCTTACAAAACAACAATATGATCAACTTCTCAGGCTGGAGGATTAAAGGAATCGTATACCTGGAACATTTCTTTGAGGGAACTGATTTCATCCCATTTAACAGAATAGTCTCACAATATGGAATAGACAAGAATAGATTTTTAGAATATCACCAAATTAAAGCCGCTCTCTGGATTATTTCATCAAGAGAGCAGTTTTTGAATCTAGCGTCCAAAGGCTCTTCCTCAAAACATCTCGACACGCGCGTCCGGTTGCGTGTGCGCGCGTGCACACAGCGCATATACGTTGCGGACATGAACTGTACCGCTCAATGTGTAGGGTTTAATCACTCACAGTTCACAATCTTATTCCAACAATACTACGAGGGTCTGAAGAGCCCTCTCTGTCCCTGCTGCTTCTGATATTAGCTCTGTTAGCAGAGAGCTGCTGCTGGACTCTGAAGCTGAACTTGACTCGGCCCTGGATGAACTTTCTGACCAAAATAAACGTGTAACCCTGTCAAGCCTTGCCATTCTGTGAGGTGAAAGGTTTAAAAATAAAAATAAATCCGTCTTTAGCTGGAGAATGGGTAGGTTTTTAGTAGAAATGAGCCGTGAGTCCTCAGTGAACGGCTGAGACGGCAGAGAAACACACGGAGCGTCCTGTACGACAGCGCCCCCTACTGGTACAGGTTTGGTCGATGCGCGTGCATGTTGAGAGAATGCAGACATTTGAATTTCATTGGCTAAAAAATGTCGGCGGCAAAAATAATGGAAAGGGGTCTCTAGGAGGAAGGAGGGTCTTCATCAGAATGACAGATGTTGTGGAACTCAACCCATAGATCATAGTTTAGACCTGAAATATCATTTAGAACATTTAGAAAACTTTGATACAGAGAAAAATGCTCCAGAGAGTCACTTTAAATCATACATTACATTAAATCAAACATAAATTTAAGCTTAATAGAACAGAGCTATAAACATCAAGTGTATTTGATTTCCTTAATCTTAAATCTCCAAAATTACTATCTAAAATATATAGGTTACTGTCTAAAGTAGATGATTCGATATCTCTTCCTATAGCTAAGTGGGAGGCGGACCTGTCAGTCAGTTATGACCAAAACTTCTGGTCTCAGACATGTTTAAAACCTTTTAGAATGACTAGAAACCCCAGTTTACAATTAATCCAATATAAAATCCTACATAGAGTTCACTATACAGGTCAGGATGTTCAGGATGGGTTATGCACCATCTGAAACCTGCACAAGCTGCACAGACAACACCCCTGACACCTATATTCATGCACTTTGGTTTTGTCCACCTGTGCAGAGATTTTGGTCCCGGATATGTGAAGACCTGTCAAAGTGTCTGAAATGTATTATTCCAGCTCCCCCTCCAGTTTGCTTACTGGGAGATTTAGATGATGTCATCACAGAGATTAATTCAGCTCACATGGTTCTAACGGCCCTATGCATCGCTAAGAAAACAATCCTCATAAACTGGAAAAACAAGAATAATCTGAGTTTGAACCAGTATAGGAATCTGTTGTTGGACTATATTAACCTTGAGACGACCTCTGCCTCCGCTCCAAAAAAATCTCTCTGGGCAACTTTGATCAGTTCCATCACATAGTAAGGATGGGGGGGCCCCTCACCTGTGTCCTCTGGGGCGGTGTGGTGTGTGTGTGTGTGTGTGTGTGTGTGGGTGGTGGTGGTGGTGGGGGGGG
>SSNR01000379.1:32454-42998 GCA_006937965.1 Callopanchax toddi | reverse complement strand
CATCTGGGGGTGGACTCATTGGGGGGGTCTGACGTTGGGGCTGCATCTCCTACCTGGGTGGCGTTTTGGTTGCCTCAGGGTGTCCTTCTAGCGACCAGGTCTGGGGTCTGGGGTGCTCTGTGGTGGTAGCTGCTGGGTGGCTGGGTCATTCCTGGGTGGGATTTGGGGGGCCGGGGGCTATGGTTCTGGGGCGGGTCGTCTATGGATGGGGCTTGGGCTGGTCCGGGGGGCTTGGGTTCTGCTTGGTACATTGCTGGTGGGGGGCTGGTGTCTGTCTTGGTGCCTGGTCCTGGCTCGGGGGCCTTTGGTGCGCTAGTGGACCTTGGTACTTCCTAGCTAGTGGAGCGTTATAGCAGTGGCTGTAGCGCCTCACCTGGAACAACAACACTGTTGGGCTTGTTCCTGGCACTCAGACATCTATTCTGTTTGCTCTACAGCCGGACAGGACACGGGAAAAAAAGTTTGAGTAAATAAATAACTGCTGCTCTTAGAGGCAGCAGGAGGAGTTTGTAACATTTAAAAACAGCATTATTTATTATTTTCTATGTGAGTCTTTTGGCTTCAACAAAGCATTGTTATTAGTTCATAGTCCCCCCCCCAAAAAATAAAACAATCGCTCCTAAAATAACGACAGGCGATGAGCTCAGCCTACCGCTGATGGTCAATGATCGCCCAGCCCTAGTTCACAGACACTGTTCTAATCCCACTGAACTGGAGCTATTTTGCAAAAATAAGTGAACAAAAATTGTAGTTTCTAGATGTGCAAAGCTGGTATCGACAAACCCCAAAAGACTTGCTGCTGTAAAAGCAGTCAAAGGGGGGTTCAACAAAGTATCGACTCTGGAGGGTTGAAGGCAACACTTCACAGATTCTTCATTGTAAAAACTCTTGAACACCAAGTATCATTTTCCTTCCACTTCACAATTATGCAATAATTTGTGTTGGCTTATCACATAAATTTCCACTAAAATATGTTGAAGTTTGTGGTTTTAACGTAACAAACTGGAAACATTCAAGGCACTGTTTATTTTTCTTACTTACTTGATTACTTTTTTCTGATAGAACTTTTGCATCCACTTCCCAGAGTAGTCTTCCATCTGAAAGGAAAAACAATCCTAAATATCACTGATTCACTGTCATTGAATAACCTCAGATATATAACAGGGTCCAGGCCAGGAAGCAGAGCGGCAGTCTCTCCCAAATCCCCACTGAGACAGTATCTGCTCACCCATGGTCCAAATGAAAAATACCAAACATCACATTGAGAAGAATAAGCCATAAAAAACTAATAAAGTAAATACTGTTACTAAAACAATTACATATGTATTATGGAACATTAGATCTCGTTGTTAGTTCATGGTGTTATAACCAGGTGTGCACATAACTGGGGCACCAATGCACATGCACCCCAGATATCATGCGTGCATTCAACCAGATCCCTCTGTCTGAACATCGTCCAACCCTAACTAATGTGAAGACTAGGCTTCAGACTTTCCTCTGTGATAAATCCTATAGGGGTTATCCTGACTCATCTCTTTAGTTCTGCTGCATTAGACTCAGACTGCTGGAGGACAAACTGACCACATCTCTCTCTACTCTCCATCATGTTTGCATGTCCTGTTCTTGCTGCCGCTAACTTTGTTCTCTGTTATCTTCTGAATAAATGACCCAGTCCTCCTGTGTTTGCATCTCTCTCCTGTCCCCTCAGACCCCAGTCAGAAGAAGGTCACCCTTTCTGGGAGTCATTCTTTGCCACTTGTACTGTGCTACTCAGAATGATGGATCACATTGACGTAAAGATTAAATATAATCAGCTGGTTCCTTTATATAAAGCTAATGGTCTGATGTTGTCTCCTGTCATTTTAACACCTTTTACATTTCCTTTTAATATATTTATTGTTTTCATTGGTAATCTTACTTGTTTGGTTGACTTACTGTATGTTGTTTCTAATGTGCTATATTGTTGTTATTATTATTAATGAAAATTGTATAATCTAACAAATCTGACTTTCTTAAAATGGGAAAGAGCTTTGAGGTAGCTTTTGTTGTGAGCTGGTACTCTGTAAATAAATGGAGTTGAATTGAATATGAACATAAACGACCCTACCAAGCCCTTTCTGTATGAAAACAACTCTGGACTGAGGAGACATGTTGGATCCAGTGATGAGCATCTCCTCTCCTCCAGCCACACAGCAGCTGTCTGGACAGAAGCTTTCTACCTGTGGAAGCTCTTGTCCTGAACGTTGGGCTGGAAAAACAAAACAGTTTGGTTTAAGAATCCAGACTCAGCTATCTAATCTGAGCAGTCAAATTATAATCTGGTACAAAATTTGAAATATTTCCAGACTGTCTGACTGAACTGACTCACAGCACTCTACAGGAACAGATGCCGTCTGGAGCCACAGCATCTGGCCGTCCTGCTGAGGAACTGCAACTCTGAACACAACTCGAATCCTTGTGTTCTTTCGCCCAATATCGGCCTCTCCTTTCTTCAGCTCGATGTCAGCGTTACGCAGCTTCAGGATGCCAGCACAGTCAACACTAAAACAAGAGAAATGTTAATGCATAGGCTGATGACTAAGCTCCAGTTTCATCAGTGAAGAGAGGGTGGAGACAGTGACCAGCGTTAGCTTCCTGGGAGTACACATCACAGGGGACCTCACATGGTATAAAAAATTACACATCAAATTTTAAAAAACTGTAAACAAGCAGGTAAAGCAAGATGTCTCCAGACATCTGTCACTAAAAAATGATCCGATAGTGTTGCTACCGATACCTGGCAGACATGTTGTTTTCTGGAAGCAGAGGGATCTCCAGGACTTTGGTGCAATCTACAAGTTTTTCCTGGCAGATGGTGGTAACTGTCTTTCCCGTCACTCTGTGGACTTGGTAGAATGGATGAGGACGAAGGTATCGGTCATCTGCAGTGCCAATGAACAACTGGAGGTTGACAGGTTGTTCGCTGTATCCATTCAGCTGCAGACAGAAAGGATGGAAAACACTTCAACAATTGTCGATGGTCGATAGATTCGTCTGATCGCCCAACCCTAGCCTATATGACCTCCCTTTGCCCTCACCAAGATGGACGTTATTGTCTTCCCAATGCCCGCTACACACTGGAGTCAAGGAGTCACTGGATCCGACCCGTCATGCCTGCCTCACCTGCCTCGCTTGACCCCGTGAATTCCGACTGGCGGTAGTGAATTCTAAGAGATAGCGTGAACCACAGAAACCTCCGGCTGCTGAATCGGGCCTCCTCCACAGCTGGTAAGGAGCTCTCTGTTCAACACCAGATCACTGTCTGATCAGAGCTTCCCGCTGAACCATTTCTTTACTGGATTTCATGTTTATTGTTGAATCCTGACACTTTTCTCTGAACCTCTTGCGTGAGCGTATATGAGCAGAGGGGAGATGGAGGAAGGACAAAATGCACGTGTTTTCTGGGATTTTAAAGGACCGTCTGTCTCAATATCAAAGAGCTGTAAAAACACTGAATCAGATTATCTGTCTAACCATGTTTCCTCCAACAGCCACAGACCAAAAGTTCTACATAATGTTTTAAATCCAACCATCACACCTGCATCTGGGAAGAGTTTCAGAATGTTTTCTGCCCTCAGGTCTCCTGATAGTCATGCTAAACGATAAATGGTAAATGTCCTGTATTTATAGACCGCTTTCGAGAGTTCTACACTCCCCAAAGCGCTGTACAACACGAACGGTCATTCACACACTGGTGGTGATAAACTACGTTGTAGTCTCAGCTGCCCTGGGGCACACTGACGGAGGCGGGGATGCCATGCACCGACACCACCAAGTTCCTCTGACCACCACCAGTAGACAAGGTGGGTGAAGTGTCTCCAAGGAACCCAGCTGGAGCTGGATCAAACGGACGACCCTCCAGTAGCAAGACCAGCCACTCTATCTACTGAGCTACACGCCACCTCTGTCTCTAATCACTCTGCTTCTCTACCATGTCCAGTTATTCTGGGTGGATTGAGCCTGATTCTCTGCTGCTGAACAGAAAGCCCTAGTTGCTATGGTTCAAGGAGTTTTACTGTCTGGCTCCGTCCTATCTCCAGGACCATTTATTTATCCACACTCTATCCAGAACCGTAAGGTCAAATAACAATATACTACTCGCTGTTCCCAGATCAGAGGGGATCACTGCCCCTAACCTCTCGAACAACTTACCTCTACACATTAGATTTGATCAGAACATTGGTCCTTAAAAAAACTCTTAAAGACAAACTCCTACTAATTGTCTTTTGAGTGTATCTAAATAGTCTGACTGTAGTTAAAATGACAAACTGATTAACAAACTCCTGCATCTTCTTATGTATTAAAGTGTATGCATTGCTGCTGTAAAGCACTTTGGTGCAGCCCTAGCTGTTTAAAATTGACATTGACAAATGGACACTGGCAAAATATTTCCTCAGGAAAGTGCAAAAACCAAACATGTACATCACAAGTTCTTATGAACTGGCTTACAAAACTGAAAGTAGGCAGAGCATCAGGAACCTTGCTGCAAAAGACAACATGATGCAACCTGAACGAATTAAATGATCATCAACATGGCTTACTGTGATAACAGGATGTCCTCCAGTAGCTGTCCTGATGGATCCTCTGCTACCCTCCGTTTCATAGTGTGCCCTGTGGTAGGACTTGGGCTGGACCTCCAGTTTTAGCTCAATCTGGTCATACTGGTTGGGCAGAGGCCAGTCCAGAGGAGGTGATGAGGGGCTGTGGAAGAAACAGACACATAAAAATCTCCTTCCCCATTCCCTGAGGTAGATTTAAACTACTTCTACCTCATTTAAAATGACACCAACCTGAACAGTGGAGGGGATCCAGGTTTGCTCCAGCTGAGGTTGAAAGGCACCGGGAGGAAGAGCTCAGCTACGCCACTTTGCTCTTGTTCTTCTTTTCTAGAAGAATCCTGGTAGGTTGTAAGACCAGGGTCTCCTCGACCAGCCAAAAGACTAAGATGAGTTTGTGATGTTTTTCTGGTTTTGGAAGGAACATCGAGTTCCTGGCAACCAGAAATCAGGATGGTTTCAAGGGTAGCGGCAGGGATTCCCACCCAGGGGTCCTCCTTCACACTGCCCAATGGGAACGCTCCTTGAGTGGGACTAGGTGAGTGAGGAGCTGAGGGTGAGCAGACACGGGGGTCAGCACTGCAGTGGCGTCTCTTCCCACAGGGGGAGGTCGGTCTGGATGATGGCCTAAGAGAGGACACCAAGAGTTCTACCATTTAATGACCAAGTACTGGTGGATCGATTAGATCAAACTACATATCTATACTAAACAGCCCACTATTTAATAGACTTCTGAGTTGTTTTGAGCTCAGCACTCTACATTTAGCCAGATAGGTGCTAGTGATTGGGCAAAACGTACAGAGTCTGAGCCAATCAGGCAGGTCTGTTAGCTAAGGGCTAACTGAGAGCTAACCGTCTCATTCAAATGACTTGAAAGTCGCAAAGTTGGCGAAGAGGGGAAGTGACGCAAGATTCGCACATGCGCAGTACCGATCGGGTTTCCGGTAAAGATCGAGAAGTAAACCAGTCACATGGCACCTGTTCTCTGTGCGCAATACATGACTGCCACCTAGTGGTCAAACAAGTAAAACTGCATTGTTCTAATTACTGTGGTTTATAGCCAGGATACCACACAAGTCATCTCAAAGTGCTTTACAAAACACAACATACTGTACAGTATATCAGGTCCAGATTTAAACCAATGGTTTGCATTAAATTCAGTTCAGTTGTAATGAAAATAGATTAATTAGACGGTAAAATGCCCAAATGAGTCATATATTAAAAAACAACAGCAGACTGGCTCGAATCTTTACTTCAATGCAATCCCCTATTCTGAATAAGCACAGTATGATGAGAGACGATGGAAAGGAAAACTTCTTTTAAAGGGATACTACACCAGATCTGTTGCCATATTCTTCATAGTTAGATCAGTGGGCAAAAATAATTAGTAACCAGCCCAGCTGTTATCCTGATCCAGCAGGACTCCTTTAGCTTTAGCTTAGCATAAAACACTGTAAGTGAATAGTAACAACTAGCATTGTGAGAAAAAAGTCCTTAAAACTCCCTCAGTAGTGATACTAGTGATACTAACTCTGCCTAGTGACCTCAGTAAACATATCGACTGTAAGTGAAAATATAAAGTAACATGAAGGTACTATTTTAGACTCGGGACTACTTTATGACAAAGAGCAGCTGTAAGCCTCCGCTGAACGGCGCAAGGACATGATGCAACGGAGTATAATATTTAATGCCCGGTTAACTGAAATTTATGTATTTCACTTGGGTGAAATACATTTTAGTGTCACCAGAGGGTGCACTGAGTGCCGCTATCAAGATACGTTTGCCCGTAAACCACAGACGGAGCGGTCAGCTTGTCATAAAGTTCCCAAAAGAAAGCACAGTGTGGAGCACTTTATTCTTGTAGTGAAGGACTAATTCTAAAATCTTTTCTTTCCCTTCAACTCAAAGTGTTGCTGTTCAAATTCATTCATGTCGTAGGCCAATTTGCACCATTTTTGGTGGTTCAAATGATAGAACATTCATAGTTATTGCTCTTTTCTTTTCAGTTTTCAACTCTCGTACCTCCTGATCGGCTGCAAGTTTCCCCAAAGCTGCAGGAGGAGCAATAAATCAAAAGCTGTGACAGAAACAGAAGATTGATGACTAAATAGGAACAAATGAGCTTTACCACTAAAGTAGAATCACTGTTAATGAATTAATCTGAACCTGATATGAACTGGAATGTTAATTTATGTATAAAGCTTTAAAGTGGTAATATGCAGTTTTGCTTGTTTTGGGCGCCCTCTGGTGTCCGTTTTAAATCACTGCATTACACAAGTTAGCGTATTGTTTCGGCTTCTAAACGCCTAAATCTCCCTGTTGAAATGTCTCCTCAGCCTTCATAGCTTTCTACAGGAGCGGTTATTTACTCCTTCAAAGAAATCAGCTGTGTTCAAGCAGGGAGAGATGGGAAAAAATCAGGAATCATGAGCTAAAAACACTCCAGCGCTAGCATAACAGCTAGCCACTTTGGGTTAGCCTAACCCTCGTGAGACACGTGACTTCCTGGGTACCGTGACGGCGACAGCGATTTTGCAATCGTGGTATTCTGGATCTAACCACCAGATGGGGCTAAGTGACTTTTCATTAACTTTGTAAAGAGTCAGATTAGCACAGACTGGCTCAAGGAAAAGATTTAAAAATATGAAAAAGTTGCATATTATCACTTTAAAATATGGCTGCAACAACGAATCGATATAGTCGATAAAATTAGCTGATTAAATGCGTTGGCAACGAATTTCGTCATCGATTCGTTGTGTCGCGCGATTACGTAGTCACCAGCTGCACTATTTTTTTCTTCCTGCAACCTTTATTTAACAGTCAAAGCGCTCAACTCGTCTGTAGGCTGCAGAGGCGCAGATCAGAAGGAGAGAGAAAGCAGATGGCGTTAACTTACTTGTGTTGCAGTAGTATTACTAGTTCTAGTAGTAGTTATGATTTAGCCGTAGTATACATGCTCCGAATCCTCACAGTCCTGATGTCTGGTTGTAAAGTTCCAGTAATCCATTTATACAGTAAGGTGTCGATCGGTTTCCAAAGCGCTGGCATGTTAGCTTAGCCGCTAATGTTTTTCTGACAGAAAACTGAACAGAAGAAGCCACTAGAGCTGATGAAAGCTTCTACATTAACCACTACAGTATTTCAGAATAAGACAGAGGCTTAAAGAGACACCGGTTTGGTTCTAATCAGCTGATTAAAAGTTCGTTCAGCAGAAGTCCGTCGGTGCCTGTATGGCAAGCTGTTCTATCATATAATCAAACAAACGTTTAAATCTTTTTAAAACTTTTAAATAACAGAACATGAAAGATTTAGTTTGACCCTTGACCTTTAGGGCTGTTTACAGTTAGGATTGGATGAAAACCAGATAATTGTGACTTTTTATTTTATAGTGAATCAACCAGCTGACAGATCCTGTCTTGTTGTAACACGACCTGCTGCTGATGATCAAAGTTATTGTTTACAAATATTTTTAAAAGGCGAAACTACTTATTTTTTTGGTTGTACCAAACCAGAAGTAGTATTACTCATATCGGTATCGTCAAGTACTCAAATGTAAGTACTTGTACTTAGAAAAAATCTGGTATCGGAGCATCCCTAGTAATGACACAATTGGAACATGGCAGAAGCAGGTAGACCTAAAAAATTAAAAACTTTAAAAGTTCAGAAGAACTTTATGTTGAACAACACAATGAAGTTTGTTACCTGCCACAACCTTGCATGGCGCTGGAGTACGACGGTGATGATACAGCATCTTAAATTAAGCATGTCGGAGTCATTAATGTTTCCCTAGGACTTTTAAAAGTTTTCCCAGATTTATCCGATTAATCGTGTCGAAATTCCATCCGATTCATCGATTATTAAAATAATCGTTTGTTGCAGCCCTACTTTAAAAAGACGTTTGTAGTAAACTGGAGCTGTATAAATAAACTGAAGAGAATAAAGTCAGTTAACCACTGTAATCCCTATGCTGTCAGGTGCAGAATGTTTAGTACGAATGAGAAATGAACAGTGGAAAATTAGAAACCATTAAAACCAGTGTTATTACAACTTGAACTGACCTTAACTAATATAAAACCTAAAAACAAACTAAAATTCACTATAGATTATAGGATGTTTGAATAAAAAGTTAACATGACCTTCTTTGAGTCATAATCATAATCCTTGAAAATAAAAAATAATGAGAAACCTTTCAACATCGGATATTAAACTCACCTGGAGGTGGGCCGGCTGTTCAGCCAGGACTCCTCTGTGACGCTGGTGCGAGGGGAGTGGGAGGGGGATTGATGGGGAGACAACATGGGGCTGAAAGGTAAAGGATGCTGGTACTTCTGCTGCCACAGCTCTACCCCAAACGCCCCATCTCCATATTCTGGTGACCCCAGAGCCAGGAGGGCAGCATCCTGCAGCTCCCCCTCCTCTTCATCATAAACACGTGAGAACGACTCACAGGAAGAGAGATCAGACATCCAGCTCCGAGAGGACAGGCTGCTGCAGGGACTCGGACTGAGTGACCTCTCCCGATAGCAGGAGTCAAGAGGCAGATAAAGCTGATCTCTGGGCCAGGACATCTCACAGTACCCCCCCTCTGCTCCACCGACTTCCAAAACCTCCAATGTACTGCCAGCCTCAACATGATTGTTATGAGAGATGGAAGTGATCTGGATGCTGGGGCAGTCAAAGGCCTTGTGTTTCACCTGGGGGTTACAGTGTGGACTCACAGACTGGAAGCCAGCAGGCTGGTCTTTATCTGTGGAGAGTAAACATGGAGGGTGATGCTGCAGCTCCTGGCTCAGAAGCAGCTCGACAAGAGCCTGTGGGGAGGGGGGAGACGTCTTCACATCCAGGTCTAGAAGAAAAGACCCAAAAATTCAACATGTAGACACAAGCTGGTTTTCATTAAGATGACTTCTATCACTTGGTGCCTTGTGTGGTCTGGGAGCCCCATTGGCTAGTAAAAATATATTATTTTATTTTAATTTACATGCAAGAATATTCTTAAAGTGAAATGATCCACAAAGTCAAAGAAACACACCCACATCATAACAGCTGAGCTGTAGTGTAGACTCAGGTCTCTGGTATGGGAGACCTGAGTTTGAGTCCTGGTTTGGTTTTTACATTTTTCTACAGGAATGTTTTTTTTTAGCAGCGAGGAGGAGGAAGCCTTTAGGAACAGCTGTTGGGTAAGTTTGTAACATATTCTTGCTGCGATATTAGCAGTTATTCTGAGGTCTTTGTAGTTAGCCAGTGGCTAATAGCCACACAAGCTAATGTTAACATATCAACTCCTATGTACTACAGACAGCGTTCAGCTGGTTCGGTTCAGGTGTCACAGCAGAACGTTCTGAGCTTTTAGGAGAACATGTAAGTTCACATGTAGCTATTACCATTCTGAAACATTCATTGACAAATGCTGAGGAAGTGTTTCTTCTCATTTTTCCTTCACCCTTAGCTTAGTCAACTGGATCAAATACCTAGAGGCTGGTGTCTGTCCCAGTGCCTGGCCCTGGCTCTGAGGCCTTTAGTTTGCTGGTGGGCCTTGGTACCACCTAGCCAAATGGGGCTGGTTACATCTGCGCTGGGGGGGAGGAGTCTTGGGTCTGGGGGGGGGGGCGCTTTGCCTGGGTGTCTATGTCCTATGTAAGTTTGTAGTTACTATGTGCGTGATTGAGGGAGGTATAGTTACTCTGCTGGGGTGGGGGTGGGGGACTCCGTGGGCTCCGTGGCGCTGTGTGGGGCTCCTGCCGTGGACCTGGATGGGTGGGCCGGCGATCTCCCTGCCCTGGGTGGTTTTGGGGAACGGGGGTGCTTACTGGGGCCAGCGGGGGAGCTGGCCCCCTGGGAGGGCTTGTCCCCCCAGTCGTGCCTCCCCATCCCCGGATTTTTCCCTCCCTCTGCTCCGTCACGTCACCACACACACAGGGCTTTGGGTCACGGGTACGTCATGGGTGT
>SSNR01000379.1:9903-28224 GCA_006937965.1 Callopanchax toddi | reverse complement strand
CCCCCCCCCCCCCCCTGACAAGCCTTCATTTAAATGTGTAAATAAATGGGTTGTAATAAGTTATGGTTTATGGTTAAGAGTGTGTCGTTTCTTTACTTCTACTCCTGGTTTGTTGGGGTGTTCAATATTGACAAAAAATCTTAGTATTTGTGCCATTCTCCAGATAATGATACTATGACAATATTTTAATAACCTATGGGGATATTTCCCATTGCTGAATAATACTGACACCAATAATAACTTCCCTCCAGTGCTACCCTGGCTTTAGTCAGACCCCTGAAGTTTTTCATATTCCTCATCCTACAGTCAGTAGTTAGTCCAGAGACGGTGACACAGGTTTGTTGTTGCTCCGTCTTTCACTGTAACCACTGTTCCACATAAACAGCAGATTGTATGGGAAGTGTCTCCAAGGACCCTCCAGTTGCCAGACAGCCACTCTACCTTGATCAGATGACTAGATTTATCAACATAAAAATACTGGAAAGTTTAGATTGTGTTGTCCCTTAGCTCAGGCTCGTAACATAGACCATATTTCCTGGATTTACTCCTGGTCGTCCCTCAACCAGACAACCTGACCAATCAACAGACTGAATGTTCTCACATGTTTGTAGTAATACATTTTTCTTCATTTTCAGTTTTGTCTTTGTGAAAATAAACCAAACCCCAGGAACAAGCTACAAAACAAGAAGAAGAAAAGAACAGATTCAGACCAGAGGAACTGAACTACAGGTATGAAAAAACCCTTAAAAACTGCCAGGAGCAGGCTTAGTTTACAGAGTCTGTTATGGTGATAAACTTAGTTTCCTTACTATCCTTCTGGAGAACACACAGTTTCACTAAACTCAGAGTTACCTTAGAGTTTTCACTCAGAACTTTCTGGAGTACCAAATCTATATCTTCTCACTTGCAGCCAGTAAAAACAATCAAGCAGAAGTGTAAACTGTTGCAGGTATCACACCCAACAACACGCTTCAGGACAAATTTAGGACAGGGTTTATGAGGTTCTGAGACCGATGCTTCTCAAACAGTTACAGCCTGCTGTAAGCAGTCCAGTAAGGATGAATAAAGTCTATCTAGTGAAGTTCAGATGTGCTCCAACACACCTGATTCACAGCTAACTGTTAGCAAACACTTCTAACTCAGTGAGTTTTACAAAGATTCAGCTGTGGTAGCTGAGAGTCCTTCACAACACACACGTTTAAGAGTTCACCCATCAGAATGTTGTTTTCAAGATTTGACCATAACAATCATTTCTGAGCATAAGACTATGAGAGACTAAACTCTGACATGAAAGGCAGTGGTGATATGAACACATCCAGACTGTTCAGAAATGTAGTGGTTCATTGAGATTAAACTTTACCAACCTAAGTTATCTTTAACCTAACAGCTGAGCCCTGTAGAGTCTGGTGTTTTTGATTCTCCTAGCAATGACCTCTGACCTCAGGGTGAAGCTGCAGGGATGCAGAGTCTAAATACACTGTATAGTAGTTTAGGGGGCTGGACCGGTTCTAATGTGGTCCAGATGAAAAATAACTGCTGAAAACATCCTTTATTGAACTGAACACGAATCGCAAACAGGCTTGTCCTGGTTTGAGGAGTCTAAACATTGTAGTTTTAAAACGAAAGCAGTAGGGGGAATTGCCCTTAATCAGTTTACCGAATCGGAAGCTACATCCAGAAGCTAACTTCAGCGTCTGTTTGACAAATAAAAACACAAGTACCACCGTTTATTGGCGTCTTACTAACCAGTGCTACACCTTCTGGTATGCTCACGTTAGGTGATTGCGTTGTTTTCCTGTTTACGTGTGTATCTTTTATTTTGAAGAACATGTCTGACTTCCTCTGTAACTTTTGCTAACTGCGTTAGCTTGACTCGGTTGTGCTGAAGTCTAAACCTCCATACCTGTTGCGAGTGTCCCTTCTTCTTCAAATATGAGCGTGACGTCCAGCTCTTCAGCGCTGTTTCCTGTAGACATTGAACTTTAGAGGTTGAGTGAATCCCGGGATCTGTTGAACCGACGTCTCTCTGAAACGACGCCGCCTCTCTCTCTTCTATCTGACTGAAAGTAGAACAACGTCTAAACGAGGCGCAAACATCAAACACTCCACTGAAACCTTCACCAGCGCTTTAGCGCTGAATAAAAGCTGCCCGTCCACCGGAACCGAACACTTTACTTCCCGTTTTGGGGCCAACTTATCTATCTACCGTGAAGAGTTTTAACTCCACCGCAGCTGGATTCTGCTGTTGCTGCATTCACGGTCCCTGGGAAACTCTAGTATCACCAAGTCGAGTTGAGTAAAGGGATCTATTTCCTGAAGCTGTTTGATCCGATTCAGACTCACGGAAACTGGAGTCTGTCAGGGACGATTCTAGGATTAGAGATTTAGGGGTGCTCAGCACCCAGACAGCTGCCCAGCCAGGCCAGATAAATTTAACTGTTTTTCAAATTTGAACACAAATCTGCTTTTTAGTTTATTTAAAGTGATAATATGCAACTTTTTCATATTTTTAAATCTTTTCCTTGAGCCAATATGTGCTAATATGACCCTTTACAGAGTTAATGAAAAGTCACTTAGCCCCATCTGGTGGTTAGATCCAGAATACCACAAGATCTCCGTGCCGTCACGGTACCCAGGAAGTCACGTGTCTCACGAGGGTTAGGCTAACCCAAAGTGGCTAGCTGTTATGCTAGCGCTGGAGTGTTTTTAGCTCATGATTCCTGATTTTTTTCCTTTCTCTCCCTGCTTGAACACAGCTGATTTCTTTGAAGGAGTAAATAACCGCTCCTGTAGAAAGCTATGAAGGCTGAGGAGACATTTCAACAGGTAGATTTAGGCGTTTAGAAGCTGAAACAATATGCTAACTTGTGTAATGCAGTGATTTAAAACGGACACCAGAGGGCGCCCAAAACAAGCAAAACTGCATATTATCACTTTAAATGCTGAGCCATAGCAAAAGATTAATGGATTTGAATTTAAAAAATACAATCCTCTGGGCCCTCACAACTCATTTTAATACAGCATCTCCTGAACATAGACCTAAACAGTAGGGTGACCAGATCCAGACCGACAGGACAAAGAGCATGTTGGTGGGGGACAAATACATGTTAAATACTAAAGGATTGTCACAATTTAAACATTGTACTTTAGAATACGCAAATTCAATGCATATGTGGATTATCAACTAATAATAACAACTAATATTTCATGAAATATTTATCTTTTTAAAGAA
The DNA here is from genome assembly GCA_006937965.1 of Callopanchax toddi. Classification (NCBI taxonomy): domain Eukaryota; kingdom Metazoa; phylum Chordata; class Actinopteri; order Cyprinodontiformes; family Nothobranchiidae; genus Callopanchax; species Callopanchax toddi. The sequence continues at coordinate 24,992 of SSNR01000379.1, read as the reverse complement.
AAATATTCAATAATTTTGACGTCACTTATTGATTCAATAATACATCAGAGTTGAACTTCTATTTATCTCAGTCATCACTAACATGTGGTCAACCTCTGCACCTCTAGTCAGTCCACGTGTTGATCTCCTCATCAGCCTGTGAGGCTCTGAGTTTAGTCGTTTGTTCTGTGGTTTCAAACTGTTTTATCACTGTTAAAGCAATACCAAGTGTTATTTTACTTTTAAAGCTAGAGCATTAAAATTGATCTCAGTGATTGTTGAGTAAGAAACTTGACCAGTTTCATGTTTGACAGCACTCTGCTGCCCTCACTGGCCAGATACTGCATTACACAGTTTTGAGGCACGGATGATGTAACTTTCTGCTTTACGGTAGGGATGTCCCGATACAACTTTTTCACTTCTGATATATCGATATTGCAGCCTTCAGTATTGACCAATACCGATATCAATCAGATATAATATCAGGCTGATAGAAGTCCAGTTTGACTCTCAGATGACAGATGAATATGAGGTGCTGAAATACTAAAAATGGAAACTTCTTCTAATCACAACTAAAGTAAATCTGGCTTCAGTAAAATTAATGACTTTCTGTTATTCTTAGAAGGAATTCAGTCACAATAAAACATCCAACAAACAGACCTGATTTTAATTTCCACTCTGATAAATTTATGTTTTTTCAACAGGAGCTGATTATTCATTTTCCACAGTTCTAAAAGACTCACAGGCTGCAGAGTTCAGATTTAACGCAGCTAAAAACAGGCTTTTTTTTCATCCTTCACTGGAGGTTTTTTATTGTCCTGATGTGAAAATACCAAAAATATCAACTGTTTAATTTTTCGGTTCCTTCCACATTTGTAGAGGTTTTACAGAGCAGGCTGGAAGACCAGTTAGAAGGGTGCTGCAGTGGTCAAGGTGGGAGATGACCATAGACTGAACCAGGAACTGGTAGCAGACTGTGTCAGGTATGGTCTGACCATAGACTGAACCAGGAACTGGTGGCAGACTGTGTCAGGTATGGTCTGATCATAGACTGAACCAGGAACTGGTGGCAGACTGTGTCAGGTATGGTCTGATCATAGACTGAACCAGGAACTGGTGGCAGACTGTGTCAGGTATGGTCTGACCATAGACTGAACCAGGAACTGGTAGCAGACTGTGTCAGGTATGGTCTGATCATAGACTGAACCAGGAACTGGTGGCAGACTGTGTCAGGTATGGTCTGATCATAGACTGAACCAGGAACTGGTGGCAGACTGTGTCAGGTATGGTCTGATCATAGACTGAACCAGGAACTGGTAGCAGACTGTGTCAGGTATGGTCTGATCTTTCGTATGTTGAACAAAGCGAAGCGGCATGAATGAACGACAGAAGCAACATGATCTTTAAAGGAAAAGAAAAAGGAATTTTATTGGCTGATTGTTTTCTGGTTTCTTTGTCTTGAAAATAAATTTGAGTCCAACAGTGACAAGAACTGGACCCATTGGGTCTTACTTCAGAACTGTTGAAAGTATATTTACTTAAATGGCCTGTGTTTACATAGCTCTTTCTAGATGTTCACTCCCCAAAAGGCTGTACAACACAAGTCATTCATCCACCCTTAGTACTTTGTACTCAGTACATTATTTACTTAGTGCTTTATTTACTAATTACTAAGTATATAGCTATAGTCACGTTTAATGAATGGAGCTTATTAAAGTCAGTGACGGTTTGTGGTTCTGTTTACTATGAAATTAAATAAAAAGCTAAAACCCTGGTTAACAAAAGACCAATACTTTTAATCTACTTACCATTTATATTTAAAAAGGTTTTCATTTACCTGTGTTTTTGTGTAACCTCCTGTCTGGTGATCTGATTTCTCATCCAGACTCAGACGAAGCGCTGTAACTTTATGGGTCAGTCCAGTAAACTCCAACTTTATTTACTTTATTAACTTTACTAACTATTATAACTATTATTAACTTTACTTTAAACTTTATTTGACATTACGTGACGGGTCCGCGGGCCATAGCTATACAGCCTGGAGGTTCCCGGTTCCCCACCCCTGCTACACACCATCAAAAACACGATCTGCCAGTGCATGTGCTTTCAACATCACAATTACAATAAAGTAGAATTACAACAGTGCATATTATTAACAATACATCAAACATTATGACAGCTGAATATTTATGTTTTTGTGGTTTCTGGCAAAGTGTTCCACAAAACTATTCAATAAATATGAACAAACTGATTGACAGCTCTGGTGGGGGTGGCCAGGCAGGGTGGCCAATCAGATTTCAAGGGTGGCAAGTGCCACATAGGTATCATATGTATTACTAGATGCCCTGTGTGGGAGTCGACAGCTGACGTTCTGCTCTCTATAGTAGCAGATAGTGATCAACTTAACTAAAAACACTCATAACTCAATGAATAATGAACAGATTACTTCCTTACAAATCTTATGTATAGACTTGAGATATACAAATTATGAGTTTCCTGACCATTATCGATATATTTTGATATATTTCACAGCCACGTCTCTGACGTTTACAACAAAGCAACCCATTTGAAAATTGATTAAAAATTGCATGATGTCATTTTGTTCTCGGAGACCCCCAGCGAGAACAAAGTTCTCAAAGAACAAAGAACTCTCGTGGAGTATGAATTTGGCTTTACAGTAATAGAAGAATGAAAGTCAAACGGAGTTTAAGACTCACTGGAAACTAATTACAGAATAAAAGTGGTGCTTTGAGAGGCCTCAGAGCTGATGTGTGTTTGTGGAATAACTCAGAAAGCACAGCAATGTCCATTGATGGCTGTTTATTCAGACCTGAAACTCAAAACTAAATGCGTTTTTATGTCAAAAGCAACAAAGGCATAAAAGGAGGAGGGGTGACTGAGCTGATCCTTTAATTCTAACAGAATATAAGAAGAAAAAAAACCTACTCCAGAGTTCTGTTGATGGAGGTTAGCTGTTTGAGATTCCGATCAGACGCAGAAGGATCTGAACAGGTTTCCCTTCAGCACCAAGTGGACGTCTGATTTACTTCACACTCATCTCTTAGAGGTGTTTGTTAGTTCCGTCCCAGCTGAGGTCTCACTGGATCTTTCTAAAGTCTCTGTTAGCTGCCTGGAGTGGGTTTGATCTTTTTCATTGGTCAGCTCCGTGGAGTCCGAGGTCTTTACTTCCTGCAGGCTTGTGGCTACATGCAGCTTCTTGCCCCTCTTTTCCTCTGTGCCGTCACTGGGCCTTCCCTCCCTCTTCCTCTTGCAGACCAGGCCAGAGTCCTCTTCACCGTGCCGACCTTCTGGGATTCCCAAAACTCGCAGGCAAACAATAGCCGAAGCTTGTTCTGCAAACTTCTTTGACTTCTCCCTGTTGGAAGAGGCAGGAGGAACATGTGAGCCTTAAATGATGCTGGTGTTTCACCGTTTCCTGTAGTTTGTTATTGTCCATGGTTATTGTTATTGGACCGGCCTGGTCCAAACGGACATCTGTCCAGGTAGAGAAAGCATTGACCGCTAGTAGTAAAATCCACAAATTCAATGTAATAATATAAATAATTTATTCATTATTTATTTTCTTAAGGAAAAATAACGTATAATATTGTTGCATGCTCAGACCAGGAACTGAACCCAGGTCTCCAGTATGAAACGCAGCTGCTCTACCACTAGGTCATGGTTCATTATTCTCCATCGCTTTTACTCTGTGTGCCTCATTTCTCCTCCTACCTGTTACGTTTGTGTGTGTGTGTGTGTGTGTGTGTGTGTGTGTGTGTGTGTGTGTGTGTGTGTGTGTGTGTGTGTGTGTGTGTGTGTGTGTGTGTGTGTGTGTGTGTGTGAGGGAGGCCAACTCGCAGGTTTAGTGATCTGATGACTGAAACACAGGCGCACAGCAAGAGGAGGGGTCAGCTGTTAGTTTTTACGACAGTGATTTAAAGTGGACACTAGGGGGTGCTAAATACAAGCCAAAACGGCCTAGTGTGTCTTTAAAGCTAGTCTTGCTCTCAAGATGGCCTCAGAGGAGAACACAACCCTCAGAGAACTCAAACGTGTACTAACCAAAGTGATGATCGGTACTTCTTCTTTGCTACCGTCACTGTGGACTGAAACGCTCGATCTTGAGAACGCTGCACCTGAAAAAAGAAACACAAAAGTCACAACATGTCCATACAGTGATGGCACATGAGCAGCAACTGCTGCTTGATACATCTGACACTCAGCATGAGAACCAAACCTTAACACACCCACATACACCTGAGAAAAAAAAATGCTATAATCAGGCGTGCACATAACTAGTCCGCAGTTCCGCAAGAGAACGAGATTTCATTCATGCGTACCAGAACCAACTGGCCGAATGCGCCTTTGCGGACCAGCGCTTTCGTGGTCCAGATGGGAGAACCCTTGATCTGACAAGCTTCTGGTCCTGTTGCAGCGCAGCGACAGAGTGCTCACATAGCCTCTGAAGCTAGTGGACACACACGACAGGACCTCCGACTGACACACACACACACACAGCATCTCCAATGCGCGTGGCACCACGCCGGTAACACATGGCTCCTTTGACGCACGCTTCAACACACACACACAGGGAAATGGACAGTGTGAGCGGTTCAATCGGACCCTGCATAACTTGCTGCGGACCCTTCCGACCGAGGAGAAGCACCAATGGCCAAGCCATCTTCCTCAATTGGTGTTTAATTACAACGCCACCCCACACCAGTCTACTGGGGAAACACCCCATTTGTTGATGTTTGGCCAGGAGGCCCGGCTGCCAGTTGATTTTTTTGCTGGGCAACTTACCACAGTCTGGGGCTGGACAGGAGTGTGAGTGGGTGGAGGAGCACCGGAGGCGGCTGCAGGTGACTGTGGAGGTTGCTCGGGGGACAATGGAGAGCTCTGCCAAGCGAAGAAAAGGGAGGCATGATGAGCAGGTCTTGAGTGAGCCATTGGTGGAGGGCCAGAGGGTTCACCTGCGAGGCAGAGGTGTGGGGCGGCGGAAGATCCAGGATGCCTGGGACTCTACTATCTACCAAGTGGTAAAGGCTCCTGCCCCGGGAGGCGTGGTCTACTCTGTCGTCCCTGTGAACGGCCCAGGTCGCGTAAGACAAGTCCATCGTACTGCGTTGAAACCTGCTCTCCCTGGTTCTAACCCTCTGTTAAAGGTTGGGCCGTGTGTGTCGCCGGTGGACTCGAGTGAGGATGACTATGAATCTGAGGCTTGGCTGGTGGTTGAAGAACCAGTTGCAGAGGAGTTGCCGCCCTGCGCCCCTCTGCTGCCCAGATTGGCTCCCCCCCCCCTCTGCCAATAGAAGATGAGGTGCCTGGTGGCTTGGGAGTCGTGCCACGGAGGACGACACGAACAACAGCCGGGAAACATTCGAACCCTTATCACCTCCCGGTTTCGGCGCAGTGTCGGGGGGTGAGGGCTGCTGCCTCTCTGGTACCGGTGCCTTGTTGATGTAGGTTCCTGTTGTATTCTGCCCCAGGGTTAGGTTCATGGTAAATCGCTGGGTCATCGATTTTCTTTGGGGGGGGGTGTATGTAACCATGGGTTACAGTGAGGGTCGCATCTCCGGCGGTCAGTGAATGTCTCAGCACACCTGTCTGACATTGCTGGGTGATTACGTAGCTGATAAAGACGGGTGTGTGGGAGCGTGGGGATCAGATGGTTGGAGGTTAACAGAGCTGGTGCACGGTTGCCAAGATTGGATTGTACTGTCGGGTTACTGGAGGTCCTGGTGCAGGTGGATGTCCGTGTGAGTACCCATGTTTTGATGGAGCGGGTGCATGGTGGTTTAATGTGTCTAAGGTGATTTGGTTTCATTCGTTGCAGCCATGCCCCTGCTGCTCAATTTATGCGGGAGGGTCTGCGTTAAAGTGCGTGACTCGCACCGTGGCACTGACGTTATTGCGTGTGGGTGCAGTTTGAGGATCTTTGGCGTACCGGTCAATTACTGCTCCAGCTTAGCTCTTAGAGGAAGGGGCGGGGCGCGAGAGAGCCAAGGCTCTGTGTAGGAGTACGCTCCCGGTTAGTTTGTTTTAGAGGGTTCATTAAGTGTTTTGGGGTTATTTTCTGATCTTAATTTGTATTTTCCCTTTTGTTTTTTTGTGTTTTCATTTATTATTTTCTTTATTAAGGTCAGTTTAGTGGAGGGTCATTTTAAACTGATGTTTTAAATTAATTCCAAAATAAAGACTATGTATTTTTTCCTATAACTCTGTCTTGGTTCTCTTTTGCGTTACCAGACCTTTTTATGGTCTTAAAGGTATGCAAGCGTGATAAGGGGCCTTTGGCCTTCCCGGTATCACTACATTTAGTTTAGTATTTTCTGATGATTATCCTCCCTCTTTTAGACTAATTGTTTAGTGGAACAAATTATTAGTGAAGAGCGCCTTTAGTTTACCCTTTTATAGAAAACCTTACCTCTTCTGTTTTGTTTGTGAAAATAATAAATGAAAATACTTTTTACTTTAAAAAACATCTCGTTTATTTACCCACTTCCTTTTGTTAGACCCTGTTTTTGCTCCTAGACCCCAAAGGGTCGTAACATGGCCCATGCATTGTGGATTTTATTAATCTATCCCTCCAAACCGGCTCTGTCCCCTCTGTTTTTAAACACGTTATTGAACCCATCCTTAAAAAACCCAATCTGGACTCCTCTCAACCAAATAACTACAGGCCCATTTCTAAATTGACCTATATCTCTAAACTTTTAGAAAAAGTTGTGGTTGATCTGCTGATCTCTTTTCTGGAACAACACAACTATTTTGATAAATTCCAGTCTGGTTTGGATAAAAAGCATCAACAGAAACAGCTTTACTCAAAGAATCCAGTGACATCATGATGGCAGCAGACTCCGGGGAATTTAGGCCCAGTCCCAATACTCGCACTTCCACCCTATGGTCTTCTATGAAGTGCACTTGGAATTATGGGTAGCAGACTTCAGCGGAGTGCGTAGCGAGGGTGGAAAAGGGGGCAGGGACAAGGTCCAGAGTCTCCACCCAAGAGAATCGGGACACCCTAAGCATTTGCGCATTTTCGCGGGAATGTGCTATTGAGGGGCACAAGGGTGGAAGTGCAAGTTTTTTGACCAATCAGTGTCTCTTGAAGGTCACTCAAAACAGCTGGTCAGAAACTGTTTTTATCATCTGAGAAATATTTCCAAACTGAGAAAGTTGGTGTCAAAACCTGAACAGGAAATGGTTCTTCATGCTTTGATCTCCTCCCGTCTAGATGACTGTAACACACTTTTCACATGTTTGAACCAAAAAGCCCTTTATGGCCTTCAGCTGGTCCAGAACTCTGCAGCGAGGCTCCTCACTGGAGCAAACAGGAAAGATGACATCACTCCTATTCTGAGGTCTCTGATTGGTTACCTGTTAAATGTAGAGTTCATTTAAAAATCCTGACTCTAACTTTCAGGGCCCTACATGGTCAAGCTCCTGTTTATGTTACTGAACTGATAAAGACCTACGCTCCAACCCGAGTCCTCAGGTCCACAGACCAGAATCTACTAACAGCTCCACCCCGAGTCCTCAGGTCCACAGACCAGAATCTACTAACAGCTCCAACCTGAGTCCTCAGGTCCACAGACCAGAATCTACTAACAGTTCTAACCTGAGTCCTCAGGTCCACAGACCAGAATCTCCTAACAGTTCCAACCTGAGTCCTCAGGTCCACAGACCAGAATCTACTAACAGTTCCAACCTGAGTCCTCAGGTCCACAGACCAGAATCTACTAACAGCTCCAACCTGAGTCCTCAGGTCCACAGACCAGAATCTACAAACAGTTCCAACCTGAGTCCTCAGGTCCACAGACCAGAATCTACAAACAGTTCCAAGGACCAGATTTAAAAGTCGAGGTGATCGCTCCTTCCAGTCTGTTGCACCTCGACTTTGGAATGAACTTCCTAGTTTTACGCTTTATAGACAAAAAGCAGCTGAAAACCCAAGTATTTAAAACTGCTTTTACTTAAATCTTTAGTTTTTTTCCATTGGTTTTTACCTATCTTTTTTCATTTATGATCATTATGTATTTTAATGATATTCCTTATTCGTCTTTACAGTATGATTATTTTTTGAATAGTCTTTTTAATTATCTTAATTCTTTAGTTCTTTGTCTTTTAATCATGTTTTAATTTTGATGTTTTGTGAAGCACTTCGGAGTATTTTTTTGGGGGAAGGTGCTATAAATAAACTTTAGTTATTACTTACTTTGTTGTATCTTGACCAACTGGTTCAGTTAGAAAACACGTAATAACCTGGACTAGATTGTCTAGATTATTTTTTCCATCAAGAGTTCATCAGAATGGAATAAGACACATAAACATGCAGCCAATAAAATACTAGCTATAGTCTAAAGAACCTAATAAATCAAAGCACAGAGAGTTTGATTGAATGACTGTATGTTAAGGCCATCTTGTTGAATAATCTGCTTTGTTTATTTCCAACACGTTGATTACACGAGTACCCACCCTTTTTGGAGTCCCTGGGATGAGTGCTGAATGGCGCTCCACCTGGGGACTCCATAGTCCTGCTGGGGGACTTCAACTCTCACGTGGGCAATGACAGCGTGAGCTGGAGGGGCGTGATTAGGAGGAACAGCCCGCCCAATCTGAACCCGAGTGCTGTTCTTTTATTGGACTTCTGTGCAAGTCACAGTTTGGCCACAACAAACACCATGTTTCATTAAAACAATAATATATATACACTGATCCTCACTCAATGAGCTCACTATTATTCAATCTGAGAAGGTTCCAGATTTGGTTCGTTTTCTCCTGGGAGTTGTTCATTTTTGCGATTAACTTCTCATATGAAGCAGTCAGATCTGATGAATGCCATAGACTGACCTTTTCATTTTATTCTTTTTTTAATATACCGGTATAAGGGCATATATGAGTATATGTATATGGATAGGTATATACATATGGGTATATATAACTATCAGTATTATTAGTATTCTATTATATTTCATCACAATTATTATTTTGATCATTATTATGTTATGTGTTGATGTTTTTTGTTTTTGTTTTTTGTTTATTTGATGTTTTGTTTGTTAATGTGTGTTTTTGAAGAAAAAGAAAATGGTAATAAAAATTTAAGTTATAAAAAAAAAACAATAATATATATATACACTCACTGGCCACTTTCGTTGGACCCCCTTTTGCTTTCAGAACTGCCTTAATCATTTCTGGCATAGATTCAATAAGGTACTGGCACGCTCCCAGTTTGGGAACCACTGGAAACAGTGAAGGAGTAGGAATAGTTTGTTTACTGGCATTTTAGGAAGTTGAGACAACGATCATAGTGAGTGATGTCCTACCTCAGCTGCAGCTGAGACTGGAAAAAATGTCACTAAAATCAAACTGTAAATTAAAGTGATAATATGCAGTTTTGCTTGTTTTGGGCGCCCTCTGGTGTCCATTTCAAATCACTGCATTAAATAAAGTAGCTCATAGTTCTTGCTTCTAAACGCCTAAATCTACCTGTTGAAATGTCTCCTCAGCCTTCATAGCTTTCTACAGGAGCGGTTATTTACTCCTTCAAAGAAATCAGCTGTGTTCAAGCAGGGAGAGATGGGAAAAATCAGGAATCATGAGATAAAAACACTCCAGAGCTAGCATAACAGCTAGCCACTTTGGGTTAGCCTAACCCTCGTGAGACACGTGACTTCCTGGGTACCGTGACGGCGACGGAGATCTTGCAATCGTGGTATTCTGGATCTAACCACCAGATGGGGCTAAGTGACTTTTCATTAACTCTGTAAAGAGTCAGATTAGCACAGACTGGCTCAAGGAGGAGATTTAAAAATATGAAAAAGTTGCATATTATCACTTTAACAGAAACAATGAAAGTTATCCAAGAGCTACCTCACTGCATTATAGTCAAATGTGCTCTGACCAGTTTAAGTTCTTAATTAATTTTCTAGGTCAAAAGGTAGAAACAGCAAACTGTCAGTTAAACTATTTAAGATGGAGAATAGGTAAGGCAATTTTATTTGTATAGCACACTTTCAACAGCAAGGTAATTCAAGGTGCTTCACATGATTGTATCACTGACCACACACACACACACACACACACACACACACACACACACACACACACACACACACACAGGACACCAGAATAGGATCCAGCGTTGCCTCCATTTGCCTTGCAATGCATTTCTCTCCTATATTTATAATGGCAGGCACCATAAAGAAACCTAGATAAAGAAAAGCATGTGCCTCCGTTCATTCATGGCAGGCACTAAAGTCAGGAATAGGGTTTCACTGACCGTTTTGTAACATGGCTGCTCCAGCTTCTCTCTGCGGCTCCACTCCAGCAGGAACATCTTTGGTGTGATCTGAGGTAGATATTCCCTCCTGTAACCAAAAGCATCTTCATGTTGGTGTTCTCTGTTTCTTTGTGGAAAAGCCCAAAGTGGACTGACGGTGAAGTGTTTTCAGGGAGATTTGTGGTGCAGAGCTTCATCACAACCACTTCAAGTTACAGTTTAAGATATGGATATGTGTAGACCAGTACCTCTCAAAAGGTGGGGTGTGCCGCCTGCCGGGACGTGGTGAGGTGTCGGGGTGGGGGCACGAGAGGCAGAAGGATTTTTTAGGATTAAGCCCGGTTTATACTTCTATGACAGCACGTTTGCGCTCACACACACATATATTGATGGACATGTTTTTGATTTATACTTCTCCGTTGGTGTTGTGAAGCAATTCTCCACCAGGACAGCAGGGGGGAGTATAACTTTTCTGCAGTAACATCTCTGGTTGATCAAAGTTTGTTTACGTCAGCTTAGTAATGGCCGACAGAGAGCGAAGTTTGATTGAGCTGTAACGGATTCATGTCAAAGAACAAACGATGTTGTTAAAAAGAATTAAACCGGAGTGAAGGAAACAGTGGCGTCTGTTGAATGTCCGTTCAACGAGGACAAGGCAGACGACAGCCATAGTGATGACAGCTCTAGTTCCACCAGGGTTTCTGCAGGTTTAAGGAGCCAAATTTAAGGCTTTTTAAGACCCTTTTTAAGGCTACTTTGATCAAATTTAATAAATATAATAATGCATCGGATTTAGCACGTTTTAGGACACTCAAAGACGCTTTACAGAGTTGCATTATTCATTCACACTCTGGTGATGGTAAACTATGACTAACGTCTGTAGTCACAGCTGCCCTGGGGCAGACTGACAGAAACGAGGCTGCCATTCTGACCATCGGCCCTTCTGACCACCACCAACATTCACACACATTCAATCCAAAATTTAAGACCTTACATTCACAAAATGGGAAAGGGGATGTGACCACCTTACAAATAGTTCTGACTAAACCTTTATTGGAACTGAAAGTGCAGAAAAAATAACAAACATCAAGATAATTGATCTGCATTATATCTTACGGAAGCGAATTGCATTCACCTGAAAATAATAAAAGCATTTTTTTCTGAATTAACAAGATAACTTTTACAAAATAGAAATAAGCTTTACATACTTTATGAAGTTCATTATGTCTTTTTCTTTAACGAAATATTATTGTTCTTTTCTCAGACATGTAGAGGTATAGGTAAGTTCTTGTTTACTGATATTAAGGATTATTTATCATTTTAATGCTATTTAAGGCTTTAATTTTGGAAACGCAAATTTACGACCTTTTAATGCTTTTTAAGGACCCACAGATACCCTGTCAACCTGTGAGGGACGCTGATGGATGATATAAATGTTGTACTTCGTCTGCCAGACGTCTCTCCAGCTGATCCATATCTGCTTCCGCCAGATTCTACTATTACTACTCTGCTGATACTGGCGTCAAGCCGGAAATGATCACAGGTTGTTGGGCCGACCAATCAGAGGTGTGCGCTCTACGGCTCATTTGACATGATGAAGAGCACCTATGCTCGTGGGGGGGGGGCTGACAGAAAATAATTGAGAAACACTGTAGAAAAAATAGCATTCATATAGGACTTAAAACTCTATCTGTAAGTAAATAAATGAGCATTTAGTTTATCGATTTACTTTGAGGGTGACTGTGGCTCAGGGGAAGAGAGGCTGCCGACCATGTGGGAGACCAGGGTTCAAACCCCAGCCCAGCCATCTGTTGAAGTATCCTTGGGTAAGATTCTGAACCTCCAACTACCCACTGGATGCCATCCCTGCTCCCCAGGGACGAGTCAAAAACAGAGGACAAATTCCACTACGGTGTACGGTATATGTATGTGACCACTACTTCCCCTTTCCCTTCATGTTGACAGAACAAACTGACCGTTCAAACTTGATTGCCATAGTGATGACATCTCCATCCATAACAGGGCAGCTGGGATAGCTGCTCCTCTGCAGGGCGTCCCTCCTGATCTGAAGCTGACCTTGAATCTGCTGGTAAAATTCCTGCAGGCCATATGCTTCACTGCAGGACAGCATTTAAATGTCACATTACAGAACGGCTGTAGGAGAGTTTCTGATGATCAGGATGGTTCCTGTACCTGATCTCAGCGTTGGTTTGAGCTGCCTGCACCTGCTTTCCCAACGGAGACTCCACCTTGTCCCTCAGCATCTGGCACAGGCAGTACTTTGTGTTGAAAGCATGGTTATCATATCGGACTGCCTTTGGAAAAAAAACAGGTTTTACAAACACCATAACTAGACAAGAAAGCAAGAGCACATCACCTCAGTCACTGGCTCCCAGTTCATTTCAGGATTTATTTTAAACTTTATTTGTTTTTAAATCTCTAAATGGTTCAGCTCAGTGTTATCTCTCTGAGTACTACTACTCAGTACTAAAGTAGAAAAATACAACTCCCTGATAAAAGGAATGGTCCGTTTCTCCTGCCAATGGCTGATGGTCAGAGGAAACCAGATGTTAAAACGTTACTTCACAGTCTGATGAAACGCCAACTCACATATTTGAGATATTCCTCCATGACCGTCTCCACAGGAAGTGGTCCCTGGCTGCTGAACACCGATGCATTCCACATGGCGGCGCGGGCCAACATGACCGACGAGGTGCCCGTTGCCTTTCTGAAGGCCTCTATATCAGCATTGGTCTTGACCAAATCCAATGAGCCTCCACTGCAGGAGACACATTTAAGAATCAGGTAAACCCTGGTCACGGTAATACCGCATACCCCGGTAAAATGTGGAGGAAGTTGGACGGTATTAAAATTTGAATACCGCCCAAGCCTAGTGTGGGCACGATGGAGATTACGCCGGTGTGGGTACCTGTAGCGTAGCCCTCTTCACTGGAGATAAGTCTGTTCATTGGGATTTTAATGTGGACAACTGCTGGGCGTATGTTCCAGTACGATCATACTACCGTATTTTAATTACTTGTCGTGTTTGCTTTATTTAAAGATAGGAGGGGTGACCCAGCAGGGAGGGGAGAAAATATCTGATGGAGAAGAAATGATGTTCTCCTCATCATAGTTATTAAAGAGGACAAAGTTAGGAGGACATGATTTAGAAAACACTCAGCAGTTGGTTAAAGGTTTTCATATTGAAGAATTTTGGACAACACTACGATGATAAAATACAAACCGTTGTATGTTATTTATTGTGATATTTGTTACATACTGTATTATATTGAGAAATAAATATATTTAATATAAAAAGAGATTTAATTAATTATGAATCACTCAAAAGTATCAAAAATTGGTTAAGTACCGGGAATTGGTACCGGATCGATTCAAATGTGAAAGGTACCCATCCCTAGACTCCACTGATGCTGTTAAGAAAAGCAGCAAGTGTTGGTAATTGTAGTGAAGTGCTTTCTGGAATTTAGGTAGAACTCCACCCACGTCAGAGCATGGGGAGAGAAATGAGATTAGTTTTTAACATCACTCACTTTGCAATGACAGGGACTGAAACGGCCTGAGCAGCAGCCTGGATGTAGTCACAGTGAACGGAGTGTCGGGGGCGCTCCTCTTTAAACCTGCGCACATTTTAAAAACTCTTCACATACATGATCACTAAATCATCAGAAACAAAGAGAAAACCTCTGATATTACTGCATGTCTTTATTGGAAAAAGCCCATATTTTAATCTGAAATATACAAAAACTAATAAAATACATGTGTGTGAAAATGACTTTCACTAAATGTGAATAATGAGCATCCTAAACTCACCTCCCTTTGACTTATCCCCAAATAAAACCAAACAGATAATCCTAACGCCTCACAGGAACTAGTTCACATTTCATTTTTATGAATTTTCTCTGACAAATATAAAAAAAAGAAATAGAAGTTCCATAAAGCAGGATGTTTTACTGCATTTAGAATCGGATGACTCTGTGTTTGTGGTGAAGTCAGAGTAAGAATGATCATACCTGCCATGAACAGCGATAGCAGCGACGCCGGTCTTCTCAATTCTTTGGACCAGACTGACGGTCTCCTCCAGCTGAAAGCAGCCAATAACAGAACTCAGAACAGATTTAATTAGTCAATGAAATCGATTACAAAAAACATCCTTTATGTCGCTGTGTCAGAGCCTTTAATAAACAGCTCCTCTCACAAAGACCCATGTGGTGTTTGCACTACATGAACCTTTATGACATTTTCGAGGTCAGAGATGTCAGACAAACCCTCAACTCTAGCCTAGAGCCTACTAGTTTTACTAATGATAATTAGTAGTTTAGTTTCTACAGGTTTGTTGAAACATGGCCCCCCAATTAAAACAACAAAAGAAACAGATTTAAAAAGTCAGAAGCATCAAAACTAAAAGCTGAATTCAGGATAACCTGAGATAAAAAAAAAACTACAGGAAAAAGGAAGGGCATCTTACTGAAGGCAGGATTCGAATTTTACATGTGACTGGTATAGAAACTCCTTTCACCAGCATATTTAGGATCTACAGGAAGGAAAACAGTAAAAGGTTAAAAGTCAATGTCAGTCCAATAAAACCATCAGTGAAACAGAGTGATTTTCAAAGTGTTCTGTTTATGTTGGAGTACTCACAGCTTCAATCTTGTCAGGATCTGACAGAAGAGCAGCTCCCATCCCACCCTGCAGGTCAGCACAGGTCAATACAGGTCAGCACAGGTCAATACAGGTCAGCACAGGTCAATACAGGTCAGCACAGGTCAATGCAGGTCAGCACAGGTCAATACAGGTCAGCACAGGTCAA
>SSNR01000378.1:574957-585828 GCA_006937965.1 Callopanchax toddi | reverse complement strand
GAGGGACCTGGTGGAGGTCAGAGGAACCTGGTGGAGGTCAGAGGGACCTGGTGGTGGTCAGAGGGACCTGGTGGTAGTCAGAGGAACTCGGTGGTGGTCTCAGGGACCTGATGGTGTCGGTGTTTGGCACCTCCACCTCTGTTAGTGCCCCAGGACAGCTGAGGCTACAATGTAGCTGATCACCACTAGGGGTTGCACGACTTATTGTTTTTTAAAGTCGAGCATCACGTAATGAAAGTCGAGTCGACTTTGACTAATCGCTGATGACGTCATATAAACGCATTACACAGGACGGCTTTTTAAAACTGGACAGGCTTTAGTGCCAAACCTTATTTCTAATGCTGACAACAAACAGCTCAGAAAACCTTCTTAAATGCATAGAGAGCAGTGTTTTTTATCACCACTTTGGTTTTACTCTCAAGTCTTGTAGACTAAAATGTTGATTAGTAAATGGCTTGTATTTATAGAGTGCTTTCTAGAGTGCTGAACAGTCCCCAAAGTGCTGTACAACACGAACAGTCCCTCACCCATTCACACACTGGTGGTGATAAACTACATTGTAGTCTCAGCTGCCCTTGGACACTCTGACAGAGGCGGGGATGCCATGCACCGGCGCCCTTCCAAGACCCTCTGACCACCATCAGTAGGCAAGTTGGGTGAAGTGTCTTGCCCAAGGACACAACGACACTCTAACCCAGCTGGAGCTGGGGATCAAACCGGCGACCCTCTGTTTGCTAGACCGGCCACTCTACCAACTGAGCTAATGGCGCCGTCAGTCACATTTTAGTCCTGTCTATATGTAATTTTAGTTTTTAGTTTTAGTCAACGATAACTCAAAGCAGTTTTAGTCAGTTTGTGGTCTATTGTTCGGCCATAATTATAACAAAGACTTTTACTATTTAATGAGCCTAGCCATTAGCTCATCTGAGGTTTGAATTGGCTGAATGTAGCACAACATTTTTAGTTAAACTAAGTAAACAAATCGTTGCGTTGATTAAATCAGGACAATCGATCAGCAGGGTCATCACAAGCTGTCAAAAGTATTCTTTGAATAACTATCCATTAGATTAGCGCAGCGCCACAGAGACGATAGACTGATTTCGCCAAAACTGATCAAAGGGTCAACACTTTCACAATAAAAGTTCAGGTGATCGACAGTAAAATTAGTTCACCTAAATAGGAGAAAAAAAACAGATATAAAAGTTGAGATGATCGCTCCTTCCAGTCTGTTGCACCGCGAGTTTGGAATGAACTTCCTTTAGTTTTACTCTGTAGAGACAGTCTGGACACCCTTAAAAAAAGACCCAATTATTTAAAACTGCTTTTAACTAAGTCTTTTACTTTCTTTCATTGGTGTTTAGCCATCATCACTATTTGTATGTTGATGATTATGTGTTTTAATTATTTTTATTAGTTTTATAGTCTTTTATTTTATCTTGATATTTTAATCTGTCTTTTAATTTTGATATTTTGTGAAGCACTTTGTGATTTATTTCTAAGAAAGGTGCTATATAAATAAAATGTACTTACTTTACTTACTTACTAAATACTGTCTCACAACTTCACACATAGCGTTTTTGTCTCGTCTCATCAGACGACCCGTCTCATTTACATCTGAAGAATCCATTTTGTCAGTCATAATCACGTGATCAGCAACTAGTCGACGTAAGGCATAAACAGTCACTACAGAGCAGAGGAGTCGACTAGTGCAACCCCTAATCACCACCAGTGTGTGAATGGGTGAATGGCTGTTGTTGTACAGCGCTTTGGGGAGTGTAGATCACTGTAGAAAGAGCTCTATTGATACAGGCCATTTACCATTTAAAACATTTCAAACCTAAATGGAGTAAAGGTTTCTTTTATATGCATGATTCCTTTCTTTGTGACTGCTGCACAAAACTTGGGGTTAAATAAAAGCTGAAGAAAATAATCACTACTTATCACCATTTGTAATGCAGAGCAACAAGCATGAAGGAAAACAAATGAGTTTAATGTGTTCTTCTTCTCCTTATTCCCCATCGGTTTGGGGAGCAGCTCAGTGGTAAACGTGGGTATCGCTGCACAGATGAACAACATGTTGCTCTCCTCCAGGCTGCAGCTGTAAATACAAAAGCAGCTGTAGCCCTAAAGGGGCGTTTAGCAATCTGTAACCTCTAATGGACCTGCAGAAGTCATTAGCACAACAGAATATTCTCCAGCACAGGAAGCTGGCTAATTGGAGCACAGATGCAACTGAGGAATTTTATTGCCATTTCTACCAAAGTTCCTTTAATAGGAAATCTAATTTATGCCTGCTGAAGCTCATCACAGGTCTGGTTTCAAAGTAATAATGTGAGTTTTTTTTTATTCAGCTGCATAAACACAGATTTTCTTTAAAACACAGATTATTCTATGAACTATCATCCACATACAAAAGGTTTTTAGTCACCAAAAAGGCATCTTTTGAAAATAAAAAGTCTTCCACCAGTCAGACTTTTAGCTGGAGGGACAACTTACAGATGAAGTTGCTGCAGACTGGTGAGGGGATGCTCGCTGTTCTTTGAGAAAAAGCTGCTCCGACAGCAGAGAGAAGACGTCTGCTGGTTCAGCCGAGAGCTGAGAGCTCACTGAAATCTGGTGTGGCAGCAAACACCTCTGGATTTTCAAGACAAGAGGACTGAAGAACAAAAAGTCTGAACTCTCATTAGTGGAAACATTCATTTGGAACTTGATTTTTCTGGTTGCTCTTTGCTTCTTTAAATTTAGGATTTTTTTCTTTCAAGGATGCAGAAGAGACAACTTGTAAAAAGGAAACTGTAAAGGAAGGAGGCTTTAGTTGATGATGCAAGTCTGATAAACTCATCTGTGAAGACCTAAAACCAAACATGTCAAAGATTAAATTTTACCTTTTGTTACTGATCTGACTGAGTTTCATCACCCTGACTGTTTAGTGGTTTCACCTTTATGAGCCGTGTTGAGATTTGGTGAAATGAGAAACCAGGTCTGACCCTCCTGCTCTCTGAGTTGTCTGGATTAAATAGTTTAAAACCAACATATGAGCTGATTTGTTCACAAAAACCAGAATGAATTACCGTTATTTCAGAAGTTCATTTGTTTTTTAAACATACTTGGGATGTTTATTTTTCTGAGATTATTAATAATAAATAAAACTGG
Source organism: Callopanchax toddi (assembly GCA_006937965.1). Lineage (NCBI taxonomy): Eukaryota > Metazoa > Chordata > Actinopteri > Cyprinodontiformes > Nothobranchiidae > Callopanchax > Callopanchax toddi. The sequence goes on along the minus strand of SSNR01000378.1, from coordinate 582,675 downwards.
CAGTTTGTTTTGATCATCACCTAGAAATGACTGGCTAAAGCAGTTTATTGGTATTACTTTAACTCAACCTCTCTAAATTCTGTTAAATAGTTTGATCCGTTCTAAATCCTATACACTGGAGGACGGCGGTCTCATTGCTTTAAACCAGACAGATTCTGTTTGAGACTCAGGTTTCAGCACCTGTTTTTATGAATATTTTATGCCCCAAGTTCTAAAAATGTGATTCAACCTAGAAATCCTTTTACAGCTGCTGCAGGAAGCAGAAGTGGTTTTGTTGTTTTAGACACCACAATAATAAAAATGTCAATTGTTGTTTTTTTTAGAAGTAAAATCCATTTGGCCTCCATCCTGACTCAAACATGTGGTTTTCAGTGAGAACTTGATTATGACAGCACATTAGCTCTATAAGGTCTGTGACCAAAACACAAAGTGTCAGAACTGATCAGGAAACAGGAGGAGCATCAACGTGACTCAGAGGCTCCAGCTTCATTCTTATAAACAGCAGCTACATCCTGATTTAAGCTTCAGTCAAACAAAACCTTCATGTAAAAGTCCATGAAATTAATGTTTTTTACAAAAACATAAATTATTTAGTTTTTTTTCCCCCATCCACTTAGATTTTTTGGAGCAGCAGCCCACCCACAAAGGCTAAATCAAATTCTGAACCTTTATTATAGAGGAATGTGTTGAATATTCCAACCGTGGATTGATACGCATCACATTTAATTATAAACCACACTCAATGTGAAAAATAACCATAGCCCTTCTGAATTTAGGAATTTTCTTGACAGAAAGCAGCTTAAAAATTCTTGTTGTTATGAAATATAAGGAGCTGAAGTGTCTTGTTTTTTATTTAGAAGCCCACATTTGACCAACCCAGACTGCATCCATCATCTAGAAGACAACAAACCCAGAGCAGAACCAGAAGGAGAGGTGTGTGGAGGCGTGGGAGCCATATGGACCTCTTTAGCTCCTTCATATTTCAGAATCTCTGCTGTATGACAGAACAGGGGGCTGCTGGGTGGAAATTACAGTTCATATTAGTACAGATAAGGACTGGATTTTAGGGTTACTGAAAACAATGAATGCCTACTGCAGAAAAGAGTGCAGCAGAAATGCCTCACTTCCTTCTCCCTCAAACCACCTCACCCGCTTCTAGGGGGGAAAAAAGCATAAATAGGCCTAAAGTGGCAAAGTTTGTGTTGACTTCTCTATGGTAAATGGTAAATGGCGTACTTGTATAGAGCTTTCTAAGTCCTAGAACTCCCAAAGCGATTCACACTACATAGACACGTTCACCCATTCACACACATTCATGTGTTCTAAGGAGCAAAGGACAGTATAAGAAAAGATTTCTAGATTTTATGAGTTTCCCCACCTGCTTCCCTCTATCACTGATAATACAAAACCGCAGCTGAATTTCCTCTGCAGGATGGCCGGGCTCAGGTCTCGAGATAAGGTGAGGAGGGTGAGGAGGAGCTGGGACATCCAGGAGGGACTCAGAGTAGTACTGCTCCTCCACATGGAGAGCAGCCTGCTGAGGTGGTTTGGGCATCTTATTAAAGAGAAAATTGAAGTTTGATTTTTTTATTCTGATAAAATGCTGTCTAAAAATACTATTTGAAATGTTTATTGATGGTATTTTGTTTTACAATACATTTTTAAACCATTTTTATAGTCAAAAGTGTCCCCTATCAGCAAAGCTTCTAAAAAGGCTTTATTTAAAAATCTTCAGTTGTGACATAACTCAAGGGAGTTCTACAGTTAGGTGTCGCTGAATGTTGCAAGATGTATGATAATTATTGTCTTTGTAGGATATTTATCACTCTGTACGATCAATAATTCCATTAATACGGTCATTTGTCATGATTCTCCTGTCTGTCTTGTCTTGTTGTTTCATGTCTGTTCCTTGTTCCTGTTCTCGCCTCTCGCCCCTCCCTCACGTGTTGATTGTCATCAGGTGTTTTGTGTTCCATTGATTTTCCCCCACAGTATTTAGTCCCTTCTGTTTCTTGTCTCGTCCTGGGTTCATCTTTTCTGTTCAGTTCTGTCAAGTCATGGTCATAGTCATAGTCTGTTTTTTCACAGTTTAGCGTTTTGTCAGTCTCGTCAGTTAGTTTTAGTTATTTAATAAACTTTTGGATTTTTACCTCCGTCTCCTGCCTCCTGCTTCTCTGCGTTATCGGGTCCACCTCACCACGGTTCTTGACAGAATGAACCCAGCCATGGACCCAGCAGAGGAAGCAGCCACACGGAGGGTGCTCCAGATGGTCGCCGCCACCTCCTCCGTCTTCCGTGGACCGGAGGGCCCGGCGTGTCCCCACAGACGGCTCCGTGTAGCCAAGCTGCTTTGTAGGCTGTTTTGGGAGGATCCCTGGCTGGCTGCCGTCCCGGCGCTGTCAGGCCACGCCAAGCAACTTAAGGTTGAGTTCCTGTCCGCTCTGACAGACGCCTCAGCAGCGGCTCTTACCTGCTGTGTGGAGGTGGAGACCGGCGCTCCGTGTCAGGTTCAGCCGGAGGTCGGACCTGATGCTCCACCTCCCCGCCTGCCAAGAGCTCCGCAGCCAGTCACCTCCTCACCGAGGGTCCCGCCGTCGGACGCCTCGCTCCCTGATCCACCGAGGGTCCCGCCGTCGGACGCCTCGCTCCCTGATCCACCGAGGGTCTCGCCGCCGGACGCCTCGCTCCCTGATCCACCGAGGGTCTCGTCGCCGGACGCCTCGCTCCCTGATCCACCGAGGGTCCCGTCGCCGGACGCCTCGCCTCCCGAGCCACCGAGGGTCCCACCGTCGGACGCCTCGCCTCCCGAGCCACCGAGAGTCCCGCCGTCGGACGTCTCGCTCCCTGATCCACCGAGGGTCCCGCTGTCGGACGCCTCGCCTCCCGCTCCACGTCAAGGTCCCGATGATCTCGTTCCTGAGTCAAGTCAAGTTCCAGAGGGTCCCGAGCCAAGTCAAGTTCCAGAGGGTCCCGAGCCAAGTCAAGTTCCAGAGGGTCCCGAGCCAAGTCAAGTTCCAGAGGGTCCCGAGCCAAGTCAAGGTCCCCGATGTCCCCGAGCCAAGTCAAGGTCCCCGATCCAGTCCCCGAGCCAAGTCAAGGTCCCCGATCCAGTCCCCGAGCCAAGTCAAGGTCCCCGATCCAGTCCCCGAGCCAAGTCAAGGTCCCCGATCCTGTTCCAGCGTCAAGTCCAGCCCCTGTTCCAGCGTCAAGTCCAGCCCCTGTTCCAGCGTCATGTCCAGCCCCTGTTCCAGCCCCCGTTCCAGCCCCCGTTCCAGCATCTGTTCATCCAGAGTCCTGTGGCCCCGTGGCCCCCCTGAGCCCCGTCACGCCGGGCTGCCTCCGGGCCGCCCCCCTGAGCCCCGTCACGCCGGGCTGCCTCCGGGCTGCCCCCCTGAGCCCCGTCACGCCGGTCTGCCTCCGGGCCGCCCCCCTGAGCCCCGTCACGCCGGTCTGCCTCCAGGCCGCCCCCCTGAGCCCCGTCACGCCGGGCTGCCTCCGGGCCGCCCCCCTGAGCCCCGTCACGCCGGGCTGTTTTCGGCCCTCCTGCCTGGTCCCCCTCCTCCCTCCCTGCCTGGTTGTTTTCGGCCCTCCTGCCTGGTTCCCCTCCTCCCTCCCTGCCTGGTTGTTTTCGGCCCTCCTGCCTGGTTCCCCTCCTCCCTCCCTGCCTGGTTGTTTTCGGCCCTCCTGCCTGGTCCCCCTCCTCCCTCCCTGCCTGGTTCCTGTTGGGGCGTCTGGGATCCGCCCCTTGTGGGGGGGGTTATGTCATGATTCTCCTGTCTGTCTTGTCTTGTTGTTTCATGTCTGTTCCTTGTTCCTGTTCTCGCCCCTCCCTCACGTGTTGATTGTCATCAGGTGTTTTGTGTTCCATTGATTTTCCCCCACAGTATTTAGTCCCTTCTGTTTCTTGTCTCGTCCTGGGTTCATCTTTTCTGTTCAGTTCTGTCAAGTCATGGTCATAGTCATAGTCTGTTTTTTCATAGTTTAGCGTTTTGTCAGTCTCGTCAGTTAGTTTTAGTTATTTAATAAACTTTTGGATTTTTACCTCCGTCTCCTGCCTCCTGCTTCTCTGCGTTATCGGGTCCACCTCACCACGGTTCTTGACATCATTTGAGCCCTTTGTTTTGTGGAATTTGTGTAAGAGATGCTTGTTTTATTCATTGTGTTAGATACTGTAAAGCTAAAAATGCTTAAACATCTCCAACCTGGCAACGCTCGTCTGCGGCTGCCGGCTCGCTCTCTCTTCACCGGTGTGAGTTGTTAGTTTTACGGCAGAGCGGCTGTTTAATCGAGTCAGTGTCTATTCATTTTTATCAAAAAAAAGCTAAATGATTGTGTTTGTGGAGGCTGTACAATCATCGACTACACGAGTTAGAACGGACGATCTTCCTTACCTGGACCTGGGACTTTACAGCTGTTTGGCAGTGTCGCCAAATTCATACTGGAGGATTAAAATCCAAGCGATGAATATAGAGCTCCACATGGGGTCCTGAAGCATGAAGATACCAAAACATTCAACTCAACTCAACTCGATGCTGTTTGTAGCAGCTAACTGATGCAGCTAACGAGGCTTACAGAGGCAGCAGCATCATCCTGGCCAGTAGTAGGCATCAGACCAGATCCTGGATCCATCAGGACTCAGCTATACACCAACAAGAGCTGTACGTTTTGTTGTCTAATATCTGCTAATTACAAGTCGTCTCCCTCTGCCTATCTGGGACTGTGGGGGGTGTGGGGGGGGGGGTGCATTCCAGAGTTTCAGACCGTCCTCTCCTCAGTCAGCTCCTCCATCAAGACCCCAAGATGTTCCTGGGCCAGACTGAAATGTATTTTCTCCATCATGTCCTCTGCTACTTTATTTATTAAGTTATTGTAAACATTTAAAGATGTATCTGTGTCACAGCCGGCATCAAAATCAATATTTTTATCCTGAGATAAGAAGGCCACTCCCCTTCCCCTAGGTCACTCCCTGTTTTGGGGGGAAATGGACATTTCTCATAAAAATGACTCCAAAACGCTAAATAAGTTTTATATTTGTGTACATTTTTATTTTATTTCTCTAAACATTTGTTTAAGGGGGTCTTTAACCTGCAACTTGCTCTTTAAATCAACAAGCAGGAGAAGAAAGTGAACGGATCGTTTTAATGATGTTTAGCAGTTTTTTGTGTAGATTAAATTTTAAGACAAAAACACTAAAGTCATGACATAAATCTTTTTTTGTCATTTCATTCAGGTAGGGGAACAAAAAATATTTCAGAATTTGGGTGAAATTACTTAAACTGCCAATCATTTCAGCTCCTTCCCTTCAGCTTACATCATGGTCCTTGTCCACTTTGCCCTCAGGTTTGAACCTCACCAAATTGGTTTAACTCCAACTCCTAAACCACCTACATGGCCTAAATGACATCTTCTCTGTTGGAGCTGCAGCCGTAATATCCAAGACATCCAGGAGATAACGGCATGGGGAAAATCTCTGTATTAAGATCCATTTTCCCTGAGTGGACAGAGAGAACCGACTGCTTTATTGTTGCTTCCCTTGCAGGGAGCCTCTCTGGGTCAGATATATTCTTTTCCAGCACAACGTGAATGGAGATGGATCACTGCCACAGCATGAACGTCAAAGCAGATTGCTTTTCAGCTCCACTTTCTAGACTGGGAATTTTTCTTGTGTCAGAGGCTTTCACTGGCAGTCAAAGACGAGCCATATTTAAAATATATGCTGGTATATTTATGTGTTTTATTACAGCATATTTCATGATGTATCCCTGATAGGAAACTCACCTAACCCTTTGAAATGATCTGAGCTCTCTTCCTGGTTGTGGATCCTTTTAGAAGTCCCAGAGCGTCTGTGCAGTTTTACACACCAAAGCCCCAAATCATCCAAACTTCTGCTGGTTTTTACTAGGAGAAAAAATAGCTGTAAGTCATACTGAGTGCTCCTTTCAAACTTTTTCACAAATGCAGCTTCCAGGCCTTGACAGAGCGATAAAAGTCTGGTTACTATTTTTTACAAGAGAGCAATCAGGCTGTAAGCTTTTTTTTTTTTGGCTTTGACTTCACACACATTTAGCATTCGGTTCTCGCTCAGAAACATAATGAACTTGTTGCCTTCCAAGAGCCTCCACTCCTATTTCTGTCCTCGTGTCCGGCTGCAGACTGTGAATCCAAAATGATCTAAATGAAAGACAATTAAAATGTGTCACACACAATTATGTTTAGCATCCTTGCCTCTAATTACATTCTGCCGAGCGCCACAGTGCTGAGAGATGCTTCCTTTCATTTTACCAGACCACACGGCTGCTGGATCACAGCTCTTTACTGTTGGGATGAAGGTTTTTGGTGGTGTGGCAGATTCACATCAATTGGTGAGCTCGTTAACCGAATGCAATATAAATATTGATAACCTGGTTTTAATGGAGTTCAGGTTGTGCAAATGCACCAAGCTCGCCTGCACTTTGAGTTCAGTGCTTGTTTGCAAACATCAGAAATGTTGGAACATTTTAAAGCTGGCTGAATTTGGTCATTAATCACAATGTTCTCCATTCGTTTTTTAACAAAAGGCTTTGCTGCTCTTTAATCCTCTGACATTCTAAACAAATGGATTAATGGTTTTGTAGGTATGCTATTTTTTATTCTCCAGCAAAACCAGGTGATAAACTTTGTGTCTCATGCATTTGTTTATTTGTCTTTAGTTTTAGAAGAATACCTCATGAACCACTGGATGAATTTTAATGACACTCGGGATTAAAGCACTGGATGTAGATCTATAACTGATTAACTCGTCAAGTTAACTCAATTCAAAATGGCCGACACTGATGATTCATTTTGATAAATGTTCTTTTCCTTTCATCATTTTCCTTCAGGGTGTCCTCAGCCAATCATATGTCTCCATCTAACCCTATCCTCTACATCCTCTGCTCTCCCACCAATCAGCTCCATGTCCTCTTTCCCTGCATCCATAAATCATCTCTTTGGTCATTTTCTAGGTCTCCTGCCTGGCACTTCCCACCTCAGTATCCTTATACTGATATATTCACTATCCTGATCTCCTAAGCATCTAACATGGACTGTCCCTCTGATGGACTCATTCCTGATCCTGTCCATCTTTGTCTCCTAAACAGAATATCTTTGCTTATTAAATAATTTATGAAATTTTTGTTATAATCAATGTATGATAAGATTTTCTAACATTTGAATACCAAGAACCTACTGGTATGACAAAAAGATGCTAAAGCATAAAGTTTCATCTGCGGCCATGGATGGTGAGCGAACGCGTCCACTCCGAGAGGCGGATCGTCTCTCGGGCTCAGAGAGAACCAATGGTCGCACTGTGCGTTCTCGCCAGCAGCGAATAGATCCACTTCCGCTCTTCCGAACCTGCTCCAAGGATCAGTTCGGGATGCAGGCACCAGTCTATGTCCCGAGGGCCCCCCTCGACATGATGTCCGCTCCTCTGTTCAGAACGCCCGGGATCGCTCTGATGGAGAGCAGGTGTGTGTGAGCCCAAAGCAGCAGCCGCCTGGCCACGTTCAACAGCTGGATTGAACGTACACCTCCCTGATGGTTTATATATGCTGCTGCAACTTGGTTGTCCGTGTGGATCAAAACATGTTGGCCCGTAACAGAGGCGCAAAATGCTGAACCACCTTCAGCACTGTAAGGAATTCCAGAACATTTATGTGCAGGGATGTGTGGGACGCCCCCCCCCCCCCCCCCCCCCC
>SSNR01000378.1:564374-574947 GCA_006937965.1 Callopanchax toddi | reverse complement strand
CCCCCCCCCCCCCCACTACCTGAGACAGGCATGTGCCCCCCCCAACCCGAAAGGGAGGCGTCAGTGAACACTGATACATGAAACAGGGACTTGACGAGAGGAACCCCTGCTGATAACAGCAGGGGTCCCACCAGTGTCTCAAATCTGGTCCCACTGAAGGAGGGACTGAGATCAATCTGTGCTTGTGATGTACGGGGTCGAGGTGCAGGCGAGAAAACCACCTCTGCAGATGCCTCATGTGGAGCAGGCCCAAAGGGACCACATGCGCCACTGACATCGTTCCCAGCATTTGCATAATCCAAACCGGTCACTGCTTTGTGAGGAGTGACGCGCCGGAGCAAAGCTGTCAGGTCCTTCACCCTCGGCTGAGACAGCTGTGCTCTCATGAGAGACGAATCTAGCTCCACACCCAGATAGACGATTGTCTGAGATGGGAGGGGAGAGCTTTTTTCCCAGTTTATGGAGAAACCCAGCAGTGACATGTGAGAAACGAGGGATTGTGTTTGCGTCTCTGCCTCCTCCCTGGAACGGGTCAGATCTTTCAGGTAAAAGAGGATTCTCATCCCAGATGCGCGCAGCGGCTGCAGAGCCATCTCCACACATTTGGAAAATGTGCGCTGAGCCAGGGAGTAACCGAACGGAAGGCGGTTGAATTGAAACTGGGTCCCTTGGAATGAGAAAGGCAGAAACCATCTGTGCCTGGGAATGATCGGGTCATGAACATACATCTTTCAGGTCTATGGAGGTGAACCAGTGGTGAACACACTCCAGCACCCGTTTGATCATCAGCATGTGAAAAGGTCTGACCACGATCAATCTGTTGAAAAGAGAGAGATCCAGAATAGGTCTCATCCCTCCTGATTTCTTGGGGACCAGGAAATAGCGGGAGTAAAAACCTGCATTTTCCTCCCCGAGTGGAACCCTGGAAATAACGTCCTTCGTCAGGAGCTCCTGCAGCTCTGACTGGAGAGCGAGATTCTGATCCAGAGATGACAGAACCGTCTCCAAGATCCCGCTGAAGGGGGCGGGGTTGACGCGAACTGCAGCGTGTAACCCCTGCTGATTATTTGATCCATCCACCTGCTCATCAAGCACACACTCTTCCATTCTGAATAGTGTGCTGAGAGCGGGCATGCGTGTGATGGCGTTAACGTCATCATGCACATCAACCTGGTTGAAGCCCCACCCGCCGTCCCCGTCAGGGAGTAACCCTTGGGAAGACCCATGGGGGGATTGAGCTGAAAAGGCGGAGGGTCCGCCTCATTTACACTCATTGCGGGACCCCAGCAACGGGACGGTGCCTGATGCGCAGCAGAGACCTCACAGAAACTTAGTTTCCGGGTCACTTTGAGTGGCTTGTGCCGTCTAGCCACGGTTTCTCTCATAGAAGATGGAGAGGCAGGGGCGATCACAGTGTCCACATGAGAGCATGGCTGTGCTCTCGTGGGCTCATATTGTGTTCGCTGTGCTGAAAAAATCAGCAACAAAGGAACAACTGTCCCGCAGCTTTTAGACTGAGTGAAAACATGATCTGTAGAGGAGGCTATAGACCTTCCCAGGGGGGCTGAGGAGTGTGATCCCCCTATAGTTGGAACACACCCTCTGGTCCCCCTTCTTAAAAATGGGAACCACCACCCCAGTCTGCCACTCCACAGGAACTGCCCCCGATGACCACGCAATGTTGCAGAGACGTGTCAACCACGACAGTCCTACAACATCCATAGCCTTGAGATACCCAGGTCGGATCTCATCCACCCCCGGGGCTCCGCCACTGCGTAGTTTCTTGACTACTTCAGCGACTTCTGCCCCAGAGATTGGACAGTCCGTCCCCAGGTCTCCCAGCTCTGCTTCCTCATAAGAATGCGTGTCGGTGGGATTAAGGAGCTCCTCAAAGTATTCCTTCCACCGCCCGACTATAGCCCCAGTTGATGTCAGCAGCTCCCTGTCCCCACTGTAAACACTGTGAGCGAGTTGCCGCCTTCCTCCCCTGAGGCGCCGGATGGTTTGCCAGAACCTCTTTGGAGCCGACCGATAGTCTTTCTCCATGGTCTCACCAAACTCCTCACACGCTCGAGATTTTGCCTCGGAAACTGCCACTGCTGCACTCCGCTTGGCCCTCCGGTACCTGTCTGCTGCCTCTGGAGACCCACAGACTGGTCATGCCTTGTAGGCCTCCTTCTTCAGCCTGACGGCTCCCCTAACCTCTGGTGTCCACCAGCGGGTACAGGGGTTACCGCCACGATTGGCACCGGCTACCTTGTGACCACAGCTAGCAACAGCCGCCTCAACAATCGCAGAACAGAACAAGGTCCATTCAGACTCAATGTCCCCCACTGCTCTCGGGACGCGGTTGAAGCTTCACCGGAGGTGGGAGTTGAAGACCATTTTGACAGGCTCTTCTGCCAGGCGTTCCCAGCAGACCCTCACTATACATTTGGGTCTACCAGGTCTGCGTAGCATCTTCCCCTGCCACCTGATCCAACTCACCACCAGGTGGTGATCAGTTGACAGCTCCGCTCCTCTCTTCACCCGAGTGTCCAAAACATACGGTCTCAGGTCAGATGATACAACTATAAAGTCAATCATTGACCTGTAACCTAGGCTGCCCTGATACCAGGTGTACCGATGGGCATCCTTATGTTCGAACATGGTGTTCGTTATGGCCAAACTGCGACTTGCACAGAAGTAAAAAAACAGAACACCACTCAAGTTCAGATTGGGCGGGCCGTTCCTCCCAATCACGCCCCTCCAGGTCACACTGTCATTGCCCACGTGAGCATTGAAGTCTCCCAGGAGGACTATGGAGTCCCCAGTTGGAGCGCTATCCAGCACTCGTCCCAGGGACTCCAAAAAGGGTGGGTACTCTGAGCTGCTATTTGGTGCATAAGCACAAACAACAGTCAGGACCCGTTCCCCAACCCGAAGGCGCAGGGAAGCTGCCCTTTCGTCCCCCGGAGAAAACCCCAACATACAGGCAGAGAGTCTTGGGGCTAACAGAAAGCCCACCCCAGCCCTCCGCCTCTCACCCGGAGCAACTCCAGCATAGAAGAGAGTCCAACCCCTCTCAAGGACTCGGGTTCCAGAGCCAACACTATGTGTCGAGGTGAGTCCGACTATATCTAGCCGGTATCGCTCAGCCTCTTCCACAAGCTCCAGCTCCTTCCCCGCCAGAGAGGTGACGTTCCATGTCCCGATAGCCAGTTTTCCTGTCCGGGGATCGGACCGCCAAAGCTCCCGCCTCGGTCTGCCATCCGATCCACAATGCACCGGACCCTTCATGTTCCTCCTGCAGGTGGTGGGCCCACAGGTGAATGAGCCCATGTATCCGGTTCGGGCTGGGCCCGGCCGGGCCCCATGGGCGAAAGCCCGGCCACCAGGCGCTCGCTCACGGGCCCCAACCCCAGGCCTGGCTCCAGGGTGAGACCCTGGTAACCCTTCGGGCCGGGTACTCTGGCTCGTTGATTTAACTTCCATGAAGAGTCTTTGAACCGCACTTTGTCTCACCTCTCACCTAGGACCAATTTGTCATGGGTGACCCTACCAGGGGCACAAGTGCCCCAGACAACATAGCTCCTAGGATCATTAGGGCACTCAAACTCCTCCACCACGATAAGGTGACAGTTCACGGAGGAGAACTCTTAATGTTAACTTTAAAAATAAAAAGATCATAGGAAAATATTCCATGGGTTAGATAAATAACAAAGGACTGATCACATTTATTCCAGTCAGACTGTTAAAAGTTGCATTATTACCCTCAATCAGTCCAGTTGTTTAAATGCATGCAATTGTGTCATTTATTTAATGATGTATTTTACTGGCAAAACAACAAATGTGTTATAAAATACAGCATAGTTTCTTTAAAAATGTTGCACTAAAAAGATTACAAAAGGGTGTCCTTGTACACATCTGGTAGAAGATTTAATGCACTTGTCTCATATTTTTATGTCATGTTTTATTTTTAATCTAATGTCTGACAGTTTATTTACACATTCTTTATGCTCACACTACTTAAGGTTTTAGATAAAATAAAGCCTCTCCTTTGAATATTTTAGTTGCCAGAAAGCAAATGTTGTGACTGTCAGGGGATTCTTGAAGACTCTTTAATTGTGACCTTTAAAAGTATTTCTATGGTTGAGAATTAGTTTTAATAGAATCTATTAATCAGGAAAGTTAAAGATATGTGTTGTTGTTTTGATAGAGTTTAGTCAGCGTTAGAGAGGAAATGTTAAAGTATCTCAATGTTTTTCCCCCTAGCAGCTGTTAGACTTCCTAGTTTTATCTGTTTCCTGGACTCATTCTCAGCTGAGCACCCCACAGGGTGCAGCACCAGGTCAGCACAACTGGGCACAAAGCTTCCTCTTTCATGGTAAAAACACAAGGTTTGACTTCATGATTTTTTATCATTAAACAAATGATCAAAAACAGATTTTCTTTCTGGAATGTGTTGATTTAACGTCAGTCTCATTTTCAGCTCATTGTTGAACATAAAACTGGTCACTAAGCTGCTCCTCATACAGTGTAAAACCTGATGAACTGCAGGATCAAAATGTTTCTAGATTTTGTTACAAAGAAACCCATCAAAATATTTTAAAAAGTGGAAGTTATTCTGTCATTTTGTGTAAACTGATATTTTGAAAAGTGTTTTTGTAAAAGCTTAATCATAAATATTACTTTATCCATTAGATGCCTAACTTCCTGAACAGCCTCTGCTCAGAGAAATAGAGGTAACATCTTTCAGGACCGATAAGCTAACGACTAGTCTGAACACAGCCGAGATCAAAGCGTTTAGCTGCTGTCTTAAAACGGCTCCAGTCTCTAAAAGTTTACAGCAGTTCATGCTAATAATCATTTCTAACCGTTTGCACCATCATCAGTTTTGCATTAAGTGGTTAAAATGACAGAAATGTTGGGGACATCCTGCAGGTCTTGGCTCCAGTACGCACCAGAAGAGCCACGTGTCAATGCTGATGATGATGTTTACTCGAGCAAATAACCACAGAATTTCATTCCATTTTTTGTAACATTGCAGTGCCTGTGGCATAGAGGTTTATGAACAATTATGTTTGATTATAGATATTTTAAGACTGCAGCAACAGCCTTTATCTGGGCTGCTTGAGAGTGGCTCATCAGTTCTGAAGGACACGAACTCTTTTATTGTCAACAGGGGCCATTCAGAGAATCTAATTTATCTATAACTTTATACTGAAACACTTGTCTGAAAGGTTTGAGCAGCAAAGTGATTTCTTGAAGTCTTTTTATTCCCTGTTACAAATCGTAAGAGAAGACATCCGTTTCACTCAGGGTGGGACTTTTACTGAATGCTGACAGACGCTGGTGACATCCCAGAGGCTTCCTCCTGCTATGAGAAACACAGGTGCATTGTGGGTAAGGTATCAGCCCTCCTAGGAGCTGGTTGCCAGAATAGGTGGCAGCAGAGGGAGACGGTGGAGTCACACACAAATAAAAGGTTTACTGTGGCGCTGTGACAGCTCAATCGGAGCACGTTTTTGGACCGAGCCTCTGCTGGTCTGCGCTCAGCTGTCTGTTTGTAAATGTCACAAACTAAACAGAAATGCCAGGATTCTGTTTGTCAGGCTGTCTCGTGTCCTGCAGCAGAACTGAAGGAGATATTTCCATAAACACGGTTCTGATGAGCGTCACGCGTGACCTGGCAGCGCTAAGCCTCAAACAGGAAAGACCACTCAGAGGAAAACAGCAGCTTGATTTACAGTTGTGATTTAAAATGGTCAATAATAAAAAGCATGACTAGTCTTCACTTCTTCTTTAAGTCTGACGTTTTACTTTCATGTTAGTTATAGCAGTAGAATCAGTATACTACTACAGAACTATACAAAACACAACCAGTCACACACCCACTCACCCATAGGGACAATTAGTTACTTATTGACCCAACATGCATGTTTTTGGTCTGGAAACCCACGTATGCATGGAGAGAACATGCTAACTCCACGCTGAGAGGACACAGAACCAGGAAGCAAATAATAAATTACAACCAGTGACTTTTATTCATGACTCTCAAACACACAGCATTCTAAATACAACCTGTCAGTTAATCTTTGGAAACAGCCTCTTAACTCTGTTGTAGGATATTTTATATATTTATTTATTTATATCTGTGAATTTGATAAGGAACATGGGATTAAAAATGTTGCTTTCTCCTTCAGATTAAACCACTCGTCTGATCGTTAGTGATGCACTTCTGGTAAAGAAATGCATCAAATCAACTAAGTGAACTTAGTTTAAACTTAAACTCTACCTTTTCATAATCGGCTGACATTCTCTCTTTTATTGCTAACCTTCAGTCTTCTTAAAAGTAGATTCATATCAGAAATAATTTTCTCCTTGAGTCCTTGTGACCGCAACATTTCTATTAAAATATCTAATCAGTCGGGTATTCTCTGTTCGCCTCTAAAAAGCTCATTTAACCTGAATATGTTCTGTTATTTCAGAATATTCAAAGTCGAAAATCTTCACATCTCTTTTATCTCCATCACGTGGTGATGATGACATGTTAGACCTTTTCTCTTAAAATACCCAGAAGGAAGTCTGAGGGGCGTCTTTGATGGGTTTCTTCACATCTAAGAGACCTCAAGTTCAGAGGAAACAATAGAGAGCTGACAGCTGAAATTCACAGAGGAGACCTTTAAAAAGTCTGGTCAAAGGATGAAACTGGACCTAAAATAAATCATTTATTAAAGGACAAATAGACAAAGTCTGGGAATTGAGAAGAATAGACAGGTTTATTAGTAATATTCAGAATATTTATACATATCAGATTAAGAACAACTTCACGTTCTGCTAATCTTTGGATACTTAAAGCAACACTAAGTAACTTTCCTGCATTGCCCCCTACTGGTTAAAAGTGGAATTCCAAGTGTTGTAAATCCTCCCCACAGCAGCAGAGAGAGAAGTCTCTCCCCCCCACAGCCCCACAGTCATTGCTCCCACCGCTTTTCAGCTAATGATGTCATCAGAGAAGGTGTGGCTGTTTACATTTTTTATTTTAATGTATGATTATTTTCAGTTCAGAAACAGCCTCCCCCCCCCCCCTCCCTGCTGTCTGAGCATCAGTACATCCAGATAATTACTCAACCCTAATCCGACTGGACCCGTCAGGCTTCAGTTCCTATCCTACCAGCGAGGAGGAGCCTCATGGAGGTGAACTCCTGTGTAGGAGATGTTTTTGCAGTTCTAGCAGATTTATTTATTTATTTACCTGTGAGGTGGTGTTGAGGAAGTCTTTCAGAACATCATTTTCTATAATATTTCACCACGTGGTTCATAGTCAGACTGGTTAAACTGTGAAACTCTCGCTGAAGCCATCACTCCTCCCCGACCGTTGCTACTCCTGGTAACTACGGCCGAAAGCAGGTAGTGACATCATACCCGCTCCTACCCGCTCCTCAAAACAGTTCAGTGTGGTATCTGGCCAGCAGAGGGGTGTAGAGTGGTGGCAAATATGAAAACGGTCAAGTTTCTAACTCAATTAGATCAATTTGAATGTTATAGCTTAAAGTGTAAAAAACTACTTAGTGTTGCTTTAAAACAACTCTTGGATGTGGATGCATTAAAACTCTATATCACCTGTTTTTAAAGCTGTATAATTTAGCTTGAAGCCATTTGTTTAGCTTGTTTTAAGCCAACATCTCAGGTACTCAGGTACTGTACATGCTGCTGCAGCAACATGAACGCCATGAGCTAAATGTCACCAGTGGGTGTGGTTCTTACTGTAGAAAACAATCTGATAGAACACCACTTTTAAAATGACCCAAATGTCCCTTTAAGTCACGTCTCCACTGGCTGTTTTGTTTCAGTTTAAGGTGGACGTGATGCAGATGATGCCTGACAGGTAGACAGAACAACACTGATTTAAGCCCAAACACTAAACTGGGTTTTAGACAACTGTGGCTAAAAAACAATTTATTTATATTTTCCGTGTTTTTGTTTCTCCAGTTTATTGAATAATTGGACAAGCTGTATGAAACACACATGATAAAAAATGGTTGTAGTAATGAACCTTGCCTTTTCCTCATCAGCCTGTCTGCTATGGACCTTTTTTAAGATGAAAGACAGTTTCATTTGTTTCTACAGGATAAAAACAGCAGATAGGTGAGACCAAACTTTGTGCAGAGTTGAAGTCTGCCACCACAGCATCTGCTCTCTGATCTCTTCTCAAACCTCTGCAGTCTCAAAACAACCATTTACCAAAAATACAAGCTGGTCCCCGAGTTATTACTGTAAAGGAAGTGTTCAAAGAAGAATACATTTAGAAAGACAACTCAGATCATGCTGTTTCTAATCTACAATGATTTCTGAGCTGCTGCCGTATTAGTTAGAAAAATAAAGCTGAAAGTTCTGGAAACCTGCTGTGGATATTTATGATTTTTTTTAAGCATACAACACGACCCACATGCAGAAAACTAACAGCGTGAGATTAAACCTCAAACTGTCACCATTTTTCAGCTGAGCCATCAGTAACGTTTCCATCCTCTTTCAGACACAAATTCCCTCAGCGTGACAGTGGAAACAATTTATTTTCCTTAAAATGTGATGAATAAACTACAGCTGACACTTAAACACACACTCACTATTCATCATCAGCTGTTTCTCAGTGAATGTGTGACCATAAACAATCCATCAGGTGCTCCACTCAGCTGAAGTCTCCTGAGAAATGTGATCCCTGCTCTTAGACCAGATTCCTCTGAGTGTTTGTCGGAGGTCTGGTTGGTAAAAGCAGCATCGTCTGCAAATCGAGTGCCGAGTGAATCCGTTTTCAGGGAAGCGGCGTGTGTATTTGTACAGCGACTCATTGTCCCCGGTCTTTTGTTTGTGATAATGAGCTGCTTTGTTCTCTGTGTTTGTTCCATCAATCATCCATCGTCCCTGTCTCTCACCTAATAATTCATATGTGGGGTTGTTTCCATCAGAACCGTGACAGTGGTGCCCACTGATTCGTGAGCTTTTAATTAAAAGCATCTCACAGTCTTTGAGGTAACACCATGATACTTGATTTAAATTTATTCCATCATAAAGAGACTTGTGTTGTTTGGTCAGAACTTATCAGGATCAAGTGGATTCTTTTTATATCTGAAACAGAGACACAGTTTTAAATTTGCCTTTATAATTAGCAGAAATATTCCTGGATTTGATTCAGAACACAACATTTAGCAGGTTACCTTCTGCAGGGTTATGTTTTTCATCAGCGTTCTGCTGATTCAGAGTGGTATCTTCCTTCAGGTTGTGGGCAGAAACAGGCAGCCCTGCAGAGAAAAACACTCTCAGCACGGAGGTGGAAGAAAAGCAGGGTGCAGTTTGGCAAGAACATCACGTCTCTGGGTTAGCGTCATGTTCCTCCACCACCAGCAGCTTCTGCCTGCCTGGATCAAATGAAATGATTTTCTGTTCTTTTACTCGATGCATATCACCAACACACAGTTTGTCAGACACTCACACGAGACATCATGACAGGATATAAAAGAAATACAAGGCAACATGAAATGAAAACCTTAATAACTTACAGCTTCCAAAAATCATCTTGTAACGTTGAGCTGAACAGCCTGTAGATGTCATTATGACAGTTCAGTCAGGCAGCTCTGGTTTTAAAAGCTCATGGATCTATTCTGAAGACTAAAACAGGAGTCCTGTGTCCACACCGTCGCTCCATGAACATACTTCTCCAGCGTGTTATAAAGTGACGAGAATATCTCTGCACAAAGCCTACAGGTGGATGCTGAGGGGTTGGGGGGCTGAAGAGAGAGAAGTGGTGCTGGCAGCAGCACCAGAGGATAACAATACAGAGCGAGAGAAGTCTCTAGTTTTACGTTTTACAGCTCAGTCTGGTCAAATTGGAAAGGTGTGTTTGATGAAAGACGTGGAGCGTCAGCAAGATGGCGTGTGAAGCAGCGATGAGTCGACCGCCTGGACAAGATCAGAGAATAGCATTTTTTTTTTAATATATAAAAATTAGGTTCAGGGATTTTAAAGCAATTAATTATGACAGATTTTACTTTATGACTGCTTTATTTTTGTTATTTAGACAAAGATTTTAGGTAAGTGCTGTAACCCATGTAAATGATATCAGTGTAAAAAAACAATTTACAGTAATGTGAGTCTGAAGGTAGAGTCCTTTGGGACAAAAGATCATTTAATCACCATAAAGTTAAACACAAATATGTCATCACGCTAATTAAATACAGAACAGCAGCCTGTGTGTGTATTGTGTGCGTGCGTGTGTGTGTGTGTGCGTGCGTGCGTGTGTGTGTGTGTGTGTGTGTTTGTGTTTGTGTTTGTACAGTACCACCTTAAAGATGTCTTGTCTTTCTCATTTTTTGTCATGTAAATATTTACAAATCAGTGAACACATTTCACTATCAGACAGATAATCTGAGTAAATATAAAATGTAGTTTTCAAACCATGATTTTATTTAAAGCAACACTGGACGACTTTCCTGCTTATGCCCCTACTGGTCAAAAGTGGAATTTCAACTGTCGCAAAATCATCTACCTGAACAAATAGAATTCCCCCCCCCCCCCCCCCCCCCCCCCCCCCCCC
>SSNR01000378.1:531024-559415 GCA_006937965.1 Callopanchax toddi | reverse complement strand
GACAGGTCGCGGTCGTTAGATGTAAGGGGATAATCTGCAGTCGGCGACCCGATTTATGCCAGTCTTTCTCCAGTCTTTCATATCCAACCTGCTAGATATTTTTTGTAGTCGGAGTGACGTACAACAAGCAAAAACCAATAAGATTCGTTCTCACTGCAGAACCAGGAAGCCCTGTCAGTCATAACCCAACAAAACAAGACCTTCTGTCCCCGTTTATGCAGCCCTGACCGTGCCCATATTCTCTGACGCTTTCTCTTCTTTTTCTTTTCACTACAAACGACTTCAGTGGCAAAAGCTAAAGTAGCTAAAAGCTGCTTCTCCTCCATTTTTAACTTCTACAGAGTGTAATAACTTGGGAACTGGACTTACCTGTTATTATATCCATAACAGCAGATGAGGAGACCCAGCGTTCATCTTGGGAAACTTTATTGACAACACAAAACCCGGACATTCTCCATCACAACAGGAAAAACTCGGATAATAAAATCACCACTAGATGGCACTGTGTAACCACAAATAAAATAGAATTGCCCAGCAGAACAAATACTCTCTTTATATCAACATAATATAGTATCACTATATCACACAGAGCATGATGGGAGGAATTTTGTGGGAATGAAATCCTGACATAATCTAGTTGCAGTCTTGTAATTAGTGTTCCTACAAGATTCAGTCTTTATAAAATCTTTAGTCTGAGACTAGTCGACTGTTAACCCGAGTCTTTAGATGTGAGCTGATAATCTTTTAGAGTCTTTTCAAAATCTTGTCAAAGTCTTTAGGTGTAAGCCCAGCATTAGAGTCACCAGTTAACCTAACAGGCATGTTTTTGGTTTGTGGGAGGAAACTGGAGTACCCAGAAAAAATCCTCACATGCATGAGGAGAACATGCTAACTCCACACAGAGAGGCTGCAGCTGGGAAGTGAACCAGCAACCTGCTGTGATGCAACAGAGCTGTGTCATCATGCAGCCCAGAAAAGGAATCTAAACAACTACATAAAATGTTGCTATATTGTTTTGTAAACTAAAAATAGTAAATACTTCCTGCATCTCCTCCTCTTTCCCCTCTTTGCTCCTCACAGGTGACCTCATTCTGATCTTCTGGCAGTGGAGTCTCACCTGCTGACAGTCCTCTCATCATGCAGGATATTTATGTTCTATGACTCTATGCTAGGCTGTTGAGTTACTCTAGTACTCAGAGGAATTTACCAGCTGCAGGCAGCACAGCAGTACTGGTGATTTAAATGTTGTGGCAAAGATTAGGAAGGTGTTGGAGGAGGATTAAATCTGAGGATTTATTAATGTGTTTTAGACCCTGAATCATTTACATAATCTAAGATCTGCAGTAACAAATGAGTGTAGCATAACTTTATAAGTTATATTAAAATTTGCACTCATAAAATAAAATGTGGTGCAGTTTAAGTTGATATATTGCTTTAATATACTGTGGTTTTAATGATCAGGATTAAAAGTTTACTTCAGAACACATTAATCAGAGATTCAATACAATGAATGGCTGAAGTCACACAGCTACATGCAGGTAAAATATTACATCTCAAATTACATTTTTAGGAGACTCATCAGATAAATGTATATAATTAGACTCATGCTGTTTGACTAATGACAGAGATGGAAGTCATGTGATTAAAACACCAGACTAAATCAAACTCAGTGACAACTTTAGTGTATTATAGCTTCACTTTAAATGTCTTTGTTGTGTATAAATCATGTAACAGTTTGTTTAAATGTAAAATCAGAGTAATTATTTTAAATCTGCAGCACTCAGACATCATTCTGCTGGGAAATACTCAAACTACCAACCAGCGTTTTCCTTCTCCCCTCGCTCTGAAGCTGACCGCTGTATGACCTGCTGGCCCCCAAAGGATGGAAATTACTTTTAAAAGACACTGAACGATAAAAAGAAAAGCTCATTTTCATCATTGAGTGTAATTTCTGTTCCACATCTCCTGACGGCTGGATCAGAATTGAGAGGCAGAGACCCATAAATCAATCCACCGGGGACGTCGCCTCAAGACAATACTTTCACGGTACGCTGCAGCCACAGAGCTAAATTGGTTGGATAAGGACAACGGCACGAGGAAGATTCAATATTTTCCATGTAGCCTGAAGTCGGAGCGATGACAACGACACAAGCTTGTGGTGAATAAAACAGCTTTGAGTCAATGTTCAATAAGGAAACGGGCCTTCAAATCCAAATGAGAAAAATTCTAACGTCATCCTGCTGAGGCGTGTAGCAGAACCCAGGGTTTGATTTCTCATGAGAAAATGTTGTTTTTGGACAATAAAATAGTCTAATTTATCCATAACAGAGATTTATTGAATACTAAAAAAATCAAACACTGATATGACTTCATCTCAACTTCTGATCAAAGTTTTATTATTATAACTAACAAAAGCTTAGACAATCTCTAAATTAAGGTTTCCGTCCATCCATCTGTAGCATTATGAAGTATGCTACACTTAATAAATTGTCAATAAAATATTAAAATGATCAAACAAAGTAAAATGGCTCACAAATGAGTCATCAATATTGTTTGATCATTAATATCAGATTGACTCTCAAAATAGGTTCTTTTGGGGAAACAGTGAATCAAACTTATTAGTAATTTGACACAGAGGCAAAATATAGTTTTATATAAAAATGAATTTATTACTATATTTTACTAACTAATTTATTTACAAAATAAAACAAATAAAACATGAATAAACATTCATCAAAATGATTAAAGATGTTATAAATGGGTCTAATTTAGTTTCTGATTGAAGTGAAGTTGAGTAATTATCAAATTAACCTGGCTGAGTTGATTCTAGTAATTACTGATAATTGATCAATTATGACAAACAATCGGACACCAGATTTAGTCGAAGGTTTTACTGTAGCAGGGCAGTGACTTCTGAGTGGATTCAGACGGCTTGGGGTCAGTCGGGGTCGACGAGTCCTGAGTGGGACACCCAGAAGACGGAGGTTGACTGAAGGGTTCAGTGTTCTCAATATAATAATATTATTATTATTATAACTTTATTTATATAGCACCTCTCACAGGTCAAAAACCACAAAGTGCTTTACAGTTAAACAATAAAAAAACACAAAGGATACAAACTTGATAAGAACACAAAATAAAAACATGATGAGAACATGATAAAACAAAAGATAAAACATGATAATAATGTGATAAAACCTAAAATCAGTTAAAAGCCAGCCTGAAAAAATGAGTTTTCAACTGTTTCTTAAAAGAATCAACAGAATCCAGGCAACGCAGAGGAGGAGGTAAAGCGTTCCACAATCTTGGAGCCACTACTTTAAAAGATTGATCTCCCCTGGACTTAAAATGTGATCTAGGAACACAGCCTCTAGCAGACCGCAGACTACTGTACGAGGAGGACTATGGTTCTAAAAGGTCTGAGATGTAGTCAGGGACCTGACCTCACATTTAAAAGTAAAAACTAAATTTTTAAAATGAATTCTAAAATGCACTGGTAACCAGTGCAGGGATCTTCAAACTGGAGTAATGTGCTGACTCTTTCGTGTGTTGGTTAAAAGCCTTACAGCAGCGTTCTGAACTGACTGGAGGAGGCACAGATCTTTCTTATTCAAACATGTAAAAAGGCTGTTACCGTAATCAAGGCGGGAAGAAATAAAAGCATGAATAATCATATAAGGCATTTTTTCCTCAAATTAACAAATATTTCATTCAATAAGTGTACAAACTGCATTTTCCCTCAAACACAGGTAACTCTACAGCCCCTGATTACTGAACCTGATGATTAAACACAGAATGTTTATTCAGTTGATCCTTTTCATAGAGGCAATTAGCTGTCAGGACACTCATTTGTTTAAATCCGAGGCTGCCAATTAGGGCCTGTGGAGAAATAATCTTTTCACCTCACTGTGACATGTCAGCTCTGTGTTTCAGTGAGAAACAAAAAGCCACTTGGTTCATTTGCAGCTTCTGGTTTTTGTTTAGACTCAGTGCTCTCATTTATTCCTGTCAGTTTGTTTGATGCAGATTTAACAGCTTAAATCACTTATATGCTGATTTTCTTTGAAGACAAGTCTTGGTTGTGCGACTCCACAGAATCCATTAGGAAATCAGAGCAGAACAAATAAAGAAAGCTGCTCTGTCGGTGTGGCTGGAAGCTGCACTGCTGCAGAAATAAACACTCTAATAGTTGTAAAATCTACAAACAACACACCTGGCCATCCTCCTGGAAGAACCTACCCCATTACTTCAGCAGATCAGAAACATTATTAGAGCCCTCTCGTCTCTGTCACCACCTTTTTGATCTCCTGCCATCCAAGAAAAACAAACAAACAAAAAGTCTGGAAAACAAAAACCAGCAGACCGAAGGACAGTTTACCCAGAATCTCATTGCTGCAACTGCAGGAAGTTGGAGACCTTCTCAAAAAATTAGCATATTGTGATAAAGCTCATTATTTTCTGTAATGTACTGATAAACATTAGACTTTCATATATTTTAGATTCATTACACACAACTGAAGTAGTCTGGAGCCTCTTATTGTTTTAATATTGATGATTTGGGCATACAGCTCATGAAAACCCCAAATTCCTATCTCAAAAAATGAGCATATCATGAAAAGGTTCTCTAAACGAGCTCTGAACCTAATCATCTGAATCAACTAATTAACTCAAAACACCTGCAAAAGATTCCTGAGGCTTTTAAAAACTCCCAGCCAGGTTCATTACTCAAAACCACAATCATGGGTAAGACTGCCGACCTGACTGCTGTCCAGAAGGCCATCACTGACACCCTCAAGCAAGAGGGTAAGACACAGAAAGAAATGTCTGAAGGAATAGGCTGTTCCCAGAGTGCTGTATCAAGGCACCTCAGTGGGAAGTCTGTGGGAAGGAAAAAGTGTGTCAGAATAATAATAATAATAATACGTTTGATTTATAGCGCTCTACATTCTTTGAACCTCAGAGCGCTTACAGGATTTAAAAGAAAGTTAAAAAATAAATAAATAAAAAAATCTAAAAAAAAAAATAAAAAAATAACTAAAAAAGCAATAGATTAAAAAAGATTAAAAGCTTTACTAAAAAGAAATGGTTTTAGTCCTTTTTTAAAGCTGCCAGCAGACTGGGGGGCCCTCAGAGTCTCAGGAAGGGCGTTCCACAGCCGCTGCACAACGAGAAGAGGTGACCGGACCCTGAGGAAGATTGTGGAGAAGGACCGATTCCAGACCTTGGGGGACCTGCGGAAGCAGTGGACTGAGTCTGGAGTAGAAACATCCAGAGCCACCGTGTACAGACGTGGGCTACAGGTGCCGCATTCCCCAGGTCAAGACACTTTTGAACCAGAAACAGCGGCAGAAGCGGCGGACCTGGGCTACAGAGAAGCAGCACTGGACTGTTGCTCAGTGGTCCAATGTACTTTTTTCCAATGAAAGCAAATTTTGCATGTCATTCAGAAATCAAGGTGCCAGAGTCTGGAGGAAGACTGGGGAGAGGGAAATGCCAAACTGCCTGAAGTCCAGTGTCAAGTCCCCACAGTCAGTGATGGTCTGGGCGCCATGTCAGCTGCTGGTGTTGGTCCACTGTGTTTTATCAAGGGCAGGGTCAATGCAGCTAGCTATCAGGAGATTTTGGAGCACTTCATGCTTCCATCTGCTGAAAAGCTTTATGGAGATGAAGATTTCATTTTTCAGCACGACCTGGCACCTGCTCCCAGTGCCAAAACCGCTGGTAAATGGTTTACTGACCATGGTATCACTGTGGTACTCTCCTGACCTGAACCCCAGAGAGAATCTGTGGGATATTGTGAAGAGAAAGTTGAGAGACGCCAGACCCAACACTCTGGATGAGCTTAAGGCCGCTATCGAAGCATCCTGGGCCTCCAGAACCCCTCAGCAGTGCCACAGGCTGATCGCCTCCATGCCACGCCGCATTGAAGCAGTCATTTACTAACTACTAACTTTCTCCAACTGAACTCCAAAACTTCAAAAGGATTCCCCACCAAGTATTGAGTGCATAAATGAACGTCATTATTTGAAGGTTGACTTTTTTGTATTAAAAACACTTTTCTTTTATTGGTCGGATGAAATATGCTAATTTTTTGAGATAGGAATTTTGGGTTTTCATGAGCTGTACGCCAAAATCATCAATATTAAAACAATAAAAGGTTTCAACTACTTCAGTTGTGTGTAATGAATCTAAAATATATGAAAGTCTAATGTTTATCAGTACATTACAGAAAGTAATGAACTTTATCACAATATGCTAATTTTTTTTAGAAGGACCTGTAGTGGAAACATATCAAAATGTTTAGATGGAATCTTATTTAATTGGTACTTTTGACACTTTTGCAATATTTGGCTGAATCTCGTGGGGAAATGGCAACAATGAGAACAATGTTTTGTTGCAATTTAATCATTTCAGTATTAACTGTGTTTCTGTTTATAGTTCACCTTCACAAAGAGGTTTTTCACAATTTCTGACTCACTGAAACTACATAAGCACTCCAGACACCCATAAAACCTCTGTCACTTTATGATACAAGAGTTCAATATTAAAGCAACAAGACAGCAAGGCTCTGCAACTCACACAAGAGAATAGAAAAACCTCTCTAATATTTCACGACATTTTCAGAAACTCCATCACAAAAATAATTTACAACATGTCAACAAAAGACTCAGCCTTGTGAGATCCTGACTTTTCTCTCAGCACAAGAGACTAAAACTCCCTGATGCATAATGTTAGCACAATGCACTTTGAAGAGTTATCATTTATGACTAGTTTTAATCTTAGTCTTTTATGCTTTTGTTTTATGTCAAACACATCATTTGAGTAACCATTAGAATGACAAAAAGATTCTGACAACCATTCAAATAAAATGGTTGTTTACATGCAAGAGAAGCTAGTTGAGCTTCTAAAAACCTAAATAAGTCTGTAACACGTCAAAAGATGAGGCAATGGAGATGTTTGAGAAGAGATGAGATGAGAGAAAACAGTTTAATGGATGGTTAAATATCATCAGTTATAACTGTGGACGATGCTTGGAACACTTTTAATGAGGTCAATTAGAAATATATGATAAGGTTGGTGCAGAATCCCCTGCTGAACCACAAAGTCTCCACTTGAATGTCAAATAAAAATCAACCACAGAACAATAAAGGAACAGTAAATATAAAAGTAGAAGACTTTACGTGTTGGCCAAAACTAAGATAACGTCTTAAGCTACTTTTTTCATTTGTGTTTCATCGACACAATCAAAAAGGCTCCCCTGTGTTTTGTTGGATGTAAATTTGTTACAATGTCTCAGTTTGTGACTACATTCATTCTATGGAGGACACGCTCCTCAACAGGAAGCATTCAGTAGACTAAAGAGAGCTCAGAACTACTCAAAGGTGGTCCACTCTTTCTAAGTCTGGACTCAGGTGGGAGTTGTAGTCTTTTGCCTTAAGGCTCAGCTACTAAGAGAGGAAAAGCATTAACACATTTTTCAGTCTAGTGCTCGCTGTGATAGTCTACTGTTTCTGCACCCTGCATATTCTCAGCTTTAAACCACAGGTAAGTTTTCAATAAGGTCACAAACATGGAAATGAAAGAGTTAATTTATCACTGTGAGTTTGTGAGAAAATGAAACTGTTTAAGAATAACTCTGACATCGTTTTTACATTTGAATCAGTTGTGGGCGTTCATGCCTTCTGAAGCTGTTCATATCCAGTGGTTCAGGAAACACTTTGCTAACAGATTTTACTCAACATGTGGAACTGAGAGGATGTACTGTGAGTGATTCTCAGCTGCTAACAGAAGTTTAGCTTCATATTTAAGAAACTGAGTTATGCAGTTTTTTTGTGTTTTCCATGGTTAGTTGGTCGTGATGACCTCCTCTACCTGGATTGATCACAAGTTAATTACATCAAATCATTTACTTTCTGAAAGTTTCCATTCAGTGGTTTAGGAGATATTTTGCTAACAAACAACTTTTCATCCCAACAACAGTAAATGCAAAGTTTGATGTAAAGATATTCTTCATTGTGCTCTTAGGATGGGATGTAATGAGTCTCAGCTTCTATAGTTCAAATTAACACCTGTGAGGCTCTCTGAGTTACGGACATTTTAATGTTTAATGTGGTGGCCATCTTGGATCGGATTGACTTTGGAAGTCAGTCAGGTATAGATGTACAACCAGTGAAAATGTTATATTTATAAAAATCCATTCAGTGGTTCTTTTGATATCACAAATCAACAAACACAGAAGCAAACGCATCACCAGCTTGTTGGTAGTGTGTGATAAACATGAATGTTCTCGACTACGCGCGCTTTGCTAATTCAGGCAGACAAAAGCCTCATATTCCAGAATGATGCATCTGCAGCTTTGAGTTATTGATCTGTTTGTTAGAACCCAGGAGAAACTGTCTGAAGGTTTTCACGTATTGATTTATTTCTCTGGGAAACTTCTGACCCGACTGCAATTATAACAGCCCTAAAATAGAGAATGTCTTCATTTATTTAAAATCTGTTAAATCACAAAGAGCTTTAGATTATTTAGCCTCTAACGCTGTGAGTCACAGAACCCACTCTTAAATGAAGTACCTCTGTTTTAATGAACGCTGCTCTGTGACCAGCTCATTTACATGTGTGGTTAACTGAGGTCATCAAAGGAGAAGATCTGCCACAGATGAATTAATCCTTGAAACGCCTCTGCAGTCACATCAAACGCTGCTCAACTAATGGAAACCGACAAGACAATGTTAATAGAAAGTTGTCCCTTAAAAACGCAAAAAAGAAAAAGACATAATTAGAATGCAAAGCAGAAACCCGCCTCCACCTGAGCAGCTTCCTGGTATTTTTATTAACCTTTACCAGGGTCAGCAGATGAGGACCATGAACTTTTCTGATGACCTTTGAGTGTTATTTGTTAACAGTGGAGGAGGAAGTTGGGGGTATGAGAGTTTGCAAACAGCTTTCAGAGTTCAAGAGTTGAATGTCAGAAAGTTTGAATGTCATCAGTCAGGTTTAATGAAACCTTCTGCAAATTGTCTCAGATTTTTAGTGCACAGCTTCAAACTGATGAGCCTCTCTGTGTTGCAGATAAAAGGATGTAAAGATTGATGCCCAGCAGTCTAAAATGTAACACTCCCCCGTGTGTCTGGTAATCCTGCCCATCAAAAGCAGAGCTGGACAACAGAGCAGCTGCACCTGATTTTTAAATAGATGCTGCATCTTTGATGCCTGAACAGCTTCTGATGAAACACGTCAGACACGATTCAGAGAATTTAAATTCCTGCTGTGGTACAAATAACCCACTGTTACCCATTTCAAAACAGACGTGCTCTCCAAATGTCAATGATTTGATGAGTGCAAAATTACAAATACCTCTGGTGCTTCATGCTCTGTTGATTGTTAAAAAGTGATTTAAAAGAATTTTCTGCTGATACAAATGAGTGATGTATGATGGTGTACTGGGGCCACTCAGAACAACAACAAAAAAACATTCAGTAGGAAGATTGTTGTTATTTTCCAGTTTGGGGGTTAAAGTTGACTAATAAAACTGAAATACTAAAAGTAAAAAGTCAAATTAGAATAAAAAATAATGGTACTGGTTAAAGATATGAAATTAAGTTCAGCTGAAATAAAATCAAAATGCCACAAATAGGTCAAACTTTAAGAAAAAATGTAAAAGTCATATTAAGTGGTTGAATAAAGCAGAAAGGATTAGATTATACAGTAGTTTTAAGAAATTGGATCAACATTTAACCAGTACTGGTGCAAAGAGCTATAATACCCATAATGCTTTGTGTAATTGAAGGGTTGATGAAGGGATCAACCAATCAGAAGCCAGGAACATTAGGGGTGTTACCAAAATACTCTGTCTCTCTCTACTTTCTCTGAGAAACTAAAGATGTATTTTCTTAGAAATCATGGTTTAAACTCATAGTTTAAGCTAAATAAAGGTCATATCTTGATATTAATATGAAAATGACTGATAATAAACATGATTATATCATCAGTCATTTGATGTATTTAAGATTTAAAATAATGCATTTTGAATATTATCATTAATTATGATTTAACCAATAGTTTTAAGGCAATGAATTATGATTAAATACACTTTCATGAAAACAATCAATGTTATTCATTTGTCATAAAGTCTGTAAAGAAGAGAAATGATTTTATTAAAGAGCAAAGAAGAGTCATGAGTTTCATCATAGGACATCAGGGCCGAGTTCTGACATCTCTCCAGTTTGTTGTAGAAACCGTCGCAAGCGAGTGATTGTTTTGATTTCAAGGTACACTTTGTTACTGGAGCAAAACATGGATGCCTGGTTTGTTCAATGACCAGGTCAATTTGTTGACCTTTGGCATTTGCATGACCTTGTGATCGCTACAATGGTATGTATATATATGTATGGTGTGTGTGTATATACAGTATGGAGCAGAGCAAATTACAACTGAGGTGTCTGACTGCACAGATCAGTGGGGATGGCCATGATTCAACTGTTTGGAGGGGTGAAGCCAGCAGAACGAACAGTAATGAACAATAAGGCAGTGGAGAAAACATGGCTACTGCCTGAGACAAACAACTTGTAATCTTATCTTTACCCTTGAACAACCCCACGCTACAGAATGAATGGAGCAGCTGCTCGGAACCCTCCCTCCTTTCTACGTTCTCCTCCTTATCTTCTCCTTCACCCCTGCTGGGGGGGGGGGGCAGGCGTGCAGCTGCGTCAGCACTGAAGTCTGTGCCTGCTGGCAGAGTTCCTGGTCCCGTCCACCTTCTCTGATGTGTTTTTTAACAGTGGACTGTCAGTGTGTTGTTTCCTGTATGCAGAGGTTTCTTCCTCATCCTTCCTTGTTGTTAGCCCTTTTCTTACCTGCTCCCATTTTTTCCCTTTTATTGTTTTGCCCAAATATATTATTGAAGTTTTCCCTAAAATTGTTCTGCCCAAGCCCAAATATTGTATTGAAGTTTACCCCAATATTTCTGCCCAAGTCTCATCATTTACAATGTAGATCCCCTGTATGCCCAAATCTCTGTTTTGTATTTTCAATGTTTTCTAAGTTTTGTTCTTTTGTTTGTGTTGTGAAGCGCTTTGTGATGTATATCTGTGAAAGGCGCTATATATATATACTTTACTTACTTACCGGTACTTACTTACTATATATATATATATATATATATATATATATATGTATGGTATGTATGTATGTATGTACAGCATGTATATATGTGCGGTATGTATGTAAAGTATGTATGTATGTATGAATGTATTGTATGTATGTATGTATGCATGCTATGTATTTATTATATGTACGTATGTATGTTAGAGTTGGGCGATCAGACGAATCTATCAACCATTGGCGATGGGCTCAGCTAATCACCGCCCGTTTTTCAAGAACGATTTATTTTCCCCCTATAAATAAATGTCTTAATTATTAGCAATGTTTGGTTGAAGTCAAAGGACACAGCCCACATAAAAATAATAAATATTTCTCTTTTTAGATGTTACATGCAAACTCCTCCCAGCTGCAAGCAGAAGCTCCTTATTTCCTCCTCCTCTTCCTGCCTCCCAGCAGTGGTGATTATTTACTCACTTCGTGGCAGACAGACAGGACGGCAGCAGCTTGTGTTCAGAAAATAAATGTATCTAAATAATGATCACGGTAGTGGGGAGGGAAATGATCAGAGACTGGCTTTTTTTCCCAGTTAAACCGTGTTTACGCGTTGGCTACCGGTGCTAGGAATATTTAGCGAGTCATAAGGCTTTGCTGCCACTATACGTCTGTTTAAAGCCAAAGTAACCCCAAATAGGTGACGTAGTGTTTTTGACAACTATTTCCTCAATTTTGGGACTTCTGACATCTAATTTGATAAATCCATCCGTGTGTGTTTACATTGCTCCACCCACAAATATGTCAACATGTCACCTGCGTGAATAAATTGCCCATCGTCGAATTTTGGACTGACGATGGACGATTGGAAAGAAGTTACACATCGCCCAACCCTAATGAATGTATGGTGTGTACTGTATATACTGTATGTGTTGTATATATGTATGGTATATATGTATTGTATGTATGAAAGGACTGCCAGTCATGGAGAACAGACTTTTTTCTTTAAAATCTTCTTTTCAAGAAAAAAAAAAGGTTTCTATAAATAATCATAAATGTTTTTTAGAGGGACAAACAGGACCATCACCCATCAGGGAGTCTTCCACAGTAAAATAACATGTATTTTAGGAACCTTGCAACATTAATTTCTCATTTTCCTCTCAATCACATCTCCGTGGCTGTTAGAACCAGTTTGCTTCATGGGGAATCGATTAAATTATGCATGATAGCAAATTGATATTCTGAGTTAAAGGTGGTCCTCATCATTAATTTCTCTCCACTTCATTAGTCTGATATAATTTAAATGAATAATTTAAATTTTCATATCATCACTGAGATACAGAATGTTTGTGTGCACTCTCAGTTCTTATTTCTTTAGTTTTAAACATGGTTTTAGATGAAAAGCCTGGGAAAACAAGGGTTTTGAGGGTGAATCAATGTTTTTTTCCAGTTGTTTGCCTCATTAGCAGATTTCGAGTGCCTTGTTTTTCAGTTTTTTGTGACACAGCTCTTTCCTTCATTCTGATTAAAAAAAGACTGTTGATTAATAAAAAAATCCCTGATATTTTCTCACAATGTGTTTTTATCTGTGTTAAATTTAGTTTTTCTTTCTTGTGGGTGCATCTTCTTGACAAAAGGAAGCTGAGGACAGAATGGTGACTTTGTTATATAAAAGAAAATTGTATTTTTTATATCTTTTCAGCATCATGACCCCCTAAAAATAAATGCAAGAATTGGCAATGGGTAAAAATGTTTTCTGATAATGTTGCATCCACTCATCTATTTGGAGGAATAATTATCACCTGCCCTGTGCTTTTTGATTGTTGGCAATAATGTTTTTGCCTGTGTGTGTGTGTGTGTTTATTTTTCTGAAATAGCAAAATGACTCTGTATGATAGAATTATTAAATGCGAGTCTACCTGTTGGAGTCAACTTGATTGAAGATGGCTACCACAGCTAATCAACACCAACAGAAACATTGCTATGACTTAGTCATTTTCACAGATAAAGAGCAAAGAATTGAGATATTTACAGCACATGATTTGAGTGTGGACAAGCTTTTTACCCTTGCTAGGGTCATGGGAGTTTGCCCAACCAATCCACATGTGTTTTGTGGATTTGGAGAAGGCTTGTGACCATGTCCCCAGGGTCACCCTGTGGGGGGCGCTCCAGGAGTACGGGGTGGATGGTCTTTTGTTAAGCAGTCCCTGTGCCAGAGGAGTGTGAGTCTGGTCCGCATAGCCGGCAGTAAGTCGGACCTGTTCCCAGTGAGGGTTGGATTCCCCCAGGGCTGCCCTTTGTCACCGGTCCTGTTCATAACCTTTATGGACAGGATTTCTAGGAGCACCCTCCACAGTGGTGTGGAGGGTGTTGAGTTTGATGGCAGGAGAATCTCGTCTCTGCTTTTTTTGGATGATGTGGTCCTTCTAGCTTCATCAAGCTCTGACCTTCAGCTCTTGCTGGAGAGGTTTGTAGCCGAATGTGAAGTGGCTGGGATAGGGATCAGCACCTCCAAGTCTGAGACCATGGTTCTCAACTGGAAAAAGGTGGCTTGCCAACTCCGGGTCGGGAGAAAGGTCCTACCCCAGGTGGAGGAGTTTAAGTATCTTGGGGTCTTGTTCATGAGTGAGGGAAGGAAGGAGCGAGAGATCGACAGGCAGATTGGGGCAGCGTCTGCAATAATGTGGACACTGAACTAGGGAGCTGAGCCAGAAAGCAAGGCTCTCGATTTACCGGTCGATTTATGTCTCAATCCTCACCTGGTCATGAGACCGAAAGAACTAGATCACGGATACATGCGGACGAAATGAGTTTCCTGTGCAGGGTGGCCCGGCTCAGCCTTACGGATAGGGTGAAGAGCTCGGACATCCGGGAGGGACTTGGAGTAGCCGCTGCTCCTCCATATCAAAAGGAGCCAGTTGAGGTGGTTCGGGCACCTGGTCAGGATGCCTCCTGGACGCCTCCCTCAGGAGGTGTTTTGGGCATGGCTTGCCGGCGGGAGGCCCCCAGGTCAACCCAGGACAAGCTGGAGGAAATACGTCTTCAGGTTGACCTGGGAACGCCTGAGTGTCCCAGCTGAGGAGCTGGTGGCCTTGGCCGGGGAGAGGATGGCCTGGGATGCCCAACGAGCGGAGGAAGGCGAGGCGATTTGAGTGCAAACACTTAGCACAAGATCTTGTGATTTTTTTGAGAGATTGTGCTTAACCTTTTTTTTTTTAGATCTGACCAAAATGGCCATAACTCCCTCGTTTCTCACCAAACGATCATCTTAGTTAAAAAGTCCGGCATGAAAGCTGTCAGGTGATGTGCATCCCTTTAAGGAAAACCTGGCCTTTAATTTAGAATAGAAGAAAATAAATAACCTTTATTTTTCTTTAGTGTGGAAATTCAGGTGTACCAGCAGCAACGTGACAAGTGAAGTATTCAGAAAGCATACAAAATATTAAAATACTCTATAGTCATTAAAAATAGCATACTCAGATTCAAAGAAATGTGCAACTAAGTAGAAATATTGTTATTATAGGACTGCGTAGGAAACAACATGTGCAAATATAGTTGTGCATAAAAAGAAAAACTGTGCAAACAACAGCAGGGATGTAAACACTGGAGTTTTTGGCTGCAGTGATGGTCATAGTCTAAAACTTTAATTTATCCAATCCAACTTTATTTATAAGGAACCATAAAACGACCAACACAGGACTTGTACAGTAAAATAAGAATAAATAAAAGACACAATAACACAACATAAAATAAGTCAAAGTCAGCCCTATAGTGTCTTGTATGTGTGCCATGGGCTGGACCTTTAAAAGGGAGTGGAGCCTTTCCCTCCAGCCTGCAGTAAGTAGTAATCGTCTGGTCAGACAAAGCAAATGATTAAAACTCATCTCTGGAGACATTAAAGGGGTGGTTTTGTCAGAATCCATTGTTTTCAGGTTTTCATAGTTTCTAATAGGTCCCCCTGAGCCTGTCATGTAGGCCAAACATGAAACCTCTCTGTTCCCTGGTTATTTAAAAAAAAAACAGAATTTGTAAGAAATGAAACTTAAAAATGCGGATGTGCATTTGTGCACGGTTTGACGTCACAACGTGTATTGGCTGAGATGGTAACGCCTTTCGGTCCACCCAACTGCTAGCTTTTTTTTGTTGTTGAAAATTCAACATAGCGGAACGCACGCAGACGCAGTGGTGCCAACTCGGCAATATAACTGGCTGGCTGGCTGGCGCTGGTCTGTCTCTCTCTAGTTTTTTTTTTCTCCCTCTCTGTCTCTGTGTGTGTGTGTGTTTAAGCCGTGCAGTCAGCACCACGCTGTGCGATCCCCCCTCCTCCTTGGAGGGGAGAGCGGGTGACAGACAGCAAGAGGAGAAAAAGAGGAGGAAAGGTGAGGAAATGATTGATAGCAGGAAGCAGGCTCCCGCAAAGCTGTTTTTTTTTCTTCTCAAAGCTAATCTTCAGTAAAGACTGGTAGCGTTAATCTTTTTCACTCTTTCACTTTCCAAAGTATCGGGACATGTCTGAATAAGGGGGCGGAGTATTGACGTTTCGGTCATCCAATCAGAAGCGAGTGCTGTGCATATCATGAATACTAATGAGAATCCTGCTGTTTCAAATTCAGGTGTCAGATGGGAAACTTCTAAAGCTTATATTATAAGCATCAAAGCGTCTTTCTTTACAAAAATTACACAGATAGCATTGAATTACACTAGAGAACAATGCAAAACTATAAAATAACCCAGAAAACCACCCCTTTAAATGTTGCTGCATTTTGTTTTGCAAAATGTTTTAAACTAATTTTGACATTTAAATAAATTTTTGCTCGCTGTAGGTTTTTAAAAATCTGAATCAGCATCAGAGAAGCTAACCAC
This sequence comes from Callopanchax toddi, assembly GCA_006937965.1. Taxonomy (NCBI): domain Eukaryota; kingdom Metazoa; phylum Chordata; class Actinopteri; order Cyprinodontiformes; family Nothobranchiidae; genus Callopanchax; species Callopanchax toddi. The sequence continues at coordinate 543,458 of SSNR01000378.1, read as the reverse complement.
TGTTTTTCCCTCTTATAGTTTGAAGTTTTATTGTTGACTGCTGCAGGGGTATTTTGCATGTGTTTTATTGTATTTTTGATTCTTTGTTCATCAGCACTTGAATTGATTAAGTTTGGTGTTTATTTATTTTACTCTGCATGTTTAACTTGTTCTGTACATCCCTTAAAAAGCTGTCTTGCATCTGTTATATTCATGGGTTGAGGTTTTCAGGTCAGACTATAGTCATTAAACTTTTATATATTTTTGTGACAAAGCAGTTTATGGTTCCAGTTTATTCTGGTTGTGGATGCATTAAGTCTCACCCACGCAAAATGTAACGCTACATAAAATCAACTAAGATTCACCTTTTCACAATGACTGATAATAATGATAATAATAATGACTGATGATAATAATACAGGGTTTCCCCCAGCGCTTTATAAGCCTGGCGGCCCGCCAGACTTTTTTCCCTGCCGCCAGGTAAAGCCTCAGCGTCTACTTTGTACCAGGAAAGCTAACAGCGGCGCGGCTTTTACGGCGATTTTCCAAGAAGCATTCAGCTGCATAGCATGTCCTGTGTACCCCTAGACCGCAGCGATTCCGTGGCGTATCCGCTGCGCGCCGTACTTTTTGTCAGGCAACAGCCCCCGTAGTCTATTACTGCAGCGAGGAGCGAGTCAGGCGCTACCAACGTTAGCTAACTAGCTTTAAATCAGTGTTTCTCTACTATTTTCCGGCTGTGGGCACAGCGTGTGTTTCACTGGGAAACTGCTAAACTCCCCGGCAGGGACGAAGAAGTTCTCTCGTCTCCATCCATGACGAGCTGCATGAATCAACGCAGTTCCGCTCGTCATCACAGCAGGAGCTGCAGGTCCTTAAGTTCATTTTCACGTCCGAACCGGACAACTCCTCCGTCTCTGTGGGAGTTTACCGGTGTCCCCGTGGAACACACGCTGCACCCCACGGAGCCCTCCTCAACCCGACCGACCGACTGCCGGCTCGTTTGCGGGGCGGGGAGGGGAGGAGGGCGGGTTGCTGAAATCCTGTTTCTGCATTAAGTGTCCTGGTCAAGAGAGACCAGTTCCTTTCAGATTCAGCTGCTTTTGGAGCTGATTAAGATCTGAAGGACCTTGGTTCAACAGGAACAAGTCATGTGACCTCATCCAGCAGCCTCCTGTAGTTTATTGGAGGATGTACCTCTGTAGGTTTGATGGGAGGAAACCGGGAATAGTTTTATAAAGAGAAAAACATGTCAATGATTTAATCTGATGAAGGAGTTACTGGTTGAGGAATCAAATGTTAAACTTTGCTGCTACAAACTTGAAAAGTATTTGCCTGCCTCACTTTCAAAGCTGCTATAAGTAACCAAAGGTTACCTCTGTAATATTGTTATAGTATACTTTCAGGCTGTTTCTGTATCTGCTGTCTAATAAATAGCAAAAAAAAAAAAACACATTATATATAAATATATATAATGTATGTGTGTTTTTTTGCTATTTATAAAGGGTTAGGGTTATATATATATATCAATCAATCAATAACTTTATTAAAGACACAAAGAGGTCCATAGTAAAAAAATAAAAGGGCTAATACTAAAAACATAAATAAGTAGAACAGGTAAAATACATAAAAATGAATAAAAAACTGTTACAAACTCACATAAAGGTTAAAACGCCAATAATTCCACAAACTGGAATAAAATATCATAGAACTCTGTCTGAGGTTTGTCAGAGACAGGACAATGCTGTTCTAGGAGTCCAGTAGTCTACACATACAACTGTACATGAGGTTTCGTCGTACTGCCTGACTTGTAGGCACACTCACATCAACACACATTTTGCTCGCACTGCACCATCTCGGCATTCTCAGCATCATCCTCAGCCCGTCATTATATGCAACCGTAAGTTTTCTCATGGTGCTTTTCTTATAGTGCCTCCATAGATGGGCAGTGTACATAGGGGTACAGTATGCTTTAAATAGAGCAGTTTTTACAGGTACAGAACACATCCCAAACCTACGTACCAGAGTATTAGCCTGCGCATACAGTAGTACACTGTCTGTATATGTCCACATCATCTGTCAGATCTGCAGATATGTGGTGTCCCAAATATTTTACAACCGTACATTCTTTAAGAACAACACCTGATAAAAAGAAGTCTGGAAATACTAGTTTACTGTCCTCCTTACTCCTCATGATTAAAAGAGTGCTCTTCTTGGCATTATAAGCGACGTCAAACTCTGAACCATACTGAGAGCAGACCCTCAATAGCTGTTGAAAGCCAGCACTGTATGAACTGAAGATCACCAGATCATCTGCATACATTAAGGTTTTCTGGGGGAAACCCTGTAATACATTGTAATTTATAATTTAACACTCACAGAATAAGCTTGTAGCCCAAGAGCCATCAGTTGGTAATCCATTTTTATCTTAAATCATTTTCATATTTGACCACCAGCTGAATGATGTTACCTTTAACTGTCACCCCTCATTTCTTTTCTTCCGTTTATTTTCTGCACCTGAGTTTTTCCATCTGTCCTACATAACTCTGTCAGAGCAACCTCCTCACATCCAGCTGCTCAGAACCACATCTTGATCAAATCACCATGTGACGAAAGTGTTGTGCAGCAGATTTTTAGCAACTCCTTAAAAGGGTCATCCAGTGAGAGAGGAGCAGGAGGCGTTTATCACGGGTTTCACTGCATCGGTTCATCAGTTTGGTTTCTCAGACTCTCTCAGCCACTGCATATCGACACACTGGATGATGCATGGTCACGATGCACTCAGGATGTTTGATTTCAGAGGGAGGAGTATGGATTTTTCCTCCACAGACAGCAGAACACACTTCTTTAGAAACACTCCAGTGGTCTGGTAAATAATTTATTTATAATCTCTCAGCTCAGCTATACGTATGTAGGCCAACATGTCTGCCAGCATCGTGCTGCTCGTCTTTGGTAATGCTGTGCATTAAGTTTCATTATCTTAATAAACCAGCTTCATTTCTGCTCACAGGGCTGTCACTTTTACTCCAGGTTTCCTCAGAATTCAGAAGACAGAAGTGTCAAAAGATTAGTCAAGCTGAGATGTTGGATCTGGACAAAACCAACGTAAATATCCACATCTGGAAAGTCACTGAACAGTTGCTGCTGTTTCCTCCCTTTTTATACTAAAGTGACATTCAGCAAATTTTAAATAATTGTTACCAATAAAACATCATTTATTGACACTTCAAATTGATGTTGCCACAACAATAAAACAGTTTTTCCAAATTCCTTTTTTGTTGATTTATATGTGTGTAGGCTACATACATAGACCCCTTGAATGTTATTGTTTACATCCGGGTACTTTTGGACAAGCTCAGTCGCTGGAGGGCAAAAACCCAGCTCCGGGAGCTAAACAGAGCTGTATATCTGCGGTTTAAACTAACAAAATAAAGTGCTTTTAATAACTCCAAGACGTTTTACAGATTTTAAAAAATGAAGCAGGAAACAAAACATATCGGACAAATAGGTTAAACAAATGCTTGTTGGTTAAATAGGTGAGATTATTGTACTTTTTCCAGATTTCTGAAGGGAGCCAGAGAGAGTCCCATAGGGTGGGAACGACTACGGAAAAAACTCGTCTTTTCAAATCCAACCATTCGCTGCCAAAGACGACTTAAGTCGTCTTTTGCGTCTTTTAACGGGGCGGGCTAAATGACGTCCTTGCGCATGCTGTCAGTAAATATCACGCCTCTAACGTTAATTTTCACCTGTGTGTGTCGACCAATGATGACATGATCAGTGACAGCCACTGACTAAACACGATGACCGCAAGTCAAAACGGTCTCAATCAAGTCATAGCAGCCAAACACACACGGGTCGATCAAAATAAGACTGCTCCGGTTCCAAAACACGGCATTAGAAAGCAAAGAAAAGTTTGTTTTTGTTCGAGAAAAACTCCAATACACCGGAAGTAAAACAGCTAGTTAGCAAGCCACTACTTCCTGTAGGACTTTGAAAATAAAATGAAGTATAAAAATATCCCCAAAAACAAACAATTGGTGCATAAACTCCATTTAACACGAAGCAAAATCCAGGAGCCAGAACATATATATCTATATACATATATATATATATATATATATATATATATATATATATATATATATATATAATATGTGTGTTCATACATAGGCCTATATAAGATGAATGTGTGTGATGATTATTTACATAATGTTTCATATTTATATTTTCTGCCTGACATCTCTGTTTACACAAAAATCCTGTTTTCTCCATTTTTTGGTCAGAAACAGGCATTTTTGGTGAAACCCACCCACCTATGTTCTACAGCAGATTGTGAAAGAACGGAAGCAGCTAGAAATAAGCTGTTTTTCTGATGAAAGAAGAAAGTCTGTTCTTTTTTTTAGTAGTTTCAGTGTTTACATAGTCATAGAGCACAATGTTCTGACACTTCAAAAAACAGTAAAAATGCTCAAAAACACTGGCAGTGAGGGGCTTTATTTTCAGAAAATGGCTGGCAGTCAATGAGTTAATGTTGAAGGATTACCGTGACACCATTAATAGATTCTCCGTTTATTCTGATGAGCTAAACCAAAACACAAAGCAAACACAAACAAAAAGCAGTCCCTCCAGGATTTCGCGGCAATTTTTTGTGATTGTTGCGGACTAAAAAACCAGATTTTACGACAGCTTTTGTGAAAAGTTGCAACAAAAGTTGCAATATTTTCTTTTGCGTTTTTGTTTAATTTTGTCAATAATTAGTTGAAATGTCTTTTTAAAAATCCGTTAAACTTGTCAAATTATGACATTCTAACATTTTTATTGTAATAAGTGCACTGGAAGAACACGACCATCCAGCAGAACATTCAAGCTTCGACTTATTGCTTGAACATAAAAAGAACAGCTCCAGCTTCACAGAATTCTGGAGTACAAAAACTAAAGTGTTTCTTGTCTGAGTATTATAAATCAATAAATGCTTTATGGTACCTAAATTTGTTTACATTCATTTGAATACAAAAATAAATAAAATCCTTCAGACAAAAGAATTTAAAGTGCACAAATCAGGTGCAAAATGCACCTTCAAAAAGGCATGCTTATAAATTGTTTCAGTTTGATAATATAAATTCCCTTCCTTTTAAATTTTTCTATAGTATGTACCATTGGCTTTATACAATATGTGTGCATCTTATTTTAGCATTTTAATTAGTGGTGGGGACTCAATTAAAAACACTAATTAAATTTTAGACTTTGTATTTATTTAATCACAATTAATTACATTTTAAACTAGAAAATTTGCCCTAAAAAGCCTTTTTTTAATTTAAAAGGTATTTATTGTGGGAAAGAATCAGATAAAAGACCTAAACTTTAATATTATGAACTAAAGCTCCTTTAATTTATAAACTAAAGCTCCTTTAATTTATAAAAGAATGCATTTAAATTACATTTTGGTTCAAAACAGTAGAAAAACCATAAAATATCCCTGACCAGACCCTAAAGTACAATAATATATTATTTTATTTATTCATTTTAAGTACATTTTCAGAAGGGTATTGTTTTAAAATAATAATACGGTAATCAATGATTTTCATCATGTGGAAACATGGTATGAGTGAATTGTTTTTAGCAGTGCTGTGTTCAAACTGACCCACGTACAGTCTTGAAACTTTTGCTTCGTTTTCAATGACAGATCCGGGTCGGGTCTCCATCCAAACCGGACCGTACAGCGAGGAAGGGGCAGGAATAACTAAAGGCTAGAGACCGTTCAATTTCACCGTGGATTAAGTAAGTAAGTAAAGTTTATTTATATAGCACCTTTCACAGAAAAAAATCACAAAGTGCTTCACAGAAAACAGAATCAAACATGATAAAACAAATAAAATCAATAAAACAAACAAAATATCATTACAAATCAAAATCATTAAACAACAACAAGAGAACATAAAAGAGTTATTTAAAAGCAGTTTTGAATAATTGGGTCTTCAACTGCTTTTTAAAGGAGTCCAGACTGTCTATACAGCGTAAAACTAAAGGAAGGTCATTCCAAAGTCGCGGTGCAACAGACTGGAAGGAGCGATCACCTCGACTTTTAAATCTGGTCCTTGGAACTGTTAGGAGATTCTGGTCTGTGGACCTGAGGGCTCGGGTTGGAACTGTTAGGAGATTCTGGTCTGTGGACCTGAGAGCTCGGGTTGGAGCGTATGGCTTTATCAGTTCAGTAACATAAAGAGGAGCTTGACCATGTAGGGCCCTGAAAGTTAGAGTCAGGATTTTAAAATGAACTCTACATTTAACAGGTAACCAGTGCAGAGACCTCAGAATAGGAGTGATGTGATCTTTTCTGTTTGCTCCAGTGAGGAGCCTCGCTGCAGAGTTCTGGACCAGCTGAAGGCGGTCAAGGGCTTTTTGGTTCAAACATGTGAAAAGTGTGTTACAGTAATCTAGACGGGAGGAGATCAAAGCATGAAGAACCATTTCCAGTTCAGGTTTTGACACCAACTTTCTCAGTTTGGAAATATTTCTCAGATGGTAAAAACAGTTTCTGACCAGCTGTTTTGAGTGACCTTCAAGAGACATTGATTGGTCGAAAATAACACCCAGATTCCTCAGGTTTGACTTTACAGCAGAACTTAAATGTCCAATATGTTGACTGATCAGAGGGACCATCCTATCAGGGTCAACAATCAGACATTCAGTCTTTTCAGGGTTTAACTGAAGGAAGTTATTTTCTAACCAGTTAGTAATGGCTGACAGACACTCCAGTAGTTTAGACAGTTTGTAGAACTCTGAGTCCTTGAAGGAGCAGTACAGCTGAATGTCATCTGCATAAAGGTGGTAGGAGACATTGTGACATCTATTAATGATCTGTCCAAGAGGATGGAGATATAGTAAAAACAGGAGTGGACCCAGAACAGAGCCTTGGGGTACCCCACAGAACAGATCAGTAGTATCTGACATGATGTTGTTTATATGGACACTGAAACTTCTGTTTGAGAGGTACGATCGGAACCAGTCTAAAACTGTTCCAGAGATCCCCACCAGGTCACGGAGTCTGTTCACTAAGGTGCTGTGATCAACAGTGTCAAAAGCTGCAGAAAGGTCCAACAGAACTAAGACTGTAAACTCCCCGGAGTCTGCTGCCATCATGATGTCACTGGATACTTTGAGTAAAGCTGTTTCTGTTGAATGTTTTTTACGGAAACCAGATTGGAATTTATCAAAAATGTTGTGTTGTTCCAGAAAAGAGACCAGCTGATCAGCCACAACTCTTTCTAAGAGTTTAGAGATATAGCTCAGTTTGGAAATGGGCCTGTAGTTATTTGGCTGAGAGGAGTCCAGACTGGGTTTTTTAAGGATGGGTTCAATAACAGCGTGTTTAAAGATGGAGGGGACGGAGCCGGTTTGGAGGGATAGATTGATAAAATCAACAATGCATGGGCCAACTAGGTCAAAAGCTTTAAGAAGCAAAGAGGTTGGGAGAATATCAACTGGGCTTGAAGATTTTTTCATGTTTTTAAGAATGAGACAGATGTTCTGAAAATGAACAGGTGTGAAGAAGGACCAGGTATGGGAAGGAGGAGGGTGGATGGGAGAACAGGGAGCAGATGGGGGTGAGAAACCTGACCTGATGTTTCTAATTTTGTTCTCAAAGAATGAAAGGAAGTTGTTACAATCAGACCTTGAGAACACAGGGATTTGGGGCGTTTTAGGTGAAACTATCTGATTGATCGTGTCAAACAGAACTTTGGAGTTTTTATTTGAGGAAATTAGTTGAGAGAAGTAAACAGCTCTGGAGTTTTTAACCATTTCATTTAAAGATGTTATCAATTCCTTAAGGTACAGTCGGTGAATTTCCATTCTTGTTGATTTCCAAAGCCTCTCAGCTTTACGGCATGTCCTTCTGAGATTATAAATATGTTCGTTCATCCAGGGACTGTTCCTTCTGTGAGATACCGCTGTTTGTTTAACTGGAGCTACTTTATCTAAGATAGTCGAACACTGCTGATTAAATGACTGGATTAAGGACATTGCATCTTCACCATGAACTAAGTTTCTATCAAACATTACAGAAAAACCATCAACTGCTGACTGATTAATGATGCGTCTTTCTGAACTCAGTTTGTGAGGGACAGGATCAACGTTGGACTGAATCTTAAAGAAAACACAGCTGTGGTCACTCACATGAACCTCTTCAACATGTAGCTGATTGATGTTTAGTCCCAGAGAGAAGACTAGATCCAAAGTGTGACCCATATTATGGGTTGGTTCTGATACATGCTGTACAAAGTTAAAAGAATCAGTGATGGATAAGAAATCAGCTGCTATGTTACACTCAGGGTTATCAATGTGAAAGTTAAAGTCACCCAGAATTAAAACCTTTTCCAGCTTAATCATGGATGATAAGAAATCTGAAAATCCATCCATCCATCCATTTTCTGTAGCCGCTTATTCCTCCACAGAGGGTCGCGGGGGAGCTGGTGCCTATCTCCAGCGGTCAAGGGGCGAGAGGCGGGGGACACCCTGGACAGGTCGCCAGTCCATCGCAGGAAATCTGAAAATTCAGAGAGAAAAGGGCCACTTGTTCCAGGAGGTCGGTAAATTAAAACACAGTAAAATACTTCTTGTAACCCTACTTTGATGATCTGACATTCAAAAGTAGTGAAACAGCCACTGTTGATTAGACTACAGGCGTGTTTGTCCTTAAAGACCACAGCGAGACCTCCACCATGTCGTGAGGGGCGTGGTGTGGTAAACACAGAGCAACCTGGAGGACAGATTTCATTAGAATGGACAAAGTTACCATCTTGTTCCCATGTTTCAACTAGAAAAAAGAAGTCTAGGCCCTGCTGGGTGAAAAGGTTATTTAAGATAAAGGATTTGTTAGAAATGGATCGGGCATTTAACAGGGCACACTGAACTGAAGGATGCAGGTCATTTTTCTTCTTAGTTACTTGGAGATGGACAGGTCGTAAGCACCTGTTGAGTTTCCGGGCTCTCTGATCAGAGTGATTAGGGCAGCGGGCTGATAAATGGACTGGAATAGGAAAATGTTCTGGTTTGAGAGCCGAGGAGGAAACTGTGGGGACAGAGACTCTGGGAAGAGACATAGATGATGGTTGAATTTGTGGTGGACTGTAGGGGGCAACGGCGTTTGGAGTGGTGGTGAGACCGAAGGCTGCAGAAGGTGTAGATGACTCGGATGTAAACAGTCATGTCTGTGTAGAGGAGTCCACCATAGATATACATCTATAGGACTGCACAGCGTACTTGATGTTAGCGGTCAGCATGCGTGAGCCAAGTCGGTTTGGGTGAACACCATCTCACCTAAAAAAGGAAAAATGCTTCCAAAACAGATTAAAGTTGTCGATATAGCCAATATTGAGGGACCTGCAGGCAGACTGAAGCCAGGTGTGGAGAGAGAGGAGACGGCTGAAACTTTCATCTCCACCAGAAACTGTGGGAATCGGGCCGGAGATGAAGACAGACATTCCACTGCTCTTCTGGATCTCCAGCAGCTGGTAGAAATGCTGTAATGTGACAACAGACTGCCGACAGGAGACATCGTTGGATCCAACATGAATGATCACTCTTCTGACTGAAGTCGGGACGGAGCACAGCAGACTCGGAAGTTTCTCCAGAATATCTTGAACGGTGGCCGATGGAAAACACTTTGTGATGACGTTGAAGAAGCGGACGTTCCTGATGATTGAGTCACCAACCAGCAGAGTGGTTGGGGAGAACAGTGGACGAGGCGAAGACGGTTCTGGGTTTGATCTTGGGTTTGTGATCCTGCGGGGCCGAGGAACTGGAGGGCTGGAGCTGGAGGGGCCCTGCTCCTGAGCCAGGGCCGGAGGTCCAGCGGAGTGTCGACGCACAGCTTCCTTCAGTGTTTTGCGTCGGGCAGTAGAAGTTGAGGTCCGGAGGTGGAGAGACTGTGGAGGCTGCTTCTTACGAACTACAGGCTCCAGACACATGGCTGCTGCTCCACCTGCTGCTCCTCTGTCCTCCTCACCTCCCTCCACAGGCTGTGGTGATTGTTTCCGTTTTTTTCCGTTTCTGTTCTTTCCGTTTGTGAAGGAGCGGTGGCCTGAGTTTACAGAGACCACCTGGACACGCTGCAGCCTCTGAATTTACACACAGGCAGCGTCAGGTCCGATTTGTGCGTCGCAGGAAATCATGCTGACGAGTGTTCCGCCATGCTTCAAATGCAAGCTGCGATTACATTTTTTACACATTTTATTTTCTAATTTATAAATCAAAATTAATATGTTAAAGACATATTTCACCTTCGGGAGTAAACAGGAAGTGTACGTGATGACGTACTTTAAAAAAACCCAAGAAAATGCGTCATGATTGGTCAAATTTGTGTTAAAGTTGCGCTGATTCGATAAAATTGCAAGACGTGCAAAACTTGTGAGGATTGGCTGAATTTAGTTGCGATCACAACATCGCGAAATCCTGGAGGGACTTACAAATCACCTGTTACACACAGACAAAACTACATTTACACACTGTGTGACTGACCATTCACAGAGCGTGAACACAGTCAGTTGATGATTTCCTTCAGGACGAGCACGAATAATGATGTGGTTTATTCGGATCCGGCTCAGACTCGTCGAAAATGCAATATCCGTACCGGATACTCGTCTGAAACGAGCATCCTGCTCATCCCTAATAGTTACCCTGCTGGGGTGGGTGTGGGGGGCTCCGTGGCGGCATGTGGGGCTTCTGCCATGGACCTGGATGGGTGGGCCGGCGATCTCCCTGCCCTGGGTGGTTTTTGGGAACGGGGGTGTTTTAGTGAGACTTTGTCAAAGCGGACCATCTTTATTTCTCTTCTCTCTGTGTGGAGAGGAGAGCTGAGCTACGGTGGCCAAAACACTTCGGAAAATATTATTTTCTGTACTAATTTGCAGATATGAGAGAATTCCGTGAGATTCCACGTTTTATACTGAATTCTATTTTGTTTGGAAATCATAGGGCCCTATGTTGTCTGTCGTTTGTACTTGTAGGGGGGGATATCGGAAAAAATTCGTAAATCGAATTTTAAAAAATCTGAGATTTTATTTTTATGCCATCGCCCAGCCCTACGCCAGGTACATTTAGAACATTGATAACAGAGATGTATTTAATACTGTGTTTTTATTCTAAAGAACAATTTTGTATTTAGCTACTTATAAAATGTCTACAATTACAGATGGTTCTCCAGTCAATCATTTGGCCTCAGGTGAGGGAAACTGATGAGCGTGAGGACAGCGATGACTTGGAATCAGAAACTGTTCAGGTGGCAGGGTTCTTCGTCAGTTTGTCGAGAAAGATGAATGTCTGCATCAATATTTGAACAATGTGTTTCCCTATGCTTTTTTAACATCAAATGTACAATATATACCAGCATCATTTATGAAATGTATTTTTTGCTAAGTATTACATACCTGCACAAACTGGCTAAAACATAAAAAACCGCTGCCACCTAAATTTTGAAGTGTTCATTTAGTTGCAATGCTACGGAGCCCGTCTCATGACATGGTGGAAAAATTAATAAATTGTGGCCACGAAGTAAATATAACGTGCGCACGAAATAGTAATTCGTTCCCGCGAAATATTAATTCGTGTGAACGTTAAACATATTTCGTTCCCACAAATTACTGTTTTGTGAGATGGCGTTGGCTGGTGAGTGTGTACGTGTGTGCTGTTTTTTGTCCCTCAGTGTGATAACACCATTATGTGCCGCAGGTGTGAGCGAGCAGCCCAGGGAGTGACCACCCTGGTCGCGCCAGGAGGCTGCTGTTTTGCCTGTGGGGACTTCCTCTTCTCCTGGTTTTGTCTCCAGCACAGTGGAGCAGCGCTGCAACCTCCAAGCCTCTCAGACATTGATTGGGACTCTGCTTGCCGCCAGATCAGTCCAGTCCAGTAGCAGCTGGCAGGTCAACTGGACCACGGCAGTTCAGCTTCTGGACTGCAGGACTCTATGGAGCCGTGGGACAGACGCTGGTCCCGGACGATTTATTAGAGTGTACCGTACTCCGAGTCTCTCCCGAATGTCCGAGTTCCTCACCCTATCCCTAAGGCTGAGCCCGGCCACCCTGCAGAGAAAACTCAAAATTAAAATATTAAAAACTCAAAATACTAGTGGTAAGACTTAATAAAAAAAATGAATCAAATTAATTACAGCCTTCGTAAATTAATCACAATTAATTGCATTTTATACTAACAATACAATTTACTCTAAAATGTCCTTTTTTTTTTTTAAATAATTTTATTGGGGGACAGAATCAACAGTGGCAGATCTAGAAAAAATTAGAGGGAGGGCCAGGCAGGGGCCAGCTGCTATTTTAAAGGGGTACATTCAAAAACACTAAGCACTTAACATGGGGCCACATGGGGGCCGAGCTTGTTGTCAGGGGGGCACGGGCCCTCCTGCCCCCCCCCCCCCCCCCCCCCCCCCCCCCCCCCCCCCC
>SSNR01000378.1:473983-521305 GCA_006937965.1 Callopanchax toddi | reverse complement strand
GAGAAATCCGGGGTCAAGGTGGCTATACTGGAGGAGAGGGAAGCTAAATCAATGTCCTTAATATTCCGGAATGAAATGGTACGAGCAGGTTTGATAATGGAGAGACGGAGGGGAACAGAAAGGGAGATGAGGTAGTGGTCAGTGAAAGGGAGCTGGTCAGCTGTACAGTTGGAAGGGGACAGGCCAGAGCAACAGATTAAATCCAGAGTGTGTCCTTTAATGTGGGTGGGACGATTTACATGTTGATGAAAACCTAAACTGTCCAGTACTGAGGAGAAGTCTTTGGTGAGGGGGAGAGCCAAGTTGTCCATATGTATATTAAAATCACCAAGTAAAATGACATTCGGGGAGAGAGTGGAGAGATGGGTGAGGAGAGCAGAAAACTCATTTAAAAAGTCAGAGTTGAATTTGGGAGGACGGTAGATGGTAGCGATGATTGTGGGGGTCGGGCCGGATAGTTCACAGGCGAGACATTCCAGAGTGGTGAGAGGAGGCAGAGATACCGGGAGGACCTTCCAAGTCTCGCGATGGAGTATCGCGAGACCTCCGCCGCGGCCCGACTGACGGGGCTTGCAGATGTAAACAAACCCGGGAGGAGTACAGTCATTCAGCTGAGAGAAGTCACCGGGCTGTTGCCAGGTCTCATTTAAACAAAGAATGTCTAGCTTACGGTCTTTGATGGTGTCTTGGAGGAGATGTCCTTTGCCAGAGAGGGAGCGAATGTTGAGAAGACCAAACTTAGCCGGCCGGTTGTCCTCGGCAGTAGGCGCATTAGCCGGACTAGCCAGTCGGGCTAACACGCTGGAATCAACAGAACGACCGGCAGTTTTGGGTAGCCGTCGACGAGCCGTGGACCAAAAGGAAGGTAATCCTTTGGAGCCGTGGAGATGGAGGGTCCGCCGTGACCCACGATGGATATACCGCCGGCGCGGCTGGAAGGCGATGCAGGGGAAAAAACGCAGAGCTGGTGGAGGAGATCCGGACTGGTGATAGCGGAGGTTAAAAAGCTCAGTCGCCGAGTACTGGAGAAGCCCATCCACGGGTAGATGGATGAGCGACAGAATAGTCCAGGCTAGTGCAAGCCACACAGAAACACTGCTGGCCCACATTATGGAGTGGAAAAACGCTGACGTGGGGCCAGAAGGTGAAGTGAGCAGGTAGGTGCAAAACAGTTTCCACCGACACCCAGAGCAATGACAGTCCGAGTGAGGGCCGTAAGCGAACAGAAATAGCGAAATACAACAGAACTGAGAAGACTGCACCAATGACTCATATTAAAATAAGTTAAAAACACAAAAGTTTAGCCGGTGAGCAGCGGCAGCCAGACACGCCAGCGTTCACTCGACCGGAAGCGGCCAATAGTGACCTATTATAATAGTGACCTACCACAGGCTGAGGCTGCCTGTGTTCATCAGCCAAATGTTTAAATACATTTATATGGCTTATACATCATATATATGCCTATATAAACAATTATAGAATAATAACAAGTAAATAAAGATAAATGTGTTAGAACTAAGGTGTGCTGAGATATTATTTATTACACAGAAAAATGTCTATGCCACTCTGGCAAAAGGTATTGAAGGAAGATGCTAGATCAGGGGTGCCCAAAGTGGGGCCCGCGGGCCAAAGTTGGCCCACCGATTATTTAATTTGGCCCTCCTGGCCCTCTGTGGGGTACCCTGGATGCTGAGTGAACATGGACCAGTAATCCAGAAACCCACTGTTTCCCTCAGCCAATTCAACAAGCCCAATGACTCTATATTGGGCTGCATATAGCCCTCACTCATGGTGCCAACAAAATCTTAGAAATGTCACAATCAAAATTGAAATACAAGTAACTACAAGGGACATTTAGAGTAGATTTATGCACGCATGTACTTTTGCACACTTTATAAAACCACAAATAGTTATATTTTGCCAATATATGTAATCTTCCATGAGCCTTTGCTGCTGGACCAGACTAGATCAAAATTGCTCCAAGCTCGCAGGTAACCCTCTGGCCACAAGCCTAAGCAGCTATTATCAACATGGAGCGTCGTCGTCAGTGGCTCACAGACAAAAGGCATTTTTAAAAATGCTGGGAGAAAGACTATTTTTTTATATCAATGGTAAAGCTGTCTGCCTTATTTGTAACCAGTCCGTTCCTGTACTCAAGGAGTATAATATTTGTCGTCACTATGAGACAAAGCATGCAGGATTTTCACAATGCAAAGGTGATGCCCGAAAGAAAAAGACCAGGGAGCTGCTAGCTGCTAGCACTACATATGATTACAAATAACAAAGTCAGTAGTTTGTTCTAAATGCCTATACAGTATGTGACTTACCGCCGGTATATGTCATATTTTGATTAATGTTCTTTAAACAAAAAGGATGGTTAAATAATTACAAAATGAATATAAAGTAGTGTTCTATACTTCATCATTAGTATTTGTATTTTATAAATACTACATTCGGCCCGCGGCTCTCTGATAGATTTTCATTTTGGCTCTTTGAGGGAAAAAGTTTGGGCACCCCTGTGCTAGACTCTGAAGAAAATTCAAATGACCCAGCTTTCCACCAGCATTTAAACGCACCACCTACACGAATCTGTGGAGCTCCCAGGAGCGTGAAAGGAGTCTCAAAACCCTTTGTGCACTTGTAAACTGATTTGTGTGTAAATGTAGTTTTGTCTGTGTGTAACCGATGATTTGTACACATGTATTTAACTATTTGTAGGTGTAATTATTAGATTTGTGAGGTTGAAGGTAAAAAATCTGTGTGTGGAATTTAAATGTTTGTGTAATTTTTATTTGTGTGTATTTAAATATTTTTTGTAATTATGATTTGTTGATATTTGTGTGTGCATTTAAAGACAAGTACACAAAGTTACACACAAAATGTAATTTACGCTTTACAAATCATGTTGTACAGCTACAACTACCCAAAGTTACACACAAACAAGTTAACACAAGTTACAAATCAAATAGTACACACGCACAGATATATTGAGACTGTTTTCTCTCCATAATTAAAACACCTACTTACATGTGTTAATGAGACCAACAGCAACAAATGAACTCTTTTCTAACTTAGAACATGTTTCCTGTTCGGAAGTTAAGAATTATTAGTAGTATTTTGATATTTATTAATCCACAAGATGTCTATAGTCTAAAGTTTCAGCACATACGTTGAAAATTTTTATAATTTATATTTCAAGAAGTATACATAACAAGTAATCTCAAATTCAGAGTATGTGCGTATCTATGGTTCGTCCATTGTGAATGTAAGACGTGCTGCTGCCTAAGGGTTTAAGGAACTGAATACATTTAGATTAATTAGAGATTCAGAAACAGGAAACTCAGCTCCAGTTTGACCCTAAATAATTCATGAAACAAGACCATCTTCCACTGTTGCTGATGTTTTATTGCAGGACTGAACTAAACCACTTAATTATAACACAATGAATCAAATATGATCTTGTTTTTTAACCTAATGAAACAAAACCTGTGCTTTTAAAGCATTTGGTTCAACCCCTTACTCAGCTGCAGATGCTGGGTTCCTTATCTGGCTCTACAAACTATGTAAATGATGTGGATTAATAAATATAAAACTACTGATAAATTAGTTCTGAGCAACACTTTACATCAGAATACGGGGAACATGCTCTGAGTTAGAGGTAATTCATTGTTGTTTGGCTCAATGACACTTGTAATTAAGTGTTTTATTCCTGATAGTTTATTTGATCTTAAAGGGGTGGTTTAGTCAGAATCCATTTTTTTCAGGTTTTCATAGTTTCTAATAGGTCCCCTGAGCCTGTCATGTAGGCCAAACATGAAAACTCTATGTTCCCTGGTTATTTAAAAAAACAGAATTTCTAAGAAATGAAATTTAAAATTGCGCTAGTGCGGTTGTACACGTTGTGACATCACAGCGTGTATTCGCTGAGATGGTAACGCCTTTCGGTCTGCCCAACTGCTAGCTTTTGTTTTTGTTGAAAAATCAACATGGCGGAACGCAGACCTATAGCGTAGCTATAGTACATATCTGTACCTGGCATGTGGCGTAGTAGCTAACACTGACTACAAATCTAGAGGTTCTGGGTTCAAACCCCAGAGCTGGCTTTATTTATTTAAATTTTTTTTTGCATGGAAGTTAATAAATTCTGTAGGTGCAGCTATTGGCTAACTTTGTAATATATTTTGGCTAATCTTGGCGAAATTAGAACTTATTCTGAGGTATTTTGTTTAAGACACACAAAGTACTGAGAGCAGTGTGTGTGTGTGTGCGCGAGGTGAGGGCAGCGGCCGGCATGTGAGTAATGCTGGGCTTACACCTAACGATTTTCACGGTCGTAGACCTGCGCGCTCCCGTCATCACGGTCGTTAGATGTAAGGGGATAATCTGCAGTCGGCGACCTGATTTATGCCAGTCTTTCTCCAGTCTTTTATATCCAACCTGCTAGATATTGTTTGTAGTCAGAGTGTAGTTGTAGTGACGTACAACAAGCAAGAACCAATAGGATTCGTTCTCACTGCAGAACCAGGAAGCCCTGACAGTCATAACTCAACAAAACATTACTACAGACGTGGAAAGAAGCTCAACGCAAACGAAAATGGACTTGTTATTTTTCTTCCCCTGTCCAGTGATCTCCTAACCGTAGTACAGAGGCTGAACAGGCATGTTGTCTCTTTTTATAGCACTGTAACAAGCACAAACTTTATTTTTGCTCGCAGAGCACTGGAATACGTCCGCACTGCAAGTGGCTGCAGACAGAGAGAGCGCTTCGCGCTGGAACACAGAGCCACAACAACACAGACTTCCCATAATTCCACCTTCTTAAAGGTCCAGGCACAGCTGGTAACAGACTGTTGAAAAGGAGGAACACGAGCTGTGGGCAGAGCAGCCATGTCTGTTTGATGTAAACTGTAGCTAAAAGCTGCTTCTCCTCCATTTTTAACTTCTGCAGAGCATGATGGGAGGAATTTTGCGGGAATGAAATTCTAACATAATCTAGTTGCAATCTTGTAATTAGTGTTCCTACAAGATTCAGTCTTTATAAAATATTTAGTCTGAGACTAGTCTAGGACTAAAGACTGTTAACCAGAGTCTTTAGATGTGAGCTGATAATCTTTTAGAGTCTTTTCAAAATCTTGTCAAAGTCTTTAGGTCTAAGCCCAGCATTAGGCGACCACCGGAGTTTCGCTTCTCGTTGGTGGAAAACACAGCTGACATTTGGCCGAAGGAGTAATGCGGGACGTGGGAAGAATCAGTCCGCGTGTCGAGCATCGGTATCCAGAAGCTGAAAGCGGAGTTCGGTGTGGACTGCAGCCCGCATGCGGGGAGCGAATGGCTGTTTGCTTGAGGCTGGCTGAGCTTTTAGGAGAAAATGTAAATTCAATTGTGAGTATTACCCTTCTGAATCATTCATTGACAAACACTGAGGAAGTGGTTCTTCTAATTTGTCCTGCGACCGTAATTTTATCCACATAAAGTCTAACTGCCATGTTTACCGTCACATTTAGTATCAAACACCTACAGCCAATCACAAGCGAGGGCTGTGCATATCATTAATACTAATGAGAATCCTGCTGTTTCAAACTCAGCTTTAGAATAGCAAACTTCTAAAGCTTATATTATAAGCATCAAGGCTTCTTTCTTTATAAAAATTACACAGATAGCATTGAATTACACTAGAGAACAATGCAAAACTATAAAATAACCCAATAACGCCACTCCTTTAACTCTTTTCCAGTTGTTTTCCTACCTTAAGAGGCTTATGCATACTTAAAAGGCAACAGCCTCTTCAATATTGTTATAGAAAAACTGTTTAAGAAAAATCTCAATTAATGATCTATTTGTTGAAGAATAAGATCATTTGAATTATGTCAGTAATAGATGCCTAATACCTACTAATTTAGAGTTTATTAGCTACTAATATGCATGTTACGAAGATGTTAGTTAGTGGGTAATTTGTGTTCCCTAAACTAAGATGTTAACAATATTTTAATAAAATGTTTAAAAAGCCAAATGTATTAATGAGCATTTCATGTATCTTTCCTCTGTCTGCAGCAGGAGGCTGTTATCTGTGAGGCGTCACATTAATGACATCAGAGGTTGTTGCAGCTGTGCAGCCACTCAGCCAGGGAATCACATTTCATATTAATTACTGAGCAGAGACAGAAAGTGGAGAATCAAAGTAGTGATGGTAAAACCAAGGAGATGAACTGGAAGTTAGAGTTGGGGAAAAGTCTAATTCTAAACAACAGGTGGACTGTCGTCAATGTTTTCATGTGGAAGTGGTTTTTAATTGAAGCAAAGCTACTGTCCTAGAGAGAGGAAAAATGAAAGAAGACTTGGGAATAAATGTAATTTGGAGTAAAAAGCAAAGATTTGGAGGAGATTTAAGGTGGCATATTAAGTTTCACAGTCTCACAGTGAAGCACCTCCACCAGATCGGATGAATTTGATGCTCCTACATGTGAGAAACATTTGGATAATCTCTGAGTCAAACCCAATCAAGTGAAACTCTCTGTCTGAATAAATGAATCTTTATTTGTCATTGTTACATGTACAACAAAATTAAAGTGCAAAACTTGATAGTGCATAAACACATGAGAATAAAATAATAAATAAGTTAAAAACTGAATTAAAAGACTAAATTAAAAGCACTAATCTAACTAGTCTCTCCTCAGACATGTTACATGAAAGGAAACAGCCTCTTTCCCTCCTTGGTCAATGTGTCGGTCTCTTTTCAGTTTGATAATTCTTCAATCTGTGTGGTAACATCACATTTTGGCAGCTGTCACACATCATCAGAGACAAAGAACCAGAGATCTTAAGAGTCGGTGATAGAAAATTAATGAGATCTCCCAGAATGCCTCACAGTTTTGTCACAGCTGGACTTGGAGCGCCTCAGTGCCTTCACTGGGAAACCGTCACCATAAATCTTGTTATTTGGAAGTTTATGGATAACTATGGCTCGTCATGTGACTGCAGCCGGACATATGCTTTGATTAGCAGAGAGGAACTAAATAAATGAGCTGCTGCTCTCATTTTATTCCATCTCATCCACCTTTGATTCTGACTGTAGCAGGATGGATGAAGCTTTAACTTATTCAGCATGACGGCGTCTCCCTGCAGTGGATTCTGCTGTTAAACTGGTTGCTGGAGGTGACCGCTGTGCCAGAGAGGAGACGAGAACATGTGTGCTTTCTACATCAATGTTTCAGGATCTGTTCACTCCACTGGTCCCCACAGAACACTCCTCATTTCGCTCCAGGCCACCAGCACACGGATCGAAAGCTGGCGTGGAGCAGCAGCTGCTAAACAGCTCTGCAACTCCAGGATCATTTAGCAATCTGCATAATCTAAAGAAAGAAAACCAACAAAACAGGGTTAAAAATATTAACGTCTTCCTGATCGTATTCGTGATTGTCAGGTTCTACTTTCTCTCTAATTTTAAACTGATATGTTTTGACTGTCAACATCAGTCGTCCTCAGACGTGTCCCAGATGTTGGTGAGACACACAAATGGTTTTAAAGGACTTCAAATACAGACAGAAAACAGTTAAACAATAATAAACACAATAAATATTTCCTAGATGAATAAACATAAACAATGCAAAAAGATGGTTCTAAAACTGAATAACTATCAAATTAAAATAAAAGATAAAAACATAAAAATATCTTTTTAACAGCAGTAGCAGTCAGTGACTGGAGCTTTAGGATTTCAGTGAGTTCCTGTTAAAAGGTTAAATGAACATGTTTCAGTAACAGGAATCCAGCAAACCAGGAACATGATCATAACAAGCATTAGCTCTTAGATTATTCATTTATTAGATTTATTTGTTATAGTTAACGTCTGATAGGCCGCTCCACTGTGATAAAAGTAGATGGGTTCCATCACCCTTGATTCATCTAATTGCACTTCATTTTGAAGCTCCTGATTATAATGAAGACGGTTTGTGAATAAACTGAATATTTATGAGGCCAAAGAAAATTACGTAAGTGCCAAGTGAATTTTAAATGAGCAGAATAATTAAATATCTGAGGACGTCCCTCATGAGGACAGGAAATAACTCTTAAAATTATTTAATTATAAAAACTTCTGATCTAAAGTAAAGTAATGATGTGAAGCTAAACAAATTGAGTTTTCAAGTTTCTTTTATTCACAGTAAAGTAAGGGGGTGATGATCTGAGTGTTTCTGAACCATACTGCCTCTCTTTGTTAGGAATGTGTCTGATGCCAAAGCAGCACACGTGTGAATCCTCTGAGACTTCACAGCACTTCTCGTTTGCAAAATAAAAATCAATCAAAGCAGGTCTAGACACATGAGCAGCAGCTCCCAGAAACACGATGCGATTTAATCAGCCGGTTGAAACTGGGTGTCAGGCAACGACCAGAGGCTGCAGGACCCTGGAGGTTAATCCAAACTCTCAAATAAACCCAATTAAAATCCAGGCACGAAAAAAATCAACCAGATACGAGCGTAGTTTGTGTTGCAGCTCTTCTGTACAGTGGAAAAATAAGGTAATTTTCCAGTAACGCCTGGGAAATAAGAGCAGATGCAGCTGCTGTTATCAAAGTCAGCATTTCCTTTTGTGTGGTGGAAATGTAGATTTTCCACAAAGACTCTTTGTTCAGGGTCCCAGCCGGTTCTCTCTGGGTCATGGAGGGATTTCTTTTTTATGCTGTATAGGAGAAAGGTAAGACCACAGTAGTTTTTACAATTACATGCAACACAATAGATGTTTTGTACTCATTGAACACATACAGTGGTAAACCCTTAAAATGTTTTTTATGACCTGAAACGTGTATTCAATGCATCTTGGTCAGCTTCTTTACAGAAGATATCATGAATCTCCAGCTGTTTGTTACCAAGTGAAACAATACGTGCATAAAAATGGATTGTATTGATTTTATTATAATGCATTCGCCGGTGTGCAGCTTGTGTCACTGAGGAGATGAGAGCACTGGTTGGTGTCTGAGGAAACTCATCCCTCCTCTGGTTGGCTTATAATTACAGTTCCAACAACAAAACATAAATTAGCTGCAACTCAAAGGTTCTGCTCACCATCAGCGAAGAAACACGACTTCCAGGAATGGTTTATGTGTTTCATCATCACTGTGCAATGCTTTGTGTCTCCTCTAAATCCAGCCTGAAATGTTTATTGGTTTAATTGTTTTTAGGAATGCAGCCAGTGACGCTTCTATCAAATATTAGAGACGTGTCGTCACTGAGATCAAAGATGCAGAACAAAGCAAAACTTTTATTCATATTTCCAAACTTTGTGAATTAGTTTTAGGTCAATAACATACAGGGTTAAGAACCGAAGACTCTAATGTCCTGTTTTCAATGTAAAATCAACAAACACAAAAACATTAGGGGTTTGCAAAATACAAGTAAAATATTTCTGTTAAAAATTCTACTTTTAATTAGATTTCTTTTATCAACCTTACATAAAGTGAGTACAACAGACCTGTAGTACGTGTCAACACTCACTTTCCTCTGATCCATCATCCTGCTCTGATAAGACAGACATCCTGAGTGTACTCATGACATCTGAAAATGTATATAAGTACTTTACTTACTATCTGAAGTCATTCCTGCAGCTGTCTCCAGGAAAATGGTCTGCTTGACAGTTTTTATTCATTAAATAAATCAAATCTTTCAAATCAAGCTTAATAATTTTGCACCCTGCTTCCTTTGCATTAAATTCTAAGAAATGCCCAGTGGTTCTCTCAGACAAAAGCTGTCATTTAAATTTCAAAGTGCTTAATTTTCTTGCAGAAGCATGTGGTTCCTTTGCCTAAACCTTGGTCTATCTCCTGACAGTGAAACAATGGATGCCTTGAATTAATTTTAAGACAGTTGGGCTGCCTGTTGTGTGGTTCTGGATGGATCAAACAGCCAAGGCTCGGTTTGGATAATAAGAAAAACGAACAAACTCAGACAAAGCAACTAAAGTGGGCTGAAGATGAGACTCGGTTCATGTAACAGGCTTACAGTATTATGAGAACCAGTGCAGATTTCTCAGTGTTTTCCTCCATGGTCAACCCCACCAGCTGCAGGGTTACTGACTCTCAACCACTGACTGCAGTTCAGCACAGCTCAATCTGAATAAACAAATATTTCTGTGGAGTAAGGTTTAAGAATTATTTCAGCAAAACGTCTGTAAAATACAGTTCATCATGTTTGAGGATGAAGAAGTGAGTCTGTAAAATCACAGCTACAAGAGAGATGGTTTATCACAAAGAGTGGAGATACATTATTAAAAATTACTTACTGTGCAAAAGTCTTGAGTCATTTCTTCATGTTTTGCCTCCCTGCAGCTGTAAATTCTTGTAACTTTTAAAGTGTTTTTGACCAGAGGTTCTTCAGGCTTTAGAAAAGGTTTTCAAAGACTTTCATTGAACCTTGTGCTGCTTTGCAGTTTCAGGCCTTGATCATTTTCAGGATTTTATTTATTTATTGTAAGTTAAGCCACTTGACCAATGAATTATTTGGGCAGAAAAGTCTCTAAAACCTAAATCAAACAGAGTTGTGTCTTTTGGACTTTTTTGTTTCCCAATTTGTTCCTATGTCTTTCAGTAACTCTAAATGTATTTAAAACACAATAATCTTACACATGGAGATAAAAAAAAAAAAGAGTAAAAAGCAAAAGCATTCAAATTGACCTGAACTACAGCAACAATCAAATCATAAACCATCTGGTTTGACTTTACTCTGCAGCTGCTCTCCTGACTACACTAGTTTTTTATTTTATTCAGTATTACATGATAAAAATCCACATATAACAACAGTTGTGGGGCTGACAACTGCAGGTAGGAAAGCATTAATGAAGCCTCTACAACACCTCCTTATTACATCCCTCAAATCCTTCAGAGGATCATGCAGTATTCACACCTCCACTTGACTGCACAGAGATAAAGTTGGTATTGGCTGTGAGCCAGATTAAAAGGTGTGAATCTGTGGCAAATTCTAAGATTCATCACACACCAGCTAGCAATCCAGACCCAGAGGAGAAATGCTCACTAATTGAGGTCAGGAGTTCTTTTTTACCAGACTTTTAAAATCCTTTTTCAGCCCAATTGTCTGCTCTTTTTAACCCAGTGAAATGGAGAATTGTCCCCTTGGAGGGTTGTGCTGAAATTAAATGCCTTATAATATGTCAGACCTCTTGTCACTAAGGTGCATGGAAAACAGCTCCCATGCCTATTGCTGATATGGGTGAGAAACGTCTCTGTGCTACTTTATTCATTAAATGGACCCATAATAGTCAATGGACTTGTCAATCAGAGTCTGTCTCTGGGATGGAACCAGAACCACCAAGGTCCTCTGGGTTTAGAGCTGAAGGGTGGAGCTTCCTAAAGCCGGTGTCTCACTGAGTCTGTTGGTGATTAGTTGGAGACACAACACTTAGAGAAAAATATACAACATTCCTTGTTGGAATCGCACTCAATTAGTTTGTATGGGGGGAGTGCGAGATGAAAAATGTAATGGTAATAATTACACTATCACAGTGTACTGTGGTCACTGATTTTAAAGCCCAGTTTAACCAAATGGGATTATTTATGATTCCAAAATAAAAACGTCTCATTAACACTGCAGTCAGTGGGACATCTCTACACCTTTACAATGATGTCAACCAGTAGAAGAGCAGTAACCCTAAAAACTAGAGTTTTGTTATTTTCTTGCTTTTGCTATTGACTCAAAAAATAAAAAGAAGGAAAAACAATGCATCAGATACCAGCCTGTTCATGAGAGCAGAAGCATAAGACTGGAGCCAGTGCCCAGCGGAGAGCAGTTAATTGACAGTGACTGTTTCATGTCTACAGGACAGCAATAAAGCCACGACTCTCCTGCAGCCAGAGTGCTGTTCAGAGAGCACAAAGGCAGCTTGGTTTGAAAAGGCTACCTCAAAGCATGAATACTAATGGAATTGATTTATACCTCCATTTCCTGCTGGGAGACTTGAGGAGCCGAACCTCTTGTGTGTCCTGACGTGTTGAAAAAAGCATCCGATCTACTGCAGCAAACGGAGCAACGTCTGGAGCATTAACATGTCCATTGGAGGTGGATTATGGGTAATCACACAAGAATAAGACAAGTAAAGGTGTTGTTGGGGAGGATTTTGATCAAAATGCATTTTGGGAATAAAACTCAGATTTAAAGGAGACTATAATCCAAACTGACTGTAATCCCAGACCACACCTGGGTGGTTAGTTTGATAATATTGATTTCATCATGATTTCATGATGATGATTTCATCATCTATTTTGTTTGTTTATCATTTACCTCAACATAAGAACAAGAGCTGTAACATGTTTTTATTTTATTTTAGAGCGTTCTGTCAGCTGGTCCATGCAGTAATTCTCTCCTTCAGCAATACTCTGGTTTTAGCTTGAAATGGGTTTTTATTTCTGGAGTTTAAAACTTTAGTTTTCCTCTTTGTGTTGATGTATTCACGTCTGTTTTATCAGTTTTATGTTCTTTTCTTTAGACTTGTTTTACTGTCACACCTGATTTTAAATTTCTTAAGTGCTTTGAGTCATTTTCATGTTTTAAATATGCTGTATAAATAAAGCTGACTTGAATTGATTCTAAATTGATGGTGAATGTTCCTATTAGTTCTCCGGTTGATGGTGACCTATTCATGCAATCGGTTTTCTGCATCAGCACTTTACAAACTTTAATATAGACATAAAAGTTAACTCCCCAATGTTTTTATTTTCTTGTGTCAGAGGTTTTGCTGAGCACACAGACAGCTTATAGCCTAGATGTGCTCTTTAAAATATGCCCACATATGCAGTGGCGTAGCATGGTTGAGCTGGGCCTCGGTGCAAGTGTTGCTTTAGGACACCCCCTCCCAAATGCGGGCCTAAGGAATCAAATCACCAAACCAGAGGTGTGGACTCGAGTCACATGACTCGACTTGGTAAAATCTAGAAAGACTCGCGACTTGACTCGGACTTGAACGTCAATGACTTGCGACTTGACTCGACTTGCGTGTGTTGACTTGATGACGACTTGAAGATATTTGATATTTTAGCACTGAAAACGGCTCTAGATCAGACCTGTTTGGCTCAAATGCGGCCTCATCCCTCACTGGCGCTGCTAAAAATCTCCCTCGCACTGCAGCGATCAGCTGATCGGAGGAGAAACTCTCCAACGCTGAACATGTCTCTGAAGTTCAGCAGCAGACACATATTAGACCAGGAGAACTCAAATTCAGATCCTAAAGGACCCCTTCTATTAAGAAGTCCGCGATCCGGAGGAGTCTGTAACCTCTCTGCTTCATGAGAGCCAGCAGCGTGACCTGCTGCTGCTAAAGTGAAACTAAACAGCAGCTGATCGCCGTGCTGCTGCAGGGTGGCGCACTAAAAAGTCCATTGTATTTAAATGTTCTGCAGTCTTAAACAGCAGACCAACATTTTGACATGGTAGATTAATATCATTGATGGAGGGGCCCTCCCTGCACCGACGGGCACTACACGGTTTCATAAATAAAATGTCACTATTTATTTTGCTTTTGTGCTTTTTTCCTCCATCCGACATAAAATCACGTTTCTGGCATCCAACAGCCCTAATTTGGATTATTTTCTTTAAAAATACCTTGTACAGTCAACCATTTTCAAATATTTTGAGGACTATAAAATGTTGCATGAACACCAGTTATTTTTCTGGGCTGCAATTATTGGAAACAAAATGTGAAGTGCTTGTTGTTGCTGTCAGTCAAAAACGTCTCCAAAAAACGCAACTTCTCAGGAAGAGGAAAAACCATCTCTTTTTACAAGGAATAAATGGTGTGGTCACAAGCTGTTTTTTACATTTTTCATTGAAAAGTCATCCATAAAATAACTAATAGAGCTGATTTGTGTGAAAACATGAAAGTGATAAAAAATTGGAATACTGAGTTTTGCTGGACAGCAATTAAAGAGCTTCTAGGTGAGTTGATTTCCTTTACACTATATGCTCAACATGAACCAACCATTTAAAAATATGTTGTATTTAGTAGTGAAAGTCTGCAGATACTTTTGCTATTTTGTGTTTGCAGCAAGTTGTACAGTGTTACAGGGATAGTGTTGGTCTGCAAAGAAAAAAGGTTCACAAATCTATTATTTACAACTTATCTTGACCTTGACTGGCATCTTCTTTATTTCTCATACTAATGTTGACAATGCATGTGTCTAGAATGTAAAATAAATCTAAACATTTTGGGTTTAAATGCTTAAAAGCTGACAAATTAGGAGATGTCATCTCAGTGAATAAAAAAAACATAAAATGTTCTGAAGGCTTTGGGATCAAATGTTCTAGAGCTTGTTTTTAAGTTTCCATCCATCTTCTGTAGCCGCTTAATCCTCCACAGGGGGTCGCGGGGCAGCTGGTGCCTATCTCCAGCGGTCAAGGGGCGAGAGGCGGGGGACACCCTGGACAGGTTGCCAGTCCATCGCAGGGCCACACAGAGACGAACGAGACAAACAACCACACACCCACTCACACCTAAGGACAATTTACCAGCCCAATTAGCCTGACAGTCATGTCTTTGGACTGTGGGAGGAAACCGGAGTACCCGGAGGAAACCCACGCATGCACGGGGAGAACATGCAAACTCCACGCAGAGAGGCCGCAGAGCCGGGACGCGAACCCACGACCTCCTTGCTGCGAGGCAACAGTGCTAACCAGCTGCGCCACCATGCAGCCCTTGTTTTTAAGTTTGAGTTTGTGAACTTTTCCAAATACTTTTAAGGGCTTTTAATATGCACACCAATTTAATACATAGTTACTTATTAATCATAAGAATAGTGTCAATTTTTTCATGAGTGCTAATAATAACAAACTGTCATGTGATGGTGCATGTCTAAGGAGCTGACAGAGCATGAATAACTGCAGCCGAACGCTTGTCCACCAGCCTGTGCTGTGCATGTGCTCTATGAACTGCAACCCAGTGTATCAGGTATCTGAGCATACACCTGTAACACTGTATGTACAAAATAGACGACATTATTATTTGTCATTTAGGTTGTCAGCCTCATAGAGGCTGTCATTTCAAGATTGAGTAAATGCGTTGCAAAAAATACATTTATTTTTATGTGGGAATGGTGAATTAATGACCAGCACTGATTGGTGCTAATAATTAATGCTGACATGTTCTTCAGCAACCTCATTTAGAATCCAACCAAACCTCAGATGAGCTCCAAGTGGGGAAAAAATCAAAGCATGATAATCAATTCATTTAGTTTCAGCATCAGCCTCGTTTCTGTGATGGAATAAAAACTCAGCTCTGAAGTCACCGTCATCCTTAATCCTCGCCTAATGCTCTTCTATTATCTTTAAGGTGGATTTGTTCAATGTAAAATGTTTGCCAATACTCACATCACAAATCCACTCATGACAAACAAGCTTCAGTGGCAGAGATGCTGTTTGAATCGCTTTGATCTTTGAGCTCTCAGCGTGACACGATCAAGTCAGGTCAGATCTGAACAACACACTGAATCCTGTTTGCAGCCCTTTTCGCTTTTATTGAGTAGATGTTAAAAACCTTTTCTGAGGAAAAAAGTAAAGCGCAAAAATGCACAACAGTCATGTTGAGATGAAAAACAGGATTGACTGACAGAAACAGCAACATACAATAAAGATCCTAACACATATTTCCATAACGATCATGCAATGGGATGGTCCACGACTGTAAGGTCACGCCTCAGTGGGACTTCTCCAAAATCAGAAACGCAGGCCTCGACCACTGCATCCATATAGAGGCAGGATAAGCTAAAGGCCGGCTATGGAGCAGTTTGAATGCAGATCAACACAAGACGATGGAAAAAATTATATGAAATCACTTTATTCTCAGTGTGCGGTGATTCCATTTTTGCAGGAAAGTTACAGATTGAAATATTTGTCTAAAATGGCATGCAGTGAGGCTAACAGGTGGAGCTTTGAAACACAGAGAGGACACGAAACGCTTATATCAACAACCTTGCCTACATCACACACTGTAAGCATGCATACATTTTCGTTAACACATAAGGAGATACAGAGAGAAAGAGGAAGGGAGAAGGGTGAGGAGATTCTGCAGTACAAAATAATGCACCAAATAAATATTTTTCTTTTTTTTACTCAAAATACCAACCACCAGTAGACAGAAACAGGACAAACTACACACAACGAAGAAAAAATAGTACACCAGAGTAAGCACCTACTCAACAAACACAGACAGACAGACGCAGGAAGAGAGAAAAGTCAGACAGTTACATTCACGTCACATCAACAAGTATTATTCTTCTAAAAGCCATGTTTGTCAGGAAGTTTATTAAAGCTGTGAATGAGTGACGCTAAGTGACTTTAAACTAGTGAATATTTGACAGCGTTTCTGGAATATAAAATGTTCATTACCGTCAACGTGGGCAGTTTGTTTGGGCAGTGCTCTAAATGCCGTAGAAGTGCAATAGATTGGCAATTATAATTTAATGGGTGTTGCCTAGTGAATGATATGCAAAGGGTGGGCACACCAGTTTGGAAAATACTCAGTTAGCTTGAATACACTGGCAATGTTAGCTAAGGTGTTGTTGGCATCTTTTACAAGGGCAGTAACTGTAGCTTTCTAAAATATTTTGGAGAAATGTGTTTTTTAAAGATAACAGTGCCTGGAGGCTAGCTAGGCTGCTAGCAGTGACACTAATAAAACATTTAGCTGTGAGGCTAAAGGCTAGTTATGATTAACGTCAGTTAAAACATTGATCTAGAAAACCTGAGAGATTAAAATAAGAAAAGCAGTTACTTTGAATGAAAACTCTTTCTATGCCTGCTACCACCAACTCTATTCTTTGGTTTGATTAAATAACTGCTCTGCTAATGATTATATGATAAATAGTGCCATAGCTATCTGATGCTAATATTTTGCTAGCACACTGGGGAGACAGTGGCTAGCAAAGGCAGTTTTAAGAACACTGGAATCACAAAAGATTAAATAAATGTCTCTTATCGACAATTTTACTACAATTTTATCTTTTGGTGCTTTAGTTTGATAAAGTCTGCTTGATTATAGAGCTTTCAAAACACAAAGCGGAAACTAAATGCATCACTGATGGCACACATGAGATATAGTTTAGGCTAATAAAACCATGAACTTGTGGTAAAATAGGTACTTTTGAAAACATCAGCTACAACAACAGCCACAGGTAGATCACAAAACATAATGTAACAAGAATTACCCTAATTACCCCTCCCTAATGGCACATTACTGATCCCACACAATTACTCTTTATGTAGATTAAATATAGCATTACTTTATGTTCTACATTTTTTGTCACCAAAATTAAATTTATTTATGTTTTAGATGAAGTGTGGACATTGTAGGTGATGATCTGAAGTTGAAGGCAAAGAAGGCATTAACTGAGGCCTGTTGTAAATATTTTTAGTGTGTTACCAGCACAAGTCTGGTGGAATGTTGGAAATATCTGGAATGTTTAACGAGACACTGTGAATAAAAAGAAATAAAAAATAAGGCATATGGAGATGAATCATTTATATAGATTTGTGCCTTTGAAGTTATTTACCTGGTGGTAAATGTTTTGGTCATGAAGGATTCATACAGGACAAAGATTCTCAAGCTCTGACTCCAGTCCTGTGGATGATTTAATGGCAGTGTGTGAAAACTTTATTTTCTGTAAAGTTCTAGAACATTATTATGACATGAAACAAATTGTCCCACCTTCCCTCTTTTGACTGTTTTAGTTAAACGTGTCTGACCTACAGAAGTTTACCTTTTACTACATCATGTGGACACGTCTGTGTCTTTAACGACAAACACAAGGAATAACTTTTAAACACGTAACAATGAAGATTGTCTGTTATTGCTGATTTGGGGCTTTACTCCCGTTAATTAAACCAACAGACACAGGACAACTTCATTTTCAACAATATATTGCACTATTGTCACTGTCTGTTCACATATAGTGTGCACAACATAGTTGTGTTTTTGAAGGTTTTTTCTTTTTTACAATAAAAAATATATGAAGATAATACACAACTTAACCTGCCAGGTTCCACTTTTACACTCTAATGCAAATGAAGTTTAAAGTGATAGCTTCTATTTTTATAAGTGTGTGAATTTTCTGAATTTAAATAGTTTTATTTTACTGCTTTAGACAAACCTCACATAGGGTAACACAGTTTTTACCATGGAAGAACATTTTGGACATGATCTCCTAACAACGTGTTATTCAAATAAAAAGTGAGAACCATTTATTGCCTCATATACCAATGTATTCTGTTTCATCACAACAAATGAAATGGGACCCATATACGCACATTACTTCACAACCTGCATGCTTACAGAGTAAACAGTTAAAAAAAGTTCCATTTCAAAGAAACACCTTCACTTTCTGGTTTACAGAGTTTGAATGTCGTGGTCGTATTAACACATTCACTGTGAGTCAATGAGAACATGAATGATTTACGGGGTGAATCCTCACAACGGGGAACCAATAAAAATGCATGTATTATTTATATACAGCGTATGTATCAAATATCATCAAGAACATAAAAGGAAAATTCACTAAGATAGATTGATATGATTTGAATAATTTTGTAAAAGTTAAAAATATGGCTTTTACTCTTAGTCATCTGGTTATATGGTATATTTCACTCGTATATAGTACTTTTCACAATTCTCAGGCTATTTACAAACAAAAAGGGTTGATGTGTGATACCTGGTCTCATTCTGAGTGATGGACATTCTGAAAAGATGACATTAAAATAAAAAGATATCAGATCCCAAAAGGTGTTGCATACTTTTAAAAACACGTTATCAAGGCAGAGAATCTGCTCAAGATATTCAAAAAGTATGAATCACCATCTGAGATCAGATTTGTTTAGCTCAGTCATAATCGTGGCACGCTGCATAATTCCAGGACACTTAGATTAACGGGTTGGGACGAGTGTGAAGAAAGGTGTGGTTTTAGGATGGGGTGGGGCAGGCTGGTACAGCATTAATGTGAAGAATGTTGTAAGAATTCAACCAGTTTCAACCAAAACCCCATTACTTTTTATTGAACATATCCATGAGAGGTGCCGGTATGAATTTCATGACCGTGTCGACGATGCTCTCTTCTTCCTCTTCATCACCGCAGCCGGTGGGAACAGCCTTCTTCGGGCGGGTGAGGCTGCCCTCTGAGGCCTGCTCCATCGCAGCTGCTGCCTCCGCTTCCTTCTCCTCCTTCTTCTTGATGCCATACTGCAGGAAAAAGAAGAAATAAATGAACAGATCAGGTCTGGTGTTCTATCAGTTATTAATCCACCACACCAACCAGTGGCATCATTAAAAGTGGGCGGAGTCTCTAGAAACAGGAAGTTGTCCTCTCATGGAGAATTAGTCAGATCAGGAGAGACACTGCTGCCAATGGTGACAAACTAGCAGCTCATTTTCAGGTATTCAAACCAAAAAAATAATTCTAATAAAGTTCTTTCATTTCTATTTGAATATCAGGTGGAGCAGTGGCTGTAAGGCCTCACCTGGCTGGGACAGTAAATCTGTTAGGCTTGTTTCTGGCACTCAGACATCAATTCTGATTGCTATACGGCCGGACAGGACACGGGGAAAAAAGTAGAAAGAAAAAAGAATTAGGGCTGTGCATCTCTGATCTACAGCCGATATGATACGTATCTTGATCTATTCATTTAAGATACGTCAGTAGTTAAAACGTATTGACAGGGCTGTGCCCAGGAGCTGGGGTGGAGGTGTGGCCCTGCTCACTGAGATGGGGCCTAGGACCCTGGTCTGTGCTGCTGGTTGTTGGCTGGGGATGTCGGATGTCCTGGACTCCCTGCTGTGCTGGGGGCTGGTTCTTTCCCTCCTCAACTGCTGCCCCACAGGCTGGATCCGTGGAGGGGGGGAGCTTTGGCCGGGCTTTTGATCCTTGTCATCTCGGGGGTTCTGGGGTGGGGGTAGGGGTGCTGCAGGTACATCTACACCAGGGGTGTCAAACTCATTTTCACCGAGGGCCAAATCAGCATAATGGCTGGCCTCAAAGGGCCAGAAGATGATGATTTTCTGCTTAATGCTCAATAAATTCAAACAACCTTTAACTCATGAGGTCATTCTGATGCTTAAATAAAACTTATAAACATATTTAAACCAATTCAATATTGAAAATCCTTCTACTAGTCACCTCTCTGGTCTGACAGAGCGATGACCCGGTTTCTCCCTCACTGCAGTCAGACAGCTGCAGCAGGTGAGGAGGTGTGACGATCAAGGTGTTCTGATTGTTCCTGACTGAGCACCGTTTGTAATATTGTTCATTAGCTCGTATAAAAGTCCAACACAACACGTTATCTTAGGCAGAAATTGGTTAATCTGGTTTGCCATCAGGGAAGAGAATGATCAGCTGACGGAGGGGTGGAGGATCAGCAGCTCCCCGCGCGCGCACGCATCATGGATCAACAATCGACCAGTGATCTTTTGTTCTGGTCAACTAAATGACTGACTCTGACAGAGAGAACTGGATATGTGATGACAAAATGAACGTCTTTCTCAGAGGGGAATTATTTATCAGCAGCTTGAGAGCGCGAGCTGTTGGGTTGGGAAGGAGTTAGTAAAGCGCGCGAGCGCAGCCAGCTGGATCGCAAACCGTGTCCCGAACCAAAGAGGGCGATCTGTTCAGATCACGGATCGATTGTGACCCGTTGTACCCCTACTGGGCATGTGTGAGCTGCGTGCGTGGGTCGGACGTACTGTGATTGTGTGTGTGTTAAAGCGCGCGCCGAGCTGTGCGTAATGGCGCGTTGCTTCGCGCATTGGAGATGCTGTGTGTGTGTGTGTGTGTGTGTGTGTGTGTGTGTGTGTGTGTGTGTGTGTGTGTGTCGGAGGTCCAACCGTGTGTGTCCACTAGCTTCAGAGGTCATGTGATCACTCATTCACTAAGCTGCAACAGGATGTGAAGTTCGTCAGATCGAGGGTCTCCCATCGGGACCTCGCAGCGCTGGTCCGCAAAGGCGGCCGCATGAATGAAATCCGGTTCTCATGAGGACCAGGGTACTGCTTGTGTGCACCCTGCCCTGTAGTGGCGGTAAGCCATCACGTCGCGGGTAACACAATTGACATGCATTGTGGGAAATGTAGTTTTTGGTCAAAGTATGCTTTTTACCTATTTATTTTTTAATACTCAGACCTTTTAAGCTCTCGCGGGCCACATTAAATGACGTGGCGGGCCACATTTGGCCCGCGAGCCTTGTGTTTGACACATATGATCTACACCTTTAACTTTATTCATGTATTTTCCAGAAGAAGCCTGAAGAAATGAAACTATTGCAGACTTTTGAAGTGATTGATAGACAGATTTGATCCTAAGATGCCGATACAGGACTGTTCTACTGATCCGAGCCCAGGTGCATGATGGTATTGGTACATGTGTTCATCTTTACAGCCCCAGTTAGTATACTGTATTATCTGTTTGTAATTTCCATTGACTGTTTGTTTAATTTAAAATGTTCATGGTGTGTCTGCTGCTGCAGTAGCCTGAATATAGCATAGTAATCCAGATGCTGTTTGGATAAAACAAACACTCTCATGCAAATTTGTAGAGGTTCATAATATCCCTCTGAGGTATAAGTCTGCACTCAGAATCACAATGCTTATGTTGTCTTCATGTATTTGGCAGACACTTTTATCCACAGCACACACATCCTCTACCAGTTTGGTCTTGAGTTCAGAATCAATCAAACTAGAAGCAGAGGAAAAGTTCAGGAGCACAGGAAGGTCAGTGGGCTGATTGACAGCTGATGTTAGAGGAAAGCCATCCACACTCCTCTGTGACCTCTTTGCTGCTTTACCACAAGACTTTAATGGGATTCTGGAGCAATAAATATTTTAGGTGAAGACTACCAGAATCTCTTTCTGCTGTATGTGGGGCAGCGGGGACATCCGTGTGAGAGCGAACCCGTCTGCAG
Source organism: Callopanchax toddi (assembly GCA_006937965.1). Classification (NCBI taxonomy): domain Eukaryota; kingdom Metazoa; phylum Chordata; class Actinopteri; order Cyprinodontiformes; family Nothobranchiidae; genus Callopanchax; species Callopanchax toddi. The sequence continues at coordinate 499,376 of SSNR01000378.1, read as the reverse complement.
ACAGCCTGACGGCTACGTTTAAATGTGAGCTTCCATCTTGTTGAAGTCAGACTCAGGAGTGTTTATTATTTATTACACTAAACCAAGCAAAACCATTTTCAGAAAAGTGAATCCAAGAAGAGTCTTATTGATCCGAATGTTTCTGATGCTTCAAAACTCTCTGATCAGAGAGTGGGGGCTGGCTTTTGAATATTATTTATTTTCAGGGTTTTTGACAATTTGATCTTTTGTATCAAAACTTATTTTTTGTTAAAAGTCAAATCAGACACTCTGTGAATGTGTTTCATAATGAGGAAACAACGGAGTTAAGATATCAGAGGATACCGTTTTTACTAGAAGACAGATTAGATTTGAACTAAACGTTTTCAGCACTAAATAATGAGTCAGCCCAATTCCCATGATGTGATTTTTTTTCTCATGTGATAAAAGTTTCAAACCAAGCCTCAAAGAAAAGAGACTTCAGAACTAAAAGCTGAAGTCCACTGAGACAGCAAACACAATGCTGTTTGTCTTTAACAGAAATAAAAAATACAAGCTAAATCCGCTCCACAAAGACAAGGCTGCTGTGATTTATTCACCCTGGTGGGTTAGTCTGATCCTCCAACAAAAATCATCTTTTAATTGCTTGGCCCACAGTATAACGTCAATATATAAAAATGTTAAGTAAATCAATCTGATCACCTGGTGGCTTTAAATATGCCTAATTATTGCCCAACTTTAGAATCAATCAACAGGAAGTGGTGAGGTTTGTTTCTATGAAAATAGATGCTTCTCAGATTTTTATATCCACATCTGTCTGCATAAATTATCACCATCATTTAAATGTGACACCACAGTGAATGGACAGTCTTTAAAAAACACCTATAAACAAGTCTGAGCTAAAGCATCCTTAAGATGGTGTCTGAAGGGTTGTTGAATCAACAGCTCAGATTCTTAGAAGCTGTTTCTCGCTGTCAGTAGAAACTACTGATGTGATTGTTTATTGATATTCCTCATTCTCTGCTTTTCTTTCATGCTGCTTCATCTCGGTCTCAGACTCTCTCACAGAAACGAAAGCTTGCATCAGTTGAAGTGAAGACCGTCACACTTAGTCAGCCACACTCCACCCGTTATAATCAAACACATCTCAAAGATTTGCTGTCATATTGCGCTCCCTTTCTCCTATCCTATCTGTCAGATAACTCAGAGCTAACTACCAAACTCCAGAGATGGTTTCATCAAAGCTGCTCATAGAAAAGTCTTCAACAAGCTTTTATTTCAAATAGTTTTTGTTATTAGTAGTTTGAAATGAGTTGGTTTCCTAGAACCTCAAGAAACTGAAACTATCATCCAATTATCTAAAACAGGTAAGGCATTTCCAATGTGCGGCTCAGGGGCCAAATGCTGCCCTCAGAGTGATTTTATCCCTAAACTGCATTTCAAGAGTTTAGTCCTCCAGGAGGCTGCTGATGCAAAGTTTATATTTTAATTTTCAGATTTTAACTATCGTGAGGCAAATCACCAATAGATACATCTAAATCTTATTCAAATGTTAAAGTTATGTCCAATCCAAAGTCTTTGTTTTTCATTTCATTTGTCTTTGGACATTAGAACTACAACCCCTCACTGACTTGTACTAAAAAGCAGATTAAATCCAGTAGTATGAACACACCAGACCCTTTTTATGTCTTCGATTTGCACAGATTTACAGATCCCTTTCTAAGAAAATGTACTGTATATTAATTAACCCAGAATAATTAAAAAAAAAATTAAGCATATATTAATAAGAATTTAAATACTTTAAACTTTGTGATTTTGGCTTTCATCTTGAAAAGTTTGGACACCCCTGAAAATAAAAACGGGTCAATAAAAGAAAAAACCAACCCCCAAAATTCAGCAAAATGTTAGTTCTGAGCATGTTAACCATGTTTGTGTGTTATGAATCAATCTGGTTCTAAAAATGTTTTGAATCCAACAGTTCAGCTTCACATGTAGCAAACAGCTGCTGTATGTCTGCAGCTTTGATGGTAAATTTCACAGAACTTTATTCCAGTACACATTTTGTCATGATCTCTCTCTCTATATATATATGTATTTACAGATCAGCTGATCAGAAGGTGAGCGGTTTGGTCCCTGCTTCCAGACCACGTGCTGCAGCATCCAGCTAAGATACTGAACTCCAAAGTAGTGTCCAGTGACAGCCCACTGCTCATCAGGGCCGGTCAAATGTAGAGAAATAATGTCTCCAATGTGGCAAAAAAGAATTAATTATTATTAAATAAACCATTGACTAGTAGTAGTCTGATTACTGCCTTGAGAGCTACAAACACAGACAGAACTGGAGATTCATCCAACACATCCCAGCTGATTAGCTTGTAGGCTACAACAGTATGAAATACTTTCATTATCATGATTGTGGAAGGCTGGATGTTTTGGGATGATTGAGGAAATCTATTATTGTTGACTGGACATCAGCTCTGCACAGAGGCGCTGAGAATGAGCTGCTGAATCCATTGCAGGCAGGTAAAATTGACCACTTGTTTCTTTTCACCTGCAAGTTGTTGCTGTCATTTTCACCATGACATGTCACGGTCCATAAATGTGATTTTCTGTAACTAAAACCCTAAAATGTGTTCACTTTTGCAGCCCTGAATGTTGAATTCAGAGCTGTAAATGTCTGTTGTCTTTCATTTGATTCAGAGCTGGAATCAAAAATACAGCTGATTCATTTGAAACCTGAACACTAATTACATTTTGTCCCCATGAGGTAAAAAATCTGATGTTATCAATTTTTTTGGCCATTGAAAACGTGTTTTTGTGGTATTAATCTAATTAATATTTTCATATAAGTCTATTTTTGCCATGTAATTTAACTGTAAGTCTTGTGAAGACATATAGGTAAGTCTATAGGAGATGAAGGATGTTCTTACCTTATCCCTGATGCCCTGTCGGATGTTTTCTCTCTCTGCCTCCATTCTTGCATATTTGGCCTTCCTCTCCTCCTCCTGTTGCCTCAGTGCTTCTTGTCTCTCCTCCTCTTTTTTCTGAGCATCAGGGTCCTTCTCCTCCTCTCCACCGAGCATCTTGCCCATGTCTTTGGTGGCCCCTGTTAAAGGTAGAAGAAGGAGAAAGGAGCATTGTGTTAAACAAATTAAAATCCTTTGAAGTGTGACACAGGGAATTCACAATTAACTGAACATAATAGCTTTCCCATACTGTTGTTGCTCTTCTTTTAATAAGAGCAATGGTACATCTAAGGGTTGGATAATTGGATAGTTATTTCTTTGTATTTCAATTTTCAGGCCAGAGAAAGAGCAGCACTATTTCCCCGTGACAAAGACAAAGACAAAACGCTGTGACAATAGATGGAAGGAGTGCCACGATCGAGAGCCAGACATGAAAGACGCTGCAGTTAATTAATAGCTATCCTCCTGATTGCTTTTGTGCTGCTTACTCTGGCGTTTGCTATCTCCAGCAAAAATTTACATCCTCATGTAAAACGTCCACTTGGACCATGGGTCAAGACTTGAGAACAAAAGGCTTAGAGTGCTGTTGAAGAGACGGTATCAAACAAGCTTTATACGACTCGGTCTGCAGCTGATCTCAATCTTTATTTCAACCTGTTAGGAAAGCTGAGCGGGAGATGAATATATCACCGTCTGAATGTCATCTCAACATCTGAAGAGCAAACGACTGATAACTGGAAGGTTACTGGTTCCCAAACCACGTCTCCCCAGGAATCAACGTTTAAACATTTTTAAAGATTTTTAGGAAATGGTGAGATAAGAGACGACTTTGGGAGGGATTGGTGACCAAATGATACAAATTATATGTTCCAATTTCACTCAGATCTGTCTCAGAGGAGACAGATCGGTTATTTTCCCGTTTCTCACTCAGTGCGACAAAGATGCAGAAAAAAAGTCAAGAGAAGGTTGACAAAATGTGAAATTGCTGTAAAAGCTAAAATCCTATTTAAATAAATAAAATATGTATTTTGGATTAATCTTATTTAAACTTGTCCAAAATATTTTTTAAAGGTGTGGATTTCTGGGTTATTTTATAGTTTTGCATTGTTCTCTAGTGTAATTCAATGCTATCTGTGTAATTTTTATAAAGAAAGAAGCTTTGATGCTTATAACATAAGCTTTAGAAGTTTCCCATCTGACACCTGAATTTGAAACAGCAGGATTCTCATTAGTATTCATGATATGCACAGCACTCGCTTCTGATTGGATGACCGAAACGTCAATACTCCGCCCCCTGAAATGTCCCAAGATACTTTGGAAAGTGAAAGAGTGAAAAAGTTAAACACGCAGGTAACAAACAGTAGCTACTAGTCTTTACTAAAGATTAGCTTTGAGGGAGCTGCTTCCTGCTAAAACTCATTTCCTCAGCGTTCCCCTCTTTTTCTCCTCTTGCTGTCTGTCACCCGCTCTCCCCTCCGACAAGGGGGGGAGGGGTCAGGGTCGCGCAGCATGGCGCTTAACGGCTTAAACACACACACATACATACATAGAGAGGGAGGGGGAAAAAACTGAGAGAGAGTAACCTGCGGCAGGCAGCCATCCAGGTACAGTATATCCCTGAGTTGGCAACACTGCGTCTGCGTTCCGCCATGTTGAATCTTCAACAAAAACAAAAGCTAGCAGCTGGGCGGACCGAAAGGCGTTACCATCTCAGCCAATACACGTTGTGACGTCAAACCGGGCACAAATGCAGTTCCACACTTTTAAGTTTCATTTCTTACTTTTTCTGTGTTTTTTTTTAAATAACCAGGGAACAGAGAGTTTTCATGTTTGGCCTACATGACAGGCTCAGGGGACCTATTAGAAACTATGAAAACCTGAAAAAAATGGATTCTGACAAAACCACCCCTTTAAATGAGTTTTCATCTCATTCCGTACCATTACACCTTTGTGGTTTAAGAATCAGTTTACAGGAGGCATCAGTTTCAGTGAGAAAGTTCAGAGAGGAGATGAAGGTTCACAGGGAAGCTATGAAATAAATATAAGTTTTAGTTATTTACAATTTATAGGTTCAGTTTGTGAAAGCAGTCAGTTAAAGCAGGGTGAATATTTTTAACCAAACAATGTTCAGCTGAATACTTCATTTAACAAGTGATGAACTTTGTGGGTGATAACTTGAGCTGCATCTAACTCTCTGGTTCAAACTGGAGGCAACAACACTTCTCATTAGTAGTTCATCATTCAGACTTTATCATAGGTTGCATGTTAGTAAATCCCTGGTTAGTGATTAGTTTGTGTTCCCTAAAGTGTTATTGATTAGTCTCTTTATGTCTTGTAATATTGTGTATTAATGTCCTGATATTCACATGCACCACCACCATTCACCACTTTGTTTAATGTGTCAATTATTAAACTCAATGTAACAAACCCTTTGATGGTATTGTTCAAGTGAAAACAAAAGAGAAACAGCCAGTAAGAGTTTCAATGCATCCACAGACTGCATCGGCTGTTTGAGATCTTTGTAGATAAATGAAATTGGAATTTATAATAAATAAAGGGACACAAAGGAAAATGTGATCTTAGAAGTTCAAGAAAAACGAGGATTCATTACAAACAAGACAAAAGTCACTTGATGATAAATTTTTAACAAGAAATTTTACACAACATTCACACAAATCTTGCATTTTGTTTGACATACAAAGGGTTTATTTAAAATCATTACATGACATAAAGTATCTGTGAAGTTAAAAACATCGATCTGTATGCGAGAACAAACCGGTTCTTAGTTGGTGAACTTGAGGTTTAGAGGGCCTGGGAGGAACTGAATGGTGTCATTTAAAGACAACCTCAAACGTTTCCTGGTGGTTTGAGAAAGTGCCACATTGTGGGATTTTATGGACTTTCAACTTGCATAATTTTCCCTTTCTTTAAAACAAAGCTTGTTTTTGTTCTTTTAAAAGAAAAGAAGTTGAGAGTTTGAATAAGAAAGCAGCACTGACTAATCCGGGTGTCAGCAGCGTGTTGAGTTCCTCCTCTTTGCCTTTACTCCCGGCCGTGCCTCGCTGTGTTTTTACTTTTGAGACTTCTTTCCAGCTCAGTGACTGGAAACAAGGCGCTGCTCTACGAGTGGTCAGATGAATCCTGAACCCTCGACTCTGTGCTCACTTTCAACTTACAGGGAAAAAAATATCTAATGAGATGTGGACCTCCCAGACTCACTGAGTGACGAAGTCCACGTTGCTCTCACCCTGCCCTCCATCCAGCATGCTTCATGTCTTTATAAAGACCTTTGTCTCCATCTCGATGTCTGCTTGTATGAGGTGTAACGCCTTTCTCTCAGAGGAAGAACTAAAGACAGAGCCATCTGTTTCTGCAGTGAAATTGATGAGACAGTTATAACCTTGAGCGTCCCTGCTGAAGCCTGAGCTTGCCATATTGTACCAGAACAAGTCCCAGTCCTTCACAAGGCGGCTGCTAATTAATTTCACCTTTTTTTTAAAGAAGTTTTTTAGCAAGATAATGTAGGACATCTTGATTCATTAATAATGTATGACCTTCAGTCATCTTGAGGGTTATACCCAAGCAGTCCTAATTAGCATTTACAGGTGTATGGAGTGAAGACAGGAGCTGAATCTGTAGGTGTGTTATGATTGGATGATTTTTACCATCAGCTATTTGGCTGATTTTAAAACAACAGCTAGGGCTGTCAACCAGCCTCGGTGGAGTGAAGATCCAGTGACGCTATGGACGTGTCTTTCACTAGTTGTTGTTCATGATTGCATTCTAGTCTGTTTTTATCCTGTGCAACAATTTTGTGGCAGAATGAAAATGATAAACTCTCAATATTAAATAATTTTATTAACAATTTATTGTAAAAGTGGAACCAGGTCATTGTTTTGTGAGTCACACGTTTCAGCTTCTGAGTCAAGTCCCAATAATGCAAGTCTTGGGTCAAGTCCAGGTCAGTCTCAAGTACTAAACAAGTCGTTTGACTATATTTTAATTTGAATCATAGAGAACTAAGAAATGATTTCTGGAGAGTCTTTATTCTTCATAAAAGGTGTATTTATTTATTAAAAGCCTGGGTTTTAGCTCCACTTACTCACAGTGGTATTCCACTTTACAAGCCTGATTTATGAGATGAAGTAAAATAATATTTTGAAGACCCAACAGCAGAAATCCAGGAATGAGATGCTGTCTTGGTTTTCTGTTTGCTGCTGTAATCTCATTATTCTTTGGGAAGTCAGATGCTTCTCATGCATGCACCAAACAACACCGGAGTTACATTATTCATGACTTGTTTCTATGCATTCATAAAGACTGCAGCATTTCATTGAGGTTTGCAGCACCATAAGAATAAAACTTAAAAATATTCTGCTTCTCCGTTTTTCGCCTGAGGACAAAGTGGAGCTACTGAATGGGGCTGTAAACCTTCTCTGTCTTTGTTGCTGGCAGCTTGAGGAGATTAACCAAACCTTGTGTGGGAAGCAAGCTTCACAGAGGAAGAATATCCTTCATCACCTCTGGGATAATATATTCCTCTGTTGCCTGGTTGAACAGAGAAACGCTTGAAATGAAGTTTAGTTTCTGCCTACAAATGAGAATATAGCGCGACACACAGTTCCCCCGTTTGGGTTTATATCTTTCTGTGTCCTGTTTTTATGAGCTACGTTCTCCCTCTCATTAGTATAGCACCAGATACCGAACTGTTAGGATGTGCAGGCCCATGCAATTGGATTACACAGAGGATGCAATCCTTTAATAAAGACATTAGACGGAGTTATTTTTACCTTTATAGACTTTTTGAATTGCATTGTAACCAAAATTGTTCTCAGATACGTTTTTGTTGAAGTTTTATTTTGATGTCCACTATTTTCTGCAGCCCTCATGTATTTTGGGAACATTTGTCTTTAATATCCACTTATCCAACAGTTAGGTTGTTGTACGGCTTTATGTCACTGATCCTTTCTTTCTTGCACAATCTTATCATTCCCATATGTTGCTGTTCGTTTTACATTGGCCTCTCCCCAAACCTTCACATGACTGATCTTAAAGCTCAAGGCTAATTAGCTTGTCTGATTGTGACAAACTCGCTGTGTGACAGTCTGTGACAGTCGTCATCCCCAAAAGCCTTGGAGTTATCAAAAGCTGCCTGCTGTGGAGTTTGGTAACGGTGCAAAGACAAAACTCAACTTCAGAGATGAGAGCCTCAACTTCAGCCCAAAAACCCCAGAGAAACTGAGTTTAATCAGAGGACACAATGAAGAAGTGACTTCTGATGCACATCCAGTGTTTTACAAATGATTAAGTTCATTACACAGTAGGGGACAACTCCTACAAATTAAAGGTTTGACGAAAAATGTTCTACCATGAGATATGATTAGTCTGAACAAAGAATGACATCTCATGTCCAACAGAAAAGTCTCAGGGATTCAAGGAATTAATCAACAAAATGTGCTTAAAGATTAGAAAAATCTGAAGCATTTTATAGCCTGAAAGCTGATATGTTTTGGTTTGTAAATGCTCAAATTAAACATGAAACATCCAGATGATCTAGATTTAAATTTAAATGTTGGTTCATTTTTCTATGAAAATATTGAGACAAAATCAAGACTTAAATCTAAAACCAGAAGCTCATTAGGCTTCAGTGGTTGGAGACCAAATAAAGACACAAAATAGTTTAGAAACTTTTCTACATTTCACTTGGAATCACTGAATTTGTTTAAATAGGTCATGTGGAGTCTATTACATAATTGCAAACAAATTGAAAAGCTGTACACATTTTTCTAAATTACATTTAAATTTGTTTCACATCATTTTAAATGCTATTTAGTTTCCAACTCCTCTAAAGGTTCGGTTGTATTTCAGGCCCTTTCTGCTTTGTGCTGAGGTAGATTTAGGTGTCATCACTCCACGACTCTTGAGAGGAACTTTGGGTTTCGAAACCTGTTCAACCAATGCAACAAAACTGAGAAGTCTTGCAAACATTTCAAGACAATTTTTAAAACTTCCCATCTCAGCTCCCCAGTCATTCAGCACTTTGCACACCTGCCTTTCATCTGTTATTCAGCCCAGTGGCCTTCACTCAATCTCCCTCCCAACAGTAAATCATGGGCGTAGATTTGGCAGGAGGTGACGTGTCCCCACCAATAATTTGATCCAAGGATGCTGAAATGGCGGCTGAGCCATCAGAAGTCAGGTTTTGTTGACTTGTGTTTTATCAGCATGCAGAGCCATGTTACTGCAGCTTTAATGGAAGTTATTAGGTCAGCTGAAGCCCAGGGACTCATTTTAAAGTTGAAAACGGCTTAGTGAGAAGAAGCATGGAAATGAAAAGAGATCAGGAAAGAATTCAGGAAGTTGCGGATGGATGGGTCAAGAGGTGGATTAGAGTGTGAGCAGTTACATAAAAGGCGGCGTTAAATATAGAGAGCTGTGAAAACATGAGCAGCATCAGTAGCACTATTTGACTGGATGAGCCTCTGCAGAGTGAGAAGAACATGCAGCCTCTAGTTCCCTCAGCTGTTTTTGACCTTCATGCTTTATTATGCTGTTTCTGCTATTAAAGTAGGATGGAGTTCCATGTCCTCCTGGTGCAACTGGGCCTGTTTTGTATTAAAATGTCAAAAGGATTTTGCTGTAAGGTCAAAAACCACAAAGCAAGGATAATACCGGTATATATGATATATTTTAAAATGAACAGATTGCATGTTGTAAAAACACATAAAGGAAAAAAAATTAAGAATTTCAGCGAGAAATTAAATTACTAAAACTACAACAGGTCAAGTACAACATTTGAATGATAAACTGAGAAAATCAACCAAGATAAAGATAAGACGGTGATTCAAAGGTGGAAATTTAAGGTAAAAATGAGTAAGAATGAGAAAAATGGATACTGGGTTTATAGGAAAAACATTAAAGCTACCGTTAGAGCAGAATAACAGGAGATGGTGATAGTAAGAAACAGCATGAGCAGCTCGAAGACTCGGTGTTCCTGCTCTCCCATCTGTCACCGGTCCTCAGCAGGCCCACGGCTGTAGAGCGGCAGGTCCCTGCATCAACCCCCTCAACTCACAACGCGCCGCGTCTCCATCGACCTGCTGCCCCGAGCTGCTCAGGAAGGTGGTCCAGTAACCCATCAGAGTGACCACCAGAGGAACCATATGTGCAGGATGACCCAGTTTAGAGGGAAGCACACTGAAAATATTGGCTGTGATCTTTTCTTTAGTGCCCTCAATGAAATGAAAGTCATATATTTTTCAAGCAGAGTAATATTTCTGCAGTTATTGTGAGAAAGCGTAGACATGCGGCACCTCGTTAAAGAGGAATAAAAGAATGTTTCTTTTATTCTGGAAAATAAGTTTTATATGAAATATCTCGACATGAAGTTTGTTTTAACACCATCCTTCTCTTGTCTTCATTCTGTTTCTATCTGGTTGTGAATTACCAGCATCATTAGTTCAAATTAAAGTTAGTTTCTGTTTCTTTAGCCAGTTGGCAGCACAGTCCTGGACCCTTCAACCACTAACTGGAACAAATCTGCAGTTTATAGCTTTTAAATTGGTCCTGGCTGGATAAAGAAACAGTGATGTTGTGGTTCACTAAAGTGTAGGTGTTGATAATGTCAGCAAAAATAAAAAAGCCTTCTCCAAACTTATTAAAGTTTAAGTAGAAGTCATGGATACACCATGACGCTCTAAAGGCGCTGTGGCTGTTTTTAACTCCCACACTAGGTTTTCTCAGTGGCACACCTTACAAAGATCTTTTGTTGAAGCGGCACTGAGTCACTTTTCACACTGAGTTGTTCATGCTCGCCCTGACTATTTACTGCTCTGCTTTTTGGAACACAGCTGTCCTCGGAGAGCTCAAACAACATGTTGGGTGAGAAAAGAGAAGAAACTAGAAATGTTCAGTTTCACCGTCCGGCTGCTGAGTGACAGGCTGACCAGGAAAGGATTGTTTTTATTATTGGATGGTGCTCAGGGAAATCTCCTGTGTCTCCCTACACAACACATTGAACTCGTCTCTTTTTTATAACTTGTGAAGAAGACGTGATCCTTTGCAGGTTGTAACACATGTATGAGAAGCAATTTAATGCCTGACTTGCAAACATGTGTTTTATTTTTATAAATCAGACAGTAAAGTTGTGCCTGATCATTTTTCTTTTCCCCCCTTGATGATCAGTTTTCTAACTTCATTAGTATATTTTGACTTGCAGTAAAATCCAGAATCGAGTTTAAAATGTGACTTTAACTGTAAAGATCTTCCTGTTCCAGACGTCTCCATCAGAGCTCTTATCTCTCAGACTGCAGGTTGACTTGTGTGTTCAGTTCTCGGGCTCCTCTCTGGTGGATCCAGCTTCTAGTTTCCATCTGTGAGACAGAAACCCTGACTAGGAACAGGCTTTCATTGTTGATGAATTCCATAGTTAGAGTAATGTTGGGTTATCCTGATTCAGCCCTTTAGCTACACTGCTCTAGTCTCAGGGTGCTGGAGGACAACCTGACCACATCTCCTCTCTCTGCTCTCTTGTTTGTTTGTGTTTACAGTTATTTATCTTTCCACTGTTGCCCTTTGCTTTATGCTTTCTCAGAAGGAGGAGCTGCTGTGAAGTGAAAACTGGATGCTGGTTCGTTTATAGAGACCATATTTAATTATTTTAAAATTTATAATCCCCTTTCTAACTAACAAATTAAGTGAACAGACTGTAAACAACCGTCTAAAATGAGTTGGATGCTTTTAATATGGTTAATACAGTGGCTCAGCAGGTAAAGCTGGCTGTCTGCTGATCAGAAGGTGAGAGGTTCAATCCCTGGCTCCAGCAGATGTCTGAAGTAGGGCTGAAACGATTCCTCGAGTACCTCGAATAATTTGAGTACAAAAAAGCTTCGAGGCAAATTCTCTGCCTTGAGGCTTCGTTTAATTCATATTTAATTAATTCATGGCTTTACAATCGCCCGGGGTCATGTTTCACCCGGACCGAAATAAGTGACACACATACACACTGCACTGAATGCACACGCAAGTAGCGAATGTAACTTAAATTTTTTTTAAGCCATGGCGGACAACGTACTAGTACTAGTACGGTACAGACCGAAAGACGTCGGTAGGTACCAGTAGCGAAAAAACACGGTGCCGACTTTGGTACTTTTACTATAAAATGTCCCTGTAAATGGGATGCTTCATTTAGCCGCCTGCGCAGCTACACGGGTGGAGACACAGGTGAGACGGAGGAGCAGAGAGCCCCTCCCTGTCGAAACAGCTTAGCGAGTTTTGGGTTAAAAATTCCGAAAAACTCTAAAGTTTCGCCGCATTTTGGAAAGGTAAACAGGAACAGAGCAAAATGAAACATATGCTATGAGAGTTGTGCCGCGAAAAACAGGCATTCCAGCAATTAGTCGAGGCCACGCATCACGTATGGAATTAACTTGCGAGCTGCAGCGCTGTCACTTCAGTCCGACTGGGAAAAAGGTGTGTGAGGGGAAGACAGTGACATAACAGAAAGTTCAGAGTAAGCAATAAATACTGGTAATAATAGTAAATGCACATATATGCCACAAAACCATGGTTTATATAAATTTTTTCTTTAAAAAAATGTTTAATTCTTTGTTATTTTCTCTCATATATATATATATATATATATATATATATATATATATATATATATATATATATATATATATATATATACAGTATATATACATATGCATGTATATTCATGTATATTTATATATACATACATACATGTAATTTATTAGAGTACTCGATTAATCGATAAAAGATTCAATAGAGTACTCGATTACAAAAATATTCAATAGCTGCAGCCGTAGTCTGAAGTATCCTTGGACAAATAACTGAACCCTAAAATTTCCCCTGGGCGCTCCAGCTGGCCTCCTCAGGGTGGATCAAATGTAGAGAATAATTTCCCACTATGATGAATTGAATGCTTTTAAAAAAAACAACACCTGAGTATGCTCCTCTTTATTGTCTTTAATCGTCTCGTCTCGTCTTCTTCCGCTTATCCGGGTCCGGGTCGCGGGGGCAGCATCCCAATTAGGGAGTTCCAGACAGTCTTCTCCCCAGCCACTTCTACCAGCTCCTCCGGCAGGATCCCAAGGCGCTCCAGGGCCAAACCAGAGATATATTTTCTCCAGCGTGTCCTGGGTCGACCCGGTGGGCCTCCTGCCGGCAGGACATGCCTGAAACACCTCCCTGGGGAGGCGTCCAGGGGGCATCCTAACAAGATGCCCGAACCACCTCAACTGGCTCCTTTCAACATGGAGGAGCAGCGGCTCTACTCCGAGTCTCTCCCGAATGTCCGAGCTCCTCACCCTATCCCTAAGGCTGAGCCCGGCCACTCTGCGGAGAAAACTCATTTCGGCCGCTTGTATTCGCGATCTCGTTCCCTCGGTCATTACCCAAAGCTCATGACCATAGGTGAGGATTGGGAGGTAGATCGATCGGTAAATCGAGAGCCTTGCTTTACGGCTCAGCTCCCTCTTCACCACAACAGACCGGTTCAGCGTCCGCATCACTGCAGACGCTGCCCCAATCCGCCTGTCGATCTCCCGCTCCCTCCTTCCCTCACTCGTGAACAAGACCCCGAGATACTTGAACTCCTCCACTTGAGGCAGGATCTCTCTCCCGACCTGGAGTTGGCAAGCCACCCTTTTCCTACCGAGAACCATGGCCTCAGACTTGGAGGTGCTGATCCTCATCCCAATCGCTTCACACTCGGCTGCGAACCTCCCCAGCAAGAGCTGTAGGTCAGAGCTCGATGAAGCTAGGAGGACTACATCATGTGCAAAAAGCAGAGACAAGATTCTCCTGTCACCAAACTCAAAACCCTCCACACCACGGCTGCGCCTAGAAATCCTGTCCATAAAGGTTATGAACAGGACCTGTGACAAAGGGCAGCCCTGGCGGAGTCCAACCCTCACTGGGAACAGGTCCGACTTACTGCCGGCTATGCGGACAAGACTCACACTCCTCTGGTACAGGGACTGAATGGCCCTTAACAAAAGACCATCCACCCCGTACTCCTGGAGCGCCCCCCCACAGGGTGCCCCTGGGGACACGGTCATAGGCCTTCTCCAAATCCACAAAACACATGTGGATTGGTTGGGCAAACTCCCATGACCCCTCCATCACCCTAGCGAGGGTAAAGAGCTGGTCCACAGTTCCACGACCAGGACGAAAACCACATTGCTCCTCTTCTATCTGAGGTTCAACTATCGACCGGACCCTCCTCTCCAGTACCCTGGAGTAGACCTTCCCAGGGAGGCTGAGGAGTGTGATCCCCCTATAGTTGGAACACACCCTCTGGTCCCCCTTCTTAAAAATGGGAACCACCACCCCGGTCTGCCACTCAACAGGGACTGCCCCCGATGACCACGCAATGTTGCAGAGACGTGTCAACCACGACAGACCTACAACATCCATCGCCTTGAGGTACCCAGGTCGGATCTCATCCACCCCCGGGGCTCCGCCACTGCGTAGTTTTTTTGACTACCTCAGCAACTTCTGCCCCAGAGATTGGACAGTCCGTCCCCAGGTCTCCCAGCTCTGCTTCCTCATAGGAATGCGTGTCGGTGGGATTGAGGAGCTCCTCAAAGTATTCCTTCCACCGCCCGACTATAGCCCCAGTTGACATCAGCAGCTCCCCGTCCCCACTGTAAACAGTGTGAGCGAGTTGCCGCCTTCCTCCCCTGAGGCGCCGGATGTTTTGCCAGAACCTTTTTGGAGCCGACCGATAGTCTTTCTCCATTGTCTCACCAAACTCCTCCCACGCTCGAGATTTTGCCTCGGCAACTGCCACTGCTGCACTCCGCTTGGCCCTCCGATACCCATCAGCTGCCTCTGGAGACCCACAGACCAGCCATGCCTTGTAGGCCTCCTTCTTCAGCCTGACGGCTCCCCTAACCTCTGGTGTCCACCAGCGGGTACGGGGGTTACCGCCACGATTGGCACCGGCTACCTTGCGACCACAGCTAGCAACAGCCACCTCAACAATGGCAGAGCGGAACAAGGCCCATTCGGACTCAATGTCCCTCACTGCTCTCGGGACGCGGTCGAAGCTCTGACAGAGGTGGGAGTTGAAGACCATCTTGACAGGCTCTTCTGCCAGGCGTTCCCAGCAGACCCTCACTATACGTTTGAGTCTACCAGGTCTGCGTAGCATCTTCCCCTGCCATCTGATCCAGCTCACCACCAGGTGGTGATCAGTTGACAGCTCTGCTCCTCTCTTCACTCGAGTGTCCAAAACATACGGTCTCAGGTCAGATGATACAACTATAAAGTCAATCATCGACCTGTAACCTAGGCTGCCCTGGTACCAGGTGTACCGATGGGCATCCTTATGTTCGAACATGGTGTTCGTTATGGCCAAACTGCGACTTGCACAGAAGTCCAAAAACAGAACACCACTCGAGTTCAGTTTGGGCGGGCCGTTCCTCCCAATCACGCCCCTCCAGGTCACGCTGTCATTGCCCACGTGAGCATTGAAGTCTCCCAGGAGGACTATGGAGTCCCCAGTAGGAGCGCTGTCCAGCACTCGTCCCAGGGACTCCAAAAAGGGTGGGTACTCTGAGCTGCTATTTGGTGCATAAGCACAAACAACAGTCAGGACCCGTTCCCCAACCCGAAGGCGCAGGGAAGCTGCCCTTTCGTCCCCCGGGGTAAACCCCAACATACAGGCAGAGAGTCTTGGGGCTAACAGAAAGCCCACCCCAGCTCTCCGCCTCTCACCCGGAGCAACTCCAGCATAAAAGAGAGTCCAACCCCTCTCCAGGACTCGGGTTCCAGAGCCAACGCTATGTGTCGAGGCGAGCCCGACTATATCTAGCCGGTATCGCTCAGCCTCTTCCACAAGCTCCAGCTCCTTCCCCGCCAGAGAGGTGACGTTCCATGACCATGTCTTTAACCATCATGACTAAATCATCTGCAACTTATTCTAATGTTAGTTTACTGTTGTTGTCAGATTAGTGATGTGGACTCCACCATGTACTTAAGAGGATCTTAAAGTAACACTTTACTTAAATGAGTAAAAGGTATTTTTATCATTTGTTTTCTGAAGTGTGGCGATCCTAAAAATAAGTTATATGCTTTTCTGTTCAGATGCAGCTCAGTATTAGATTAATTCACTCTGTAATCGATTGAGACAGCTTCACAAAATGTAAAGTAGCTGAAAACAGAATAACACCACAAATAA
The DNA here is from genome assembly GCA_006937965.1 of Callopanchax toddi. Taxonomy (NCBI): domain Eukaryota; kingdom Metazoa; phylum Chordata; class Actinopteri; order Cyprinodontiformes; family Nothobranchiidae; genus Callopanchax; species Callopanchax toddi. Next base: position 483,221 of record SSNR01000378.1, on the reverse strand, counting down.
AAATACAAGAAAGTAAAAGATCACAGTAGAAGATGAAAAATCTGTAAAACCAACAAGTAAACTGAAAAACCCTGGGCGTGTTGATTATCAGTGTGGTGAGCTCACATCCAGTATCTCTAGAACACATGGCGTTTACAACCTTTATCAACAGAGGACAGAATCTGGGCCTGCTGATGAGTGAACAGGGACAGAACACATTCATCACCTCTGAGACCAGAACCAAGGACGAGACCAGCCACCTAACAAGACACACCAGCAGGCAGAATCGCTGCAGTTCATTTCATAACATGTGCAGGAAAATATCACACAAATAACTTAAAGTGATTAAAAATGTTGAGCAGGAACTGATAGTGAGCTTTGTAAAACTATAGTAATCCTAGATTTGGTCCTGGTAGGATTGAGGCATAATAAGTTTTCTGCCTCTTCAAATAAGTTCAGTCTCTGTCAGTCATCTGGTCGCATGCCGCAGATCACTGGGAGCAATTACTGAGCTTCATCTATAATTACCCTGGAGTCATTGGAATAACGAGTCATGAAGGTGACAGAGTGTCAGGCTACAACTCCACAGAAGACCTCCAGAGCAGGAGGAGTCTAGACAGAAAGAAAACATAAAGATGAGCGACGTCCTCCCAGCTCAGGTTGGAGTTCTAGTCTGGGTCATTTAACTGCAACAAAGGGAATAGCAGAGCCACCAAAGAAAAACTTTATCTGATGATTAAAAACATGCAGCGGAGGGAGGGGCCAACAGTTTTGTTTTTACAACAGTGATTTACAACAGACACTAGGCGGTGCTAAAAACAAGCCAAAACTCTCCAGTGTGCCTTTAAGTTTGATGTTATTATTTGATCATGTTGCTGGTTTTTCATTATGTTCAGCCATAATGAGTCATGTATAGGTTTGACTGATTCAGCTCCACTTCTTTATGGAGAGGTGTGCTATGACAGCAGGGAGGTAGAGGCTATAAAGGTCATTCAGTGAACTGATAAAAATTCAGAAAACTGTTGGAATCATTTAATGAAGACTTGTTTTTGAACAACAGATTTCAGGGTTATTTCATTTTGAGGAAACTGCCTGTCAGTCATTTTAATCAGTGAGTCACGTCAGTTCACTCCTGCCCCAATTAAGCCCTGATTATTTCTGGTTTGTTTACTGCTGCTGTTTGCTCTGTCAGGTAGGAGTCCCTAAGTGTTTGTGTCACATGTGGTTTTAACTCTTTATGGGACTGAATCATTGATTCTGATCATTTATTCAGTGAGGATCAAAAACAAACTGTTGGATTCATGTCCTGATGAGAGGAATTGACTGCTCATTATGATATTTAAATGATAAACAAAATCGAGGCAACTTCAACTCATAATGTCTGAAGAGCAGGTGAATTCATTCTCTTGTTTTAAAAAATCTTTTCTTACATTTCTTCCTTCACATTGTCTTTCTCACTGTTTTCACATACCGAAGCTGTGACTTCTGACACATCTGAATTCAAAGCAGAGCTAATTAACGGCTTAACTAATGATCAGATTCCTCCTCCTGTTTTTCATGCAGCTTTAGCTCAACGCTGAATGTATCACATCGTCATGCTTTGCATTATATAGATCTTCAATCTGCCTCTGCAAAAACTGACCAAAGCACAAAACGTCTCATGGTTCTCTCGCCTCAGATTGCATTTCTGATTAAATTCAGTTTGACTTTGATGTTCTATTCTGCACATTATTGACTGCTTCAGAATGTGCAAATGCTAATGGAAAAGGCCCTTATTTAATCCTCCAACCAGGAGCAACGTTTAAGAGAATCTATAGGACCTACATTTGCATTTTCCATAACAGAATTTCCCACATGGTTAACCAATGCAGCTCCGTTATCAGCTCTGCTCTATAACCCAGCAGCACTTCAGCAGGCAGTTCTTTGATGTTCGGAGCAACAACAACTTCTAGCACGGCTCTCATTTCGGACCGTTTTCAAATCTGTCCTCTATAAATAAATGATTTCATCCCAAGGGGGTGATGGTGACAACCCATTCTGCTTGACACAAGGCTGTACGCAACCACTAAAACGAATGTATAAGAGCCTTTAAAATGGATCACAGGAACACGAGCCGTAAGTTAAGAGTATAAGCCTCTGGTATTTTAATGTCAAGATGTAGAGAGAACGGAGACAAATTAAGAATGAAAGTCTTGGAGGACTTACACAAAATATATTAAAGTTTTTCATCTGGGTCAGAAACTTTTTGTTAGCGGCCATCTTGTTTTTTGTTTTGGCTGAGAACTGGGACGGACCTAAACTCATTTGTCTGTTTTAAGAATTTTACTAAACAGCTGACTTTAGATGAGCTGTAGATAAATAATAAAACATTTAATCTCTAATGCAGAGTGTAAACTGAATCCCAAATTATACATTGACCTTTAACAAAAGTATTTTTTAAAGCCTGAGAGGAAACTGATGCCGGTGTCACCATCTATAAAACGACCATCTATAAAAGTACTGTGTATAATCTGCATTTAGGTGTAGTTTTAAAATGTTCTCTCACTCTGACTGAAAGGTCATGTGATGTACTTCCTGTTTCTTTGGGGTCTTCTGCGCATGCAGTTAGTTACAAAGAGGGAAACCAGTACACCTCTCTGAACAGTGTCTGGGAGGCTGTGGTTGCTGCTGCACGCAATGTTGATGGTGAACAGATCAAAACACTGACAGAATCCATGGATGGCAGGCTTTTGAGTGTACTTGCAAAGAAAGGTGGCTATATTGGTCACTGATTTGTTTTTGTTTTGTTTTTGAATTTCAGACATGTATATTTCTGAATGTGGAGATGTTACATTGGTTTCACTGGTAAAAATAAATCATTGAAATGGGTATATATTTGTTTTTGTTAAGTTGCCTAATAATTATGCACACCTGATATAGGGTGTTGATGTCATTAGACCACACCCCTTCTCATTACAGAGATGCACATCACCTGATATGCTTAATTGGTAGTAGGCTTTGAGCCTATACAGCTTGGAGTAAGAAACATGCATAAAGAGGATGATGTGGTCAAAATACTCATTTGCCTAATAATTCTGCACTGCCTGTATATATATATATATATATATATATATATATATATATATATAGTAGAGTGTACATATATATATATATATAGTGTAGAGCATATATATGAGTATATATATATGCTGTATATATATATATATATATTTGCATGTGTAGTATATGTATTGACGTTGTTTATAAGGCAGAGTGCAGTAAGAGGAAGTTTTTGGGCCGTGGGGGGCCTACATGCCTCTCAGCCCCGGGGCCTATCGGCTAGTTAAGGTGGCCCTGGTAATAGATCAAGACATTATAAAAAGTATAAAGTTGTTTTTTATTGTTATTTGTATCTGATTATATTGATATTATTCTAAGGTCTCCTCATGAAGACTTTATGATTTCTTTACTGTTTGATGTGTAGAATTAGACCTAACAGCTCCACATTGTTAGAGAACTGGTGGTAGGGATTTTTACCAGCAAAATATTCAGTCAGATGAAAATATTTTGCTTCATTCCTGCTCTAGTGGTGATGATATGTGATTTTTTGCACATCTGAAAACTGACTTGCAGAAATACACCACACCCCAAAAAAATGTCACCAGCCGCCACTGTTCTTCAAGCAAACTCATGAGTTTTGTCAAGGCAAGTGCAAAGTAGTGCAAACAGAAAAATGTGCTAAATAAAGACAGGATATAAAAAATTTGCAGAGTACAGAGAAAAAAATTAAAGCAAGGAGAACAGCATGGTAAGGGTTAAAATATTTAAGCCTCTGTAAAAACCATATGATTATGCATGTTTTACAATAGGATATTATCAGTATAAAAGTCTTTTTTTCACAATAGATTATTGTTCTAATTATAATAGGATTTAACTAAGGCTACGTTCACACTGCAGGTCTTAATGCTCAATTCAGATTTTTTAATCAAATCCGATTTTTTTTTTTGGTCTGGCTGTTCACACTTCAACTGAAATGTGACAGCAAACAATCTCCAGTGTGAACGAATCACGGCCCCAAAGAGGCCCGCATGCGCAGACGATGACAAGACGTCACACATAACGTGCTCTGTTTACGGAAGTAAAATGACTTGACCACAGCCCGATTACGGTGAGATCTCTTTAAGGCTGAAAGACACTGGAGACATCAGCGCTGCGCCACGTCGCGCCGTTATTTTGATTAAAAACCATTTTAGTCCGTCAGATCACTCATCACACGGGGACCGCCACAGCTCGTCCCAGAAACGCGAGTCCACGTCACGACGCTGTTTCACTTGAACAGAATTGTCACGTAATATATTACTAATCTAGTCCTAAACCTGACTTTCTGTCCACCGACTGCCTCCGTCTCCAGTATCAGCTCTACGTGTTGAAGCGTTTCCCTCCGCCGGCTCAGATTAGTGGTCTGTCTCCTGTCAGTCACGTATGAGGCAGATTAATAATAATAATAATACATTTTATTTAAGGCGCCTTTTTAAAAACTCAAGGTCACCGTACATTAAAAACAAGAAATTTCAAAGCAGTAAAAACAGACACAGAGAAACATCAATACAGAATAAAAACATCAATCAAAAACTAAAAGCTAAGAGTGATCACAATGAATGGGCAGTTTTAAACAGGTGAGTTTTGAGCTTAGCTTTGAAGTGATGGAGAGAGGTGGTGTTTTTGAGTTCGACCGGTAAGGAATTCCAGAGAGATTCAATGCGGCATGTCCGTTCAGACTGGAGTTGCTTTTAAAAACATCAGATACGTATCCGATTCAGTACCACATACGAAAGTGACCTGGGTCGGATTTGAAAAAATTGGATTTGTGCCGTTCAGACGGTCTTAAAAAAAATCAGACGGGTCGCATGAGGGGCAAAAAGAAATCAGATTTGATGTGCTTTTGGCTGCAGTGTGAACGTAGCCTAAGTTTTATGTTGTTACTTATTGAAGTACTTTATATATTCTATTTTTAAAGTTTGATATAAACTTAACAAACTAAAAGTTTGAAAGATATCATTTTTAAAGGGGCAGACCAGACCAGCTGAAATGGTCAGAATTGACAGTCAGTGCAGACAGTTTGTGATGAAGCAACAGTGGAGCACAGTCATGGAAAAGGACCAGACACTGGAACCTAACGTGGATGTTGAAACCACACGGATCTGATGCATCCTCTAGTGAACAGGCTGCAGTAAAACCTTCAAACTATCAGGACATTTTTCTACGTGAAAACTAGAAATCACCTCAGAATTGTTTTCAGCTGTTGCCTCTTACTTTATGTGCAATTTATCCTCATTTTATTCACTAACTCCAAAGTGAGAAAGGTTCCAGGTAGATTACAAGCATGCAAGAAGACTGAGAATCTTTGCAAATGTTTTTAGACATTTAAAAAACTCCTGTCTGTGAACTGGCCTGATTCACTCTCATTGCTCAGTTAAAGCTCCGATTCCACCTCCTGACTCTTTGCTAATATCAGGAATATGATTCAATCCTTTGTGCCTCTTGATGACTTTGACTTTGAGTCAGTGAGTTTAACGGATTCATCCTGACAGTAACTGAGTCTACTCATCGATCACAACAGAAAAATCTGGTATCAGTGACAACTACCATCATTATTCAAACATGAGATCACGCCGACCACCGTGCCGTCACCCACAGCCTCAGTTTGAGAGGCTGTGGTGCTTTTTGAGCGTGTGAAATATGAAAATGTAATTCACACCAATCCCTCTCCCAGCATGAGCGGCTATGCAGAGGCAAAGCGTACTTATGGTGCAGAACTGTGGAGCTCCGCACGCCTCAGATCATGTTGATCTAAATGTCTGCCTCCACTTTCTTTTAATCCACATTTATGAAATTTGATTCAAATTAAATTAAAATCTGAGGAGGAATCTGCAGCTATGGAGGTAACAAACCCTATCAGGTTCTTTTAGAGAGAAGGCTGCTGTCACCTCCACTCTGGACTTCATCATCATCTCATCATGAAGTGAAATGACAGCAGGTAATAAAGAACCTCTGAATAATTTCACTCAGTTTCTCCAACTTAATAAAACACTAAACTGATGCGGTACCCTGTTCTAAAATAATTTCCTGTTTTTTCATGAATCACATTTTATTATTTACACACTAGTGAGCTTTTAAGATGCTTTTATTAATAAAACTGTTTTCTTGGGATCTTACTTTTAACATAATCAAAGGTAAAGTTTTTATTTGGAACTTGTGTTAAAACAAACTGAAGTATAAATAATACTAAAAAACATTTAGTGGCATTATCACTTTCTTATTTTAAAGACTAAAGAGCATCACTTTGCTTTGATTGTCTTTATGAGGGAATATTTATTGAACCCTTGCAGAGTTTATTTCAGTAACTACACATACATCTCTAGTTTCCATTTACATTTTGGACTAATTCACACCCCATATACAGTTTATTTACAGCACGTGCAGTCTCCAGCAAAAATATATATTTAGAATTTTTACAAGAAGCAATTACATTTGCTCTCTAAGATGTCATTTTAACAAAGATTTCAGTCGTTTCTTAGAAACATTCCGGTTGTATTGTTTGCTACTCTGATCAAGTGAGTGATAATAAACTCAATCAGATATGCATTTTTATTTTCTAGCTGAAGAGACCATGTTTCTGGTTTTAGTCAGAAAATAGTGCTAAGTTCACAAGGGTGCTAATTTATAAAACTTTGTGTAGAATCCTTACTAAAAATGCTCTTAAGCTCAGAAAAAACATTCCATTTTCTCTCTGTCTTAGAGTTCTGCAGCTGGCTCCATACATCCAATTCAGCCAAATTATGGACATCCTTTTGAGCCAGGTCTTCTCTCCAAGCTGATTCCCAAATAGCGCACAAGTTCGCTATTTTTCACAATCTTACAATTAGATCTTGCAGCGCCAGAGTCTGAGTCCCCCAGCCCGATACACTCAGTGAGAGCGGGAATCCCAAAAGAACCTGTCTTCTCCAAAAGTTTGAGGTCCCCCAGGGATCCACAAGGTCCAATCAATAGAAACCTGGTGACCATAATCTCAATCATGTAGACATCTTCAACATCTTCCATGGAAAGAAGAGAGAGACACATTATCTTCCACCAGTAATTCATAATATATCCCGCTGGAAGCTTTCCGTCAGGACAGCTCGGCGCCCCCTTCACCGTATGAAAAGTGGAAAAAACGTTATCAATAGCATTCAAAGTCCAGCTGATCAATTCCATGGTAATAAAATGTTGAATAATCCAAAATGGGATGAGCAAAATGCTCAAAATTTCACACCACAAAGCAGCAGGGAACACAGAGAGAGGGAGCAGCGGGGAAATGCTAAAGAGGAAAAAAAGAACTCGGATCTTCTTTCAACAGGACAAATCTTTTTGTGTTGTGATCATAAATAGACAAGATTATTTATCTCACGGTTGTTCGAACTTAAAATTCTTATAAGTGTTATATAAGTTTAAAATTGATTTTCAGCATCCAAAACATCCTAGTTTTAACTCAACATTGCTCAGATTGACTAGGTTGTATCTGTTTTTGTATTTGCTAAGCATGCGTATTGATTGGGTGGTCTAATTCGTGTTGTGCAGCGCTTTGGTCAACTGACACGCTGTGTGTAAATTTTATAAATAAAGTGGTATGGTATGGCATGGTATGGTATGGTATGGTATGGTATGGTATGGTATGATATGGCAGCCATCTTGAATATGTGTGCTAGATGTACATGCGTCTGCAGTGATGCGGACGCTGAACCGGTCTGTTGTGGTAAAGAGAGAGCTGAGCCAGAAAGCAAGGCTCTCGATTTACCGGTCGGTCTACGTCCCAATCCTCACCTATGGTCATGAGCTTTGGGTAGTGACCGAAAGAACGAGATCGCGGATACAAGCGACCGAAATGAGTTTTCTCCGCAGGGTGGCCGGGCTCAGCCTTAGGGATAGGGTAAGAAGCTCGGACATACGGGAGAGACTCGGAGTAGAGTCGCTGCTCCTCCATATCGAAAGGAGCCAGTTGAGGTGGTTCGGGCATCTGGTAAGGATGCCTCCTGGACGCCTCCCTCGGGAGGTGTTCTGGGCATGTCCTGCCGGCAGGAGGCCCCCAGGTCGACCCAGGACAAGCTGGAGGAAATACATCTTCAGTTTGGCCTGGGAACGCCTGGGCGTCCCAGCTGAGGAGCTGGTGGACTTGGCCGGGGAGAAGGTGGCCTGGGCTGCCCGACTTGGAATGCTGCCCCCGCGACCCGGACCCGGATAAGCGGAAGAAGGCGAGGCGAGGCGAGGCGAGATGTACATGCAGGTTCATTAAAGCAGCTTGGTGCTTCGTGACGTGTTTCTGCTGTAGGAATTCCCTCCTCATTTACCTGTGTCTGTACTGAGGGTGGTTCGGGATTTTGGAATTATTTTGCAATGGATGGGAGTAGAAAGTGTCTCAGATCAGCTGAGATCACTAAGCACCTCCAGGATAAGAGGTCAAAGTATTCATTACATGCAACAGATTTATTGGACCATCAGATGTCACCATGATGAGATGTTGAGAACAATCCAAAATAGTAATCTTTTATTTTTTACTTCAATTGTTCCAAATAATTTGATCCCTAGGACATTCTGATCTGATTTAGGGTCCCTTTTCTTCTTAATATTTTTTAACCTTCTTAAAGCGGCTCTCTGGAGCATTTTTCTCTGTATCAAAGTTTTCTAAATGTTTTAAATGATATTTCAGGTCTAAACTATGATCTATGGGTTGAGTTCCACAACATCTGTCATTCTGATGAAGACCCTCCTTCCTCCTAGAGACCCCTTTCCATTATTTCTTGCCGCCGACATTTTTCAGCCAATGAAATTCAAATTTCTGCATTCTCTCAACATGCACGTGCATCGACCAAACCTGTACCAGTAGGGGGCGCTGTCGTACAGGACGCTCCGTGTGTTTCTCTGCCGTCTCAGCCGTTCACTGAGGACTCACGGCTCATTTCTACTAAAAACCTACCCATTCTCCAGCTAAAGATGGATTTATTTTTATTTTTAAACCTTTCACCTCACAGAATGGCAAGGCTTGACAGGATTATGCGTTTATTTTGGTCAGAAAGTTCATCCAGGGCCGAGTCAAGTTCAGCTTCAGAGTCCAGCAGCAGCTCTCTGCTAACAGAGCTAATATCAGAAGCAGCAGGGACAGAGAGGGCTCATCAGACCCTCGTAGTGTTGTTGGAATAAGATTGTGAACTGTGAGTGATTAAACCCTACACATTGAGCTGTACAG
>SSNR01000378.1:432344-458671 GCA_006937965.1 Callopanchax toddi | reverse complement strand
GCAGAGCCGGGACGCGAACCCACGACCTCCTTGCTGTGAGGCAACAGTGCTAACCAACTGCGCCACCGTGCAGCCTATTTAATAATTTAAACATTTATTATTATAACCAAGCCTGAATGTAATTTAATCTTTAGTTTATTTACATTCAGAAGTGTCATGCTGTCACCTTCCACTCCCTTTGAACACTTTATTATATTTTCTGTTTCTGCTGCTGAGCAGTGAAGGAGGATTTTCCCTGAGACAGATGGTGGATGACGTCTTTTTTATATCTAATCACCAGAGTTATTGTTGTTTGAGTATATACAACCTAAAACAGCCTGTCCCCGTCCACGTGTCCCCCGTCCTGCAGCTTCTGGGCCAAGAACCACAAATTATGACTCCACAAACCCACACAATGTCGTGAGTGCATGAATTTTCTGCATGGCTTAACCCAATGGGAGCAAAACCATAGGAACCTTGGCACAAAGGGACAGACGGTTAATAAGGCACTCGACATATGACACCCAGCAGGACAGAAACCTCCTCCTGTATCCACTGAACCACGAAGCAAAACTCACTAACTTTATTAAAACAATATGTTTGTAGACTGTTGTGTGATTTGCTGTTTTAATTTTTTCTGCATGGAATACAACCCTGCAGCTCTTTAAATAAAAACATTCAGCAAAAGTTTCTAATCTCCGGTTTTATGATCCAGCTGGCTCTTCTTCCTGCCAGCTAATCAGTGACTGGAGTACACCAGGGAAGCCTTGTGAATACTGGTAACTCCAATTAATTAACATAAAACCAGGACCTAATCTGTATAAAGAGCTGAAACAACAACCAAACCAAACATGTTCAAATCCTCTGCTATTTGTTCTCAGTGAAGACAAACATCTGTGGAAGTTGTTGCTTGATTTGTTGATGTTGACAGACCTCAAACTAACTCATCTTCACTTTTTTTTAATCAAAAACACTTCTCTTTTTTAAATTTTTCTCTCCATCAGTTTCCTGCAGGTGTGATCCCACAACAGGTACACAACAGTCCCATTGGTGTGCAGCAGAAATCACAGTGGCTCCAGAGCATGAAGGTGTGCAAGGAGCAGACTGCTGTGTTTTAAGAATAAATAGAATAAATAGGGTTAGCTAAGAAAAAAACACAAACTATCTGTTGCTCATCAGGTTGCGTTTGCATATCAGAAGTAGGATTGGTTTTGAATTCAACCCTGTTCCATATAGGGTTGCAAACATATTTTATTCAACTGTTTGGTTGATTATTCAGGTACCATTTTAGGATAAAATATGTCAGAACACAAATCATTTTCCAATAGGGAATCACAGATATGTAAATGAATCTGAATCTTTGGTTTTACATCTTAGCAGCTCTGCTCTGACTTTCAGTGACAGTGAGGATAAAAGTGATGGCCTTGATGTAACCTTCACTCAAACCTCTATGGGAGTTTCCTAGCAGGTCTTTGAGCCAAAGTGCTCTGAAGCCTCCAGACCCACATCAGAACCAAACAGCCAAACACTGATATACTGGCTGTGTTCATCTGGAAGTCAAAGGGAACTAATCTCCTAAGAGTTTGTTTGTGCACCTAAAGATGAGGAGATGAAGAAACAGAAACCCTCAGAAGATGGTGACCAGTTTGGATAATCATCAAAGGGAAGTGGTGAAGGTCAGCTGGTGCTTTTTGTTGTGGCTGGAGATTTCCAGGCTGTTCTCTGTGGACGGAGCTTCTATCTGGAAACTGGAAAACTTCCAAAAACTCACTGAGAGGTTTCAACCAGTTCAAAATCAAGAGCTTGATTTTCCCTTAAATAAAACTATAGTCCTTAAAATGCTTTGTGTTCTGAGTTGGGATGTGTCTCTTCTCTTGAGATAAGGACATTTAGTCGGTAAATGGATGTATTTTATTTTTGACCCTTTTATTTACATTAGTTAATTATTATTTAGCATTTAACAAACAAAAAATATAGTGTTCCTTTTTAGAAGTGTGTTTACAGTAATATTACTTTTAGTTTTAATTTTTGTAGCATCAGAAGAAGAATGCTCTCCTTGCAGAAGCCTAAAGTTTGATTATTCTAAGTAGGTTTTGTGAGCTCATTGGCTGTTGTGACAAATGATTCTCGTCACCATTTCACAACTAGAAGTTTATTTAAATTGACCTCAAATTAACCAGATCACAATCAAACAGGTGGTGAATATTTGATCTAAAGTTTAGATAAACATCAGTGTTGTCATTATATGATGAAATACTGTACTATCTTATACTTATATGTCACTGATTAATTACAAAATAAATATTCTAAGAACCAACAAGCATGTTGGAGAAGATGTGGGAAGGAAACAGGAGATCATTATCATATATTTTGGGATTGTGAAAAATTAAAGAAATATTGGAAAGACATAGAAAGTAAAATATGGGAGATAATAGGCTACAGGCTACCTTTGACATTTGGAAAATATTATTTAGGTAACCTGACCAATGAAGACGTACACCATGATGACTGGTAGTTGGTCAAAATTTTATTGGCCGCTTCTAAGAAAGGGATAACAAGGAAATGGAGGAGAGAAGAACCACCGACGCTAAAGAACTGGGAGGAGGTCCTGATGGAGATCTACTGCATGGAAAGAATGACTTATAAACTGAGGCTGAAACAAGTGGAGCTAGATGCTAAATGGGAGAAATGGAAAACGTTTTAGCTCAAGAGGACACCATCAATTAAACGGACAGATATGGATGCTTTCAAAGAGGAAAAATAAGAATACCGCTGACACTTTAAGTTCTGCGCACTGTATGATGTTATTGTTTTGTGTTTGTGTTTTGGAAAATAATAAATATTGAGTTATAAAAAAAAAACATGTTTTCAAAAGGATTTAAAAGTAAAAAAGAAATTCAGTTCCCAGATCTGAAACCTCTTTCCCCTAAACTGGTGTTTGGGGACTAAGTGACATAAAGGTATCACTGATTGTAAAATTCTGAACGTCCTGTTTCTCTATAAAGAGAATTCTGCAGAGAAAACCTTTTTTTTACTTTCCTAAATCATCTCCGTTTTCTGACTGATTAAAACTTTATTCTAACATTTTAGTTTCTTTTTAGTCTCCAACAGAACCACTTCTATATTTTATCTCCTCCACTCTTCTGACACAAACTAAACAGCCCTGTTTGATGTGAAATCAGCAATAAATGGACTGTGGAAGTCGACGCAGCGATCTTGCATAATGAATGTTCAAACATTCAGGCCAAACAGATGACTCACTTCCTCACATCGGTTACTGCAGAGGTGGAGAGGGAGCCCATCTGTCTCTGTCACTAATGTGCTGCTCTGTGTGTCGTTTGTGTTTTTACTATCTGGATTCATTTCTGTTTCCCTTTGGTAAACTTGTTTGTGGAATTATTGCTTTTACATGGCTTCCATTGTGAGCATGCACGTGTTTGAGTGCATGTTTTATCTTCAGAAGTTGAATTTTGCTGACTCTTCTACGACTGAAGTGCTTGTTAAAGTTATTTAACTAAAAACTATGAGTGTTTGCTTAAAACTGACTTTAAGGTTGAGAATTAATGGAGTTTGTGATTCTTCTGTGTTGATACCTTCTCACCCAGAGTCAAGTGTGTGTGTGTGTGTGTGTGTGTGTGTGTGTGTGTGTGTGCGTGCATGCGTGTGTGTGCGTTTCACAGTGACATGTGGTGTCTCTTTGCATCAGGATCCTTTGGGATGCTCGAGACAACGGGGATTTTTTTTCTGTCCTTGATTCAGACAGCACTGCCCCTGCCAGTTTGTGGTGTCTTTGTGTGTGTGTGTGTCTGTGTGTGTGTCTGTGTGTGTCTGTGTGTGTGTGTGTGTGTGTGTGTGTGTGTGTGTGTGTGTGTGTGTGTGTGTGTGTGTGTGTGTGTGTGTGTGTGTGTGTGTATTTGTGTGTTGGCCAAGTAAACAGCTGTCGACCTCTGCATAAAGTTCTGAATGCTGCCCAGCCGGCTGACAGTTTCCTGGCCAATGCTTCTTTCTGCTCCCATCTGTGCACAACGTCAAGCTTTTGTTTAAAATGCAAACAGCAACAATTTATCTAAAACCTCCTCAGAGAAGCCAGTAATAAAGTTCTCTATCGGTGAGAAGTGACTGCGTTTTTAATTAATGCCTTGCACTCTAATTTACACCATTTTTATTATAACGAACACAAATTGCCTGGTAGAGGAACTTCAGCTGTAACTGAACAGAGAAAACTGTCCCAATAAAAACAGTGATTAATGGGTAACTTTGATGCTTTGCAGCTTGTCATATCTATATTATATTTATTTACATCTATATTTCCTTTAATTCTGACAAAGATAGCTTGGCTCACTAGGACGTCTAGTTGTCTGAGGTTGCTGGTTTAATTCCAGCTTCCCACATCACATACTGAGGTGACCTCGCGCAAGACGCTGAACCCTGTTTAGCTCCAGATCTGTGAACGAGTGTGTGAGTGTCGACTGAAACTATAGAAAACATTTTATCAATGAAGTTCGTGATAATTGGTATCAGAGAAGTCAAATAAATGACCATAAGTTTTCTAAAACACATTTAATGATGGAACAAAATGTTTATCCAGTTCAGGGTGACGGGAAGCTGGTTCTTACCTCCAGTGGTCATTAGGAAGAGGCGGGGTCAAACCTGGACAGGTCACCAGAGCCACATAGACATAACACACACACACACACACACACACCTAGGGGCAATTTAGAGTAACCAGTTAACTTAACGAGTGTTTTTGGCGCTTGTGAGGGAACTGGAGAAAGCACACATGCACACGGAGAACATACAAACTCAGTGTAGGAAGTTCTCAGTTGGGAGTTGAACCATGGATTTGCAGTGCAAACCAGCGGAGCCATCATGAAGCTTATCCTTAACCCGATGAAAGCCCAGATGGCATCAAAACGTCACACTTTAAAGCTGCATTGTGGAGGATTTCAGCAAGAGAGCAGTTTTTGAATCTAACGTCCAAAGGCTCCTCCTCAAAACATCTCGACACGCGCGCCCGGTCGCGTGCACACGGCGCATTAAGTTGCGGGCATAAACCGTGCAGCTCAAAGTGTAGGGTTTAATCACTCACAGTTCACAAATCTTATTTCAACACTGTACCAGGCTCTGATGAACCCTCTCTGTCCCTGTTGCTTCTGATCCTTAGCTCTGTTAGAGAGCTGCTGCTGGACTCTGAAGCTGAACTTGACTCGGCCCTGGATGAACTTTATGACCAAAATAAACGTGTAACCCTGTCAAGCCTTGCCATTCTGTGAGGTGAAAGGTTTAAAAATAAAAATAAATCCATCTTTAGCTGGAGAATGGGTAGTTTTTAGTAGGCATGAGCTGTGAGTCCTCAGTGAACAGATGAGACGGTAAACAGAAACACACGGAGCGTCCTGTACGACAGCGCCCCCTACTGGTACAGGTTTGCTCGATGCATGTGCATGTTGAGACAATGCAGACATTTGAATTTTATTGGCTAAAAAATGTCGTCGGCCAGAAATAATGGAAAGGGGTCTCTAGGAGGAAGGAGGGTCTTCATCAGAATGACAGATGTTGTGGAACTCAACCCATAGATCATAGTTTAGACCTGTAATATCATTTAAAACATTTAGAAAACTTTGATACAGAGAAAAATGCTCCTCCTATCAGCTTTAAAGGGCCCATGGCACGGTATTTAAATTAATTTATATTAAACAGATTTAATTTTTGATGCCGCTAGATTAGTGTTGCACCCATTATAACATTATAGGCGTCTTTGAGTGACCTAAAAAGCACTATATAAAACTGATATATTATTATTATAACTCAAAATACGCTGTAATTATTTCCTAACGAGCAACTCAGAGATCAGAAGAAAGCGCCGCCTTCCGGTTCTGCTGGGTTTCTCCTTATTTGGCAGCCTGACACTTCTGCTGCAGCAGGGGGCAGTGCCGTCGCGTGAAAGAGAAACAAAACTGAAACTAAACACTTGCTAAAAGAAAAGAGAAACACGAGAGTATAACTCTGTGTCTGTGCTACACGGTCTATGGTCAATGGCGGCAGCAGCACTGGCGTTCTCCTCGCTCCAGGTGTCGTGAACGTGCATGTGGGAGGAGAATTAGACCATATAAGCAAGTCCGGATCACTATGACCTCATAGCGGGCTGGAGTGAAAAAAACGGTTTGAAACCTGGGTCTGAAATCTTGAAGAGCTTCTCACTGGCTGTACTAGGAGACAGATGGACGCCGTTTTTTGCTCTTTCTGGCAGGTTTAAGGTGAGAACTCAACGTTGCAACATGATAGATAAGTCAGAAAACACAGAAAACCATGACATGGGCACTTTAAAACAATGATTTTTCATCTAAACTGGTTTCTATTAGTTTAATGCACTTAATGCATTTACAGCTTTCCACTACAATGCCTTCAGTCTAAAAGCTTTCACAGGTTGATTTCCTCAGTTGAGTAAATGAACTTGTGTCCACCATCACTTTAGAAACCTTAAGAGCAAACCTCTCATTTATTTTCCATTAGCCATGTTTCCATTGTGCCCACTCTTAACTGTACTGCATCGTCACCACTTCCTGTGTTGTAATAGATGTGGTGAATATTCTCAGTGAGATTAGATCGAACTGTGAAATGTGTGCACCTTGTGATTCTGCAGCTGCAGTGGGCGTGTAGGGTCTGCACGCAAAATGAAGATGCAGCTTTATAATATGTGGATTCACAAAATGAGAT
Organism: Callopanchax toddi; assembly: GCA_006937965.1. Lineage (NCBI taxonomy): Eukaryota > Metazoa > Chordata > Actinopteri > Cyprinodontiformes > Nothobranchiidae > Callopanchax > Callopanchax toddi. The sequence goes on along the minus strand of SSNR01000378.1, from coordinate 451,975 downwards.
TCTGAGTCATTTCACCTGAAAGTAAAAAAGTAAGTAAAACTTTATTTATATAGCGTCTCTCAAGATAAAAATCACAAAGCGTTTAGAACATATTTGAAAAATAAATGAGTAAGAGTTGAATAAAGTAACACAGCAGCCTTCACATCTATTAGTCTTTTCTTTTTTGCCATTAATAATAGAAAATACTAACCTGCTATTTCATCTCATTAAAAACCCAAAGTTTTACTAAAACTTCTAATGGGCTGTCGATTGCTTCACGATGGATCAGTCACATGTATTTCAGGACTTATTTTTTAGAATGTTGAGACTGAATAAATAATACAATTTATATTATGAATCTATACATGTCTAATTTACTTTATCAGATTGTAAAACTGATGAAGATTAGCTGAACTCTGGCCTTATATTTTTAAGCACATGTTCCCTCTTTTATTCTTGGAGACATCTGGCAGAGTGACTTCTGGTTCTGCTTCAGATTCATGACATTTGTCTCAAAAATGCATTAACTGTCAATTTAGTGCCAAAACCCAGTAAAGTACCACACCAATACAACAAATACTGCTAACAAATACTGCCAGAGAATAGAGTTGAAAAAAAGTGAAATATAAACATAAAGTTTAAAGAAGAGCAATGAAAACTCAAATATCCTAGTTTAAACAATTCACTTATAATTTTAAGCCATGAAAGCATGAAATTGAAATGCTAGCAGGCAGTCGGTGAGTCACCAGCAAACTTTTGGTGAAGAAGAATAGAAGCTGAATAATGATGATCCACTAAACAATACGAGCAAGACAATCATAACAGAGCTCCATGAAGCTAATGTGAGCTATCCCACTCATGATAGCGTGTAGTTAAGTGTCATGCAGAGAACACTACTAACCGTTTTCTAGGTCAAAGTGTGAATCAGTTGTAAGAATCTCATGCAGAGCAGACTCTCTGAGCTCCATCACAGCCATGATCTCCCCAAGAGGAGCAGATTATTTAAATAAATAAATAAATAATGTGGTGAAGCAATCAAACCACAAAGTAAAAACTGGAGTTGTTTCAGGCTCAGAGTTTGCTGGTCTGCACAGATGATTGGGTGAGTTTCCAGGGGTTTGTAACTTTATTTGTCACGCTGAGAGCTCAGGAAGGCCATCATATTGTTTGGTAAATATTTTCTCATCTGTAGGTAATTAGAGCTGAAATAAAGTCACTATCACCTTGTGAAAAGATGAATTTCACATATATTTAAAATCTTTAAAATCCTGGATTTTGTCTGATGTTGGAAAGTCTTGAATTTGCATGATAGAAGCAATTTGATTAACGGCATCAATTAATAAGAAAAAAGCAAAAACATTTTTTGATTGTGTCAATTCATGAATGTCAGTAAAAAGAGTCAAATCTTTCAGGATTAAAGTGCTGATTTGCTAAAGCGTCACTTTGTGGGGAAACTCAAATATTCTCTCAGAATAAAGCTTTAAATTTAAGAGAAAACGTGCAAGTCTGAAATTTATGGGGTGTAGCGTTATCAAATACGCTATAACATCTGACCTTTGACCCCTTGACCATCACACAAACAAAAATAATCTTTTTCTCAATAACTTGGATTATAATGACTCTTTATTATGTTTTAACCTGAATCAACATTCTTCCAGGTGTCCAGATCGTTTTTCCCGGAAGTCTTGAGTTCTCATTCATTCATTGATGAGTTCAGAGCTCACAGTTTTTCTCGCTACACAGTGTGCCTCTCAGTTGCCGGCCTCTCCTGTACGGGTAGCAAACCCCGTTCTAGGCTGATGTCCGCTTCTTTCTCCTGAGGCACAGACACCACCAGTCTGCCTCTCCTCGCCAATATGGGGAAGAACGCTCCAGCTGTGCTAAATCAGAAATGGACCTACTGACGTCGTGTCCACGGACGTCTCCTGTCGGCCCAAGGCACCTAACCCACCTCCGAGGGCCTCCAGATCGATCGAGGGGGGATCTTTCGCTTCCTCGTCGACCTTCACCTGCCGGACTCGATCCAGGAACACCGAACAGTAAGATTCCATGGTCTGGTAAAACTGAAGGCCTACTTTAATAAGCTGCTAACTCACACCGTAGCTTACTACACCAAAGTAACTCCTTACTCACCCCTAGTAACTAACCCTTTAAGTTAACTCCCTAGTCTTAAACATCATGAGACTCAGGTCATTAAACTCAAATTAAGATCAACCTAAGAACACCTTACCACCGTGTTGAATGCTAAAAACCACTGCTACCTCTTTGCTAATCTGTTTGTACTGTTCGTCAGCTTTTATAATAAATACTGTAAAGTCTTTTATTCCTGACTCAGTCTTCCATTTGTCAGTATCAAGGTACGTAATCTACTCACTGTAATATCTCTCAATAGAGCCTAGAAGTTCCTGTATAATCCATCAGTTTTAGCCAAGGTATCCGACACTGAGCCGTCCGTATAAAACCGACAAAGCTAACTGATAACCTTGCAGAAGTGTGCAGCTACAAACTTACAAAGTTTAAAACGCTACAGGGGGGAAATTAAGGATTTTTCTTGGTATTTATCCATCCTTCCACCTCTGTTTATTTATTTATTTTCTCCATTGGCCCTAAAATGACATCACTGTTTCAACATTTCATTTTCTTTCAGTCTATTTTTATATATTAAAACTGCCACTTTTCAGTTTTGCCTCGCCTCGCCTCCCTTCACTGGTCCGGGTCTGGGTACTGGTCACAGGGGCAGCATTCCAAGTCGGGCATCCCAGGCCATCCCCCCCCCCCCCAGCCACCTCCACCAGCTCCTCAGCTGGGACACCCAGGCGTTCCCAGGCCAACCTGAAGACGTATTTCCTCCAGCTTGTCCTGGGTCGACCCGGGGGTCTCCTACCAGCAGGACATGCCCAGAACACCTGCCGAGGGAGGCGTCCAGGAGGCATCCTAAGCAGATGCCCCAACCACCTCAACTGGCTCCTTATGATGTGTAGGAGCAGCGGTTCTACTCCAAGTCCTTCCAGGATGTCCGAGCTCCTCACTATCTCTAAGGCTGAGCCCGGCCACCCTGCAAAGGAAACTCATTTCAGCTGCTTGACCTGGAGTTAACAAGCCACCCTTTTCCAGTTGAGAACCATGGGTTTGAGTCTAACTGAACTCATCAATCAGCTGTCACATAAGACAACCTGGTGAATTTTAAAGTGCAGAACATTTAGCATTTTATAAAATCAGTGAAAGAAACCTGAACTACAGAATCAACCGTCACTCACAGAGTCGGTGTTTAAAGCTTTTTCTGTGTCCAAAGCAGGTGAGCATCCAGCTTTTAAGCTCCTTATTCTGCACGTTCCTTTGTTGTCAGTTGAAAATGTTTCTGCACAATGGATACCTCTACTTCATGTTGAAAGTGAAAGGATTTGATCGACAGGCATCTCGGCCACATGGGGTTTACCTCAGCAGCTGATGGACTGCTCGCCCCCGGCTGCCTGTTGAAGGGCAGAAAACCCCCACAGATTTGAAAATGTCAATATATTGTCATTATAAGATTTAGTTCAATGCTACACAAAGGGTGTATGGGTTGTTCTTGAGGTTTGTGGTTCCAATAACTCAACAAAAACAGGTGATATTGACATGGAATGGATTAACTATATTGATTTTTTTTCATAATGTTGCACCTGCACTCTTACATAAGTCTTAATACTCATCAAAGACAGAGATCAATAGACGTTTCTTATATCCAGTATTCCTCCATGACTGAGGACACTAGCTCTGTAGTCCCTTATCGTTTTTAACATTATGGTCATTTTCTGGGCTCTGAATTTGCAGGTAAGTAACCTCTGACTGTTAAACCTTTAAGCAGCTGACTTTTATTAACTTACAAAATGCTTATGTCACTCAGTCAGTTGGAAACATGACAGGTCCCTAAACAGCCAAAGTTAAAGGAAGATCTTTCTCTTTTGAATTTGTGAGAACAGTCTTGAACACTGAGGCCTCAGGCTCCTTCATAATCAACGTTCTGGGACAGGCTGTTCCTGAAAACTGGGTCTTGAGTTTCAGAAAAAAGTCCCCCAGGTTTGGTCTCTTAACACTTGCTCTGTGATCACGATACGGACAACACACCAAGTGTGACATGAAGACCTGCAGGGCTGAGTTGTTGGACCATGGTGACAAGAGAAATATCACATCAATCAACATCAGAAGCACCGCTTACAGTATAGTTTTCTCAGAAAAATCTGGAAAATTGTTAAAAATTCATCTTAATTTTGTAGACATTTAATTTTTTGCTGTATTCTTATTTTAAAAAGTTATAAATGAAGTAAACTGAGAGAAAGGAAGTAACTTGGCTCTTCTTGTTACAATTTATTGCTCTGATGGACAAACTAGATTTTTTTTGCCACCAAATTGAACATTTTTGCAGACCTTTTAGTTTATCCAAATGTAAAAAGTCCATGAGGGAATCACCCCTCTCTGCAGCTCCTCCTGGTGCTCTCCTGAGAGGATAAACAATCCCTCCAGCAGGTCCTGGGTCTGCTCCAGGGCTACAGAAAGGGATTTTTTTTACCAATAGGATTTAAAACAGTGACATTCAATTCATTTGGGTAGATATGTAATGGTTACGTGGAGGAGGACCCAAAGGTGCAGGAGGGAACGGAGGAGTGGCTTAACCCTAATCTAACCCTGAACTTAGAAGGTATTTATTAATCTAAACTTGGTTATGGCAAGGTATACAGAACAGAGGAGCGTGGCATGACTAACTATGCAGAGCAGACAATCCAACTACTAGACATGACACATGAGGGCTTAAATACATGGAGGTAAATCAAGATAACAAGGAGCAGGTGAGGACAATAACTAATTAGTGGGAGGGGCAAGAGAAGGAGCATGGAGGAAACACAGGGGCATGAAATCTAAACACAAAACCTGGGCACTAACAAAAAAACATGACAGTAAACTAAACATGACAAGATAACATAACATGAGCAGGAAAAAAGAATAAACAGACTAAACAAGGAAACTAACACAGGGGAAACTACACTGACAGGAATAAGAACAATGAACTAAGACCTGAACCATAACATAACCAACAGGCATGATAAATAAAATACAATAAACACAAGACCCTAACTAAATCAAATAAACCTGAATCATGACAAGAGATCCCTAACACAGTGGAGCAAACAAATATCTAAAATATTTCTACCGAGAGAAAGTTTTCAGACCTGATTTCTGTGAAAGTCAGCTCAGCTCTGTTGCTGCAGCAAAAGAAACCTGTCCAACTCCTACAGCCTCAGCTGATGACGCGGTAAGAGTAAGACCAACATTTCAAAAGGGTCCTCCCGTGCTCTGGAGCAGCTGCAGAGGCGGGAACCAGCCAGGAGACCTGTGGCTTCTACCAGGTTGGGTAAGAGGAGACCAAAGCTGTGAAGTCTGGAAACGTCCTCTCATGTGACTCAGACACGATTACACAGACTGTTTGCTTTCAGTCAAGCTATCCATTAGACTCATAGAAACATGTGATTAATTTTAAAATCATTACCTGAGATCATTCATCCTTAAACAGAAATGTTTCCCTACACCATTTCTGCCCCCATTCAACTTAAACCTGTTGTCATCATTTGGAAAAACTTTACATCATTTATTTTTTTATTAATATTATTCTAATGTTTTTTTGTTTTTAAATGCAAATTGTTCAAAAATAATGTTTCTGTTCATGAGGTTCTACTAACCGCTTACAGGGGAAATTCAAACTGCAGACCAAGCAAAAGGTCAGGATTCAGAGGCTTAAAGTCGAAAACTTTTCTCAATGTTTTAAACATATATTAACCCCTATATACACACTGACATATGCCTTCAAGTACTTTATAATCAGAGACAACATGTTGGACCTGTTACAGCACCAGCAGCTCTGGTGTTTTATATTTTCTTGTTAGACGACGGTGAGTCTGCTCAGAGACCTACATTTTGTCAAGTTTAATGAAGCTTCTGACCATATTAGAACTGACCAGCTTATTATCCACTGAGCTATATGAGTCTTTAGAAAGCTGAATTATTCTGAAAGTAGCTGATAGGAATGTTAATAATTCAGCTCCTTTCAGGCCTATGCTGCTTTCCAATAAACGGACTGCTGATGAATGTCTCTATCATTTCTGCTGCCTTTCTGTTAGATGTTTGGCTGCAGTGGCCTTAGTATTATTTATTAATATAAATGTGAAAAGTGTGAAGATGTGAACAGAAAGTCTTTGTCTTATCACATGTTCTGATGGAAGATTTTTATACTATAATAAAACATTTTCTCTAATCTCGTTTTGTGGTGTTGCAGGAACAGTAATGATGGTAGAGAAAACGTCTGAAAAAATTGAAAGAATATTGTTTTGTTTTTTATTTGAACCTTTAATCCTTACAGGTAAAAAAAGCAACATTCAGAATATTTTAAATACTCTGATTTCACATCATTATTGTTTGTCAGGACAATCAAGCACGGCGTCAGAGTCTCACTGGGCTGTGACCGTTGGTGTTGGCTGATAATAAAGTGCAAACATCATTTTTGACTAAGTGTCCAAAATGTCTCAGACGTTCTCCAGGGTTCTCAGCTTGTTTTCTTTTTGCTGGGATTTTGAACATGGTTGGGACTACTTTGAGAGAAATGTCCTGTTCATCTGGAACTCCCCTCCACTTCGCTTCTGAGTTAGAAAGAGCAATAAATATGAAATAACGTTGGGAGACATGTTGACCTGTGAAACTAAGTGGTGACTAATTGAGAACAAAAGAGAATCTGACAAAACTTGGAATAAAATAAGAATAAATTGTGGACAATTAAAACATAAAAAAGAATTAAATATGAATAAATTACAACAAGAAAATCTGCATACATTTTAAGTAATTTATTTGCAGTTTTGGCACAGCAAAGTATCATAAAGTACCAATTCAGTGTGACTCAGGGAGAAACTGCATTTCTCAGATTTACTCAGGATTTTGTGTTCCTCAACTTATTGCCAACAGTCACAACCAGTGGCGGCCCATCCATAGGGGGCGCTAGGGCGCCGCCCCACCAGTCCCAAGAGGAAGAAGAAGAGAAATAGGGATCACAAAATATAAAAACTAACATGAAAATAAAACTAAACGAGTCATCCATTATATATACAATAAGTGCTGTGTATAATCTGCATTTAGATGTAGTTCAGAAAACGTTTTCTCACTATTTTTTTACCAGACCGATAGGTCCTGTTTCTCTGGGATCTACTGTGCATGTCTGGACCGGACGCCGTCCCGAGACACCGCATTGTTTTCTGTTCTTGGCGCATGCGCACTGGAAATATTTTCCTGACCAGTGGCAGCCCGTCCATAGGGGGCGCTAGGGTGCCACCCCACCAGTCCCAAGAGGAAGAAGAAGATAAATAGGGATCACAAAATATAAAAAACTAACATAAAAATACAACTAAACGAGCCATCCATTATATACAATAAGTGCTGTGTATAATCTGCATTTAGGTGTAGTTTAGAAAAGTTTTCTTACTATTTTTTACTGGACCGATAGGTCGTGTTTCTTTGGGTTCTACTGCGCATGTCTGGACGGGACGCCGTCCCAACATAGCGCATTGTTTTCTGCTCCTGACGCATTCGCACTGAGTGCAAAAAATAGGAGATCGCTCGCCCTGCGTGACATGCGCACAACGGCAGGAGACCGGAGTGTTGCTCAGACTGAAACCGGAAGTTCTTGCTCTCTTTATAATAGAGGGTGGAAAATGGATATTTATTCAAAGAATCCTTCTTTCCTGCTTGTGAAAACAAGCCGAATGATTCCATTTGTCCTGATTTCATCAACTCAATGGTGAGTGACTTCGTTTGTTTGTTTCTTTTTCTTAATGACTATGTGTCTGTCACGGATTTTCCCATTCGAAAACCCCATAGGTGGAGCTAGTCGCGGCTAGCAGTGCTAAGTCCTGATGAGTGAATTTATACCTTAAATAGCGACATGTGTTTGTTGAGGTGTCTGCCGAATGTTAGAGAAATACAGGTACTGCTGATTGAATACGTTGGTTTATGTAGTTTAGCCCGTTTTTCATGCGTTTTCTCTACTTTTCATTAAATTATTATGGCGTTTTAAGGAAGTTTGGTCTGACTGGGTTTGATGGGACTTATCAGTGGATTTGACTTTATTTTGTTGTTAATTCACTTCATTAGTTGAGCTGATTGTCATGACTTGCTTGGTTAGCGGTTGTTGTCTGAATTGTAACATTAATTATCTGACTGTGTTAGTTAGAGATGGATTTATTTGTTTGTGGTGTCAGTAGAAAGATAATTGTGAATATTAAGTAATGTTTTTGACTTTGCCAGGTTGTTTTTTCCCTGAAACTTTTACAACTTCTGTTGTGACCACATTCTGGTTGTTTTTATTTTTATTTGTATCTAATTATATTGATATTATTCTAAGGTCTCCTTATGAAGACTTTGTGATTTCTTTACTGTTTGATGTGTAGAATTAGACCTAACAGCACCACATTTCTAGAGAACTGGTGGTAGGGATTTTTACCAGCAAAATATTCAGTCAGATGAAAATATTTTGCATCATTCCCTGCCCTAGCGGTGATATGTGATTTTTTTTGCACATCTGAAAACTGACTAGCAAAAATGCGCCCCACCCAAAAAAAATTTCATGAGCCGCCACTGTTCCTGATGCATGCGCACTGGAAATCATCCTTAATGCACAAGATAGGAGACCCATCGAGACGCAGTTCATAGCGTCCCTGACATGCACACAACGGCACAGTCAAAACCAGAGAATTAATGCTTATTATTTAAGTATTTACTTTAGTTTTTATCATTAATTCTGGCACTGTAAAACACTGATAAGTCATAAGTGATTAAAAATAAAGTTAAACAAAAAAGAAATAGAAAAACGTACTGAATGACTTAGACCGGATGTTGACCCGGAAGCTCTAGCGCTCGTTTGCTCCTGCCTGGCAGCAGACGGAGAGAATTAATACAAACAAAATGGATATTTATTCAAAGAATCCTTCTTGGCAGCTTGTGACAAAAAGCCGTTTTATTCCATGGGTCCTGATTTCATCAACTCCACGGTGAGTGACTTCGTTTGTTTTTTCTTTTGTTTTATTACCAATGTGTCTAGCAGATTTTTGCTAGTGAAAATGCCTTTCAGCAAATGGCAGAGACCTACTGTTTTGTGGATTTATACCTTAAATAGCAACATGTCTTTGTAGCCGAATGTTAGAGGGACATGCATACTGTTGAATGAATGTTGGTTCATATAGTTTAGCCCGTTTTGAGGCGCTGTATGACACTTTTAATAAAAAACAAATGGCGCTCTATAAGAGTTTTGTATGAGTGGTCTAAAACCGTAATTTTACTTACAGTATTTTGATGGGACTTATCAGTGGATTTGACTTCATTTTGTTGTTAATTCACTTCATTAGTTGAGCTGATTGTCATGACTTGCTTGATTAGTGTTTGTTGTCTGAATTGTAACATTAATTATCTGACTGTGGTAGTTAGAGATGGATTTATGTGTTTGTGGTGTCAGTAGAAAGCTGATTGTGAATATTAAGTTGTGTTTCTGACCTTGTGTAGGTCAGGTTAGGTTTTCCTTGAAACTCTTACATCTGTTGTGACCATATTGTGGTTGTTTTTATTTTTATTTGTATCTGATTATATTGATATTATTCTAAGGTCTCCTCATGAAGACTGTGATTTCTTTACTGTTTGATGTGTAGAATTAGACCTAACAGCTCCACATTGTTAGAGAACTGGTGGTAGAGATTTTTACCAGCAAAATATTCAGTCAGATGAAAATATTTTGCTTCATTCCTGCTCTAGTGGTGATATGTGATTATTTGCGCATCTGAAAACTGATTTGTAAAAATACGCCCCACCCAAAAAAGATTTCACCAGCCGCCACTGTTCACAACCCAGTGAGCTTCATCCCTCAGAAAGATGTGAGTCTGAGGGTTCAGGGAAACACTTTGACTACAATCTAATCACTTTAAAGTGATAATATGCAGTTTTGCTTGTTTTGGGCTCCCTCTGGTGTCTGTTTTAAATTACTGCATTACACAAGTTAGCATATTGTTTCAGCTTATAAACGCCTAAATTAGAGTGACCAGACATCCCGTTTTACCCGGGACAGTCCCGATTTTGAGTCATGTGTCCCGTGTCCCAAAGGATTTTTACAATCCCATCATATTGTCCCGTTTTTTCCCAGCCTGTGTCCCAGGCGTCCCGATTTTAAACCAAAGTAGTGGCTTACAGTGCAATTCTCCTATTAAAATATCAATATTTTAAAGTAATTTAAGGTAAAAAGTTTTATCAATGAAGGAAAAATAGTAAAGGAACACAGCCGGTCAGCAGAGCGAAGTCAGGGAGTGAGTTGACTCCTCCCCTCCTGTCAGCTGCAGCACTGACTGAGAACACGTTCCATGAGTTAGCTAGCGGCAGAACGTAAACAGAGTCCCGTGGAGCGATTTTAGCATCACAAAAAACAACGATACAGGCTGTGACATCTGTTGGAAGACTGTGAGGTACTGCTCTAACACCACACACCTTATAAAACATTTTAAACAAGTCACAAGACGAAGTCTGAAGAGGAGAGTGGAGTAGTGCAGAGGAGACAGGTGCTGCTAAACATTTATTCTGTTATTTAAACACAGAGTCTCTTGTATTTTTTAATCTACAGCATCCTATTTATTCAGATTTCCATTTAGAAGGCAAAGGATGAGATTGAAAAAAAAATGGTTGACTTTAGGAACAAAAAAACAAGAGTCAGAGTACATTTACTGTAAAAAGCAGTTACCAAAACAGACACTCCCTATTTATTGTATTATTTTCCTTAATTTTATCACCGTTGTGGTTTGGCTTCAGTTGAAACACTGAAGCTCTATAATAAATCCATGTGATTGGGAATGCTGAAATAAAGAGCTGCAGGAATTCCAGTTGGATTGTTTCATGTTTCCCTGAAATCCCAGGATTTCAGTGAGTATTCAGGTAAGGTTTAATGTGTTGACTGGTTTAAAGTTTAAAGATTACAGACCAAGTGTTGTTAAAATTTATTGTACTTAAAATTAAACTCTTAATGTTAACTTTAAAATAAAAAGATCATAGGAAAATATTCCATGGGTTAGATAAATAAAGGATTGTTCAAATATATCCCAGTCAGACTGTTAAAGTTGCATTATTACCTCAATCAGTCCAGGTGTTTTGACTGATGTTAACGGAATATTTCATAATGTAGATTTTCACAAATGCATGCAATTGTGTCATTTATTTAATGATGTATTTTACTGGCCAAACAACAAATGTGTTATAAAAATACAGCATAGTTTCTTTAAAAATGTTGCACTAAAAAGATTACAAAAGGGTGTCCTTATTTTGAATATATATGTTCAAATACGTATCACTACTTTTGCATTTTCCACAATAAAAAACCTACAGAGCTCACATATGTTTAATTTGGCTCAATAGCATGAATGATAACACCTGAGTTCATCAGCATGACAGCCCCTTCAGACTCATGATATAAAGTGGGTTGAAGTGTGTTAATATCCACCATGAGTCATTGTTTATTTTAGGTCAGCTGAGAGCCAGTTAGGCATGAAGGAACTTGCTGAATCCTATGAGCTCAGTCATGCATCAAGTCTCTCTCTATATATATATACATATCCAGCAAGAATCGCATGCTATGCAAAAATTACATCATGATCTATGTGTGTTTAATGTATTTTGGTTGAAAATATAAAACAAATGAATATTTCAAGACATAAACCATTTTGTTCTTTACACACTTTCCTGTTTTGAAATGTGCTGGGAGGAGTTTGGCTGCATGCTCTACCAGATATCATGAATTCAGCTCACTTAAAGCAAAATCTGTTGAATTTTGCAAAAAAATCTTTCAACTACTAGTCTAAAGAGTTGAGTGTTGTTAGTGGAGTTTGATCAAAGAGAGATTTAAATACAGAGTGAAAGATAAACATCTGAAAAAGAGAAATAAAACAAGAGACGGAAGAGACGTGTTTACAGATTTAAGTTCATTTCCTTTGATGAAAGAAATGACAGAGATGATTATTTAAAACACTAAATTTACAAAAGTCATTTTGTTCTTTTAGTCTGCAAACTTAACCCAGACTTTTCTTTCCCTGTGAAGATGTAAACAACAGCCTCCACACTCTGGGCGTTATGGTAAGAGGTCACATGAGAGTTGTATATCTTCATGCAGCCATATACCCCCCAGGGTTCTTCTGCTAATCCTAATTAATCCTTTAGGATAATAGTGTTTTATCTCCTGTGTGACCACACAACCGGAGCACGGGGAATTGCACCATGTTGCTCTGTTTTTTCACAGTTACACTATTAAAATTAGTCACGACGCATCACAATTAATGCATGGATCTAACATAACACTGTCTCTCATTATTGCACACAAACATGACCCATTACACCCACGTTGCTTTAACAAACGCACTGCATGTGTGCATTTGTGTGACTAATTGTGCTCGCAGCTACGGTAACAGTTTGCAGAAATAGTTCCCAGCGTTTAATGTCTGACAGCCTCCATTGTCACATGAGATTATGTCCCCTTTCACTGCAGCCATGTGTCATTTGGATTGGTAAAACAATGTTTTATTCACAAAATTCAATATGTAGCTTTATTTAGTGAAACATTGTGGTGATTATTTCTTGTGTTTTCCATCACTTTAATCATGTATTGTCCTAAACAGTAAGTTACAGACATTGATGATTTCATCCTGACCTCCTGGTAATGAACATTGTGATTGGATTTGTCAATGTTAGTTAAAATGTTATTTATTTTAAGAAATCTAATTACTTAGAGTCTGTTCATGCCTGAAAAGTAATTTAAGTAATCTAATATTGTTTAGTTCCAAAGAGAATGTTAGTTTTTGAGTCACTGGGCTGGTGACCAGTTGGAGACACAGATAATATGAATGACATCTTTGCTGCAGGTTTTCTTTATAGATGGTATTGTGAGGTTATTATGAACAAATTTAAAATATGACCCAAATTGTCTTGACATGGTTTAGTCATAAAGCATTATATTTATGTCTCAATTCAAACTTTGGCTGCTGACTCCTCCCATTTCTTTCAGACTCACAGAAACCAAACTGAGAATGGCTCCTGGTTCCTGCTACGAATATTTTCAGTTGAAATTTGGCTTGAAAATGTTTTTTAAATTTCAAGCAAAATGACAGGGAGGCCCTGAAAGAAAATCAAGAACAATTTGAGACATTTGGGGAGCTCAGTGCCTCATCAGCAGCCCAGTGAGATTCTGGATTTAACCAATACAACAGAAGATAGGTAAGATTCTGGTTTTTTAGAGTTTCATTTTAACTTGAAATTTAGAAAGCATTAGTGTCAGAAGTCTTCTTGGCTGTCTCTGAGTGTTTGTTGTCTTAATGCTGGGGTTTGATTGTTGGGTGTTGATAAACTGAGTCTTGGGGACTCAAGGTTTCTCTCTGTTCCTTTTAACTCCACATTGATATGTTCTAGTTTTAGATGGATACAGAAACTGTGATTATTTTGCCCTTCAGTCACAACCCTGAAGGTTGATTCAGTTTAAAAAAGAATCCCATATGGAACAATTCAGACAAAATGTATTCCCAGGAACTTTGAGGTTTTTTTTATTTCTGTCCTTCAAATAACTGAGTGTGTATCTAGATGTAGATTATTAATGTGGTGTAGTATGTGTAGGATTCCTATTCATTATTATCCGCTGACAGACATGTTTTTATGCTTTCCAGGATGTTTGTATGTTTGCTCGGTGGTTGTGCGTAAACTGCTGCAGGCTGCTGTATCTGTGCTGCTGTTCTCCCTCCTGTGGAGTCCAGCCGGGCAGGAGGTCTGTCTCATCCCACTGATTGTGATTCTCAGCGTGTGTCTGTGTGACTGGGTTTGTTTATCAGTATGTCAGGAAGTTGGAATCGCATGTTTTTCTACCTTGTGTGTGTGTGTAGCTTCCCAATTTTGTGTGAATTTTTGTGTGTGTGTGCAAACACACACAGACACACACTTGCACTTTATCATCGAATGCCAGCTGAAGCCAACTACTAAGGTCCATCTGCTTTCTCTGCCAAACGACTCTTTCTAACTCTCCATCCATCCATCTCTCATCACACTCGAACACACTACATGCACACACTACATACACACACTACGTGCACACACTACATGCACACACTACATGCACACACTACATACACACACTACGTGCACACACTACATGCACACACTACATGCACACACTACATACACACACTACGTGCACACACTACATGCACACACTACATGCACACACTACATGCACACACCACCACAGCCTCCCCTGTGGCTGCCTGATTGAGGTTTCTTTGCCTCAACCTTTAGATTTACTGTAATAGTGGAGGAGTGAGGCAGGAAAGAAAGGGGCTGGAAGTCAAATTGAAGAATAGAGAAACAAAGAGAAGGAAAGAGAGTGATAAACTGGACGGAGAGAGCATTGGGGAACTGTGGTGAGAGAAGGGAGGAGAGAGACTCAGATGGAAACCTGGGACAGAATAATGGTGAGAAAAGTGAGGAGGAAAAAGGAGACAAAGAGAGTTAGAAGAAGGAAGGAGTGTTAGAGGCAGAAAGTAGTTCAGATTGGAGGAAAACTCCAGAAAACGTCTCCCATTAGAGAGAGATTACAGCCTCTGCCGGTCCAGAGTGCAGCGCAACTTTACAACCTCTGCCATCAGTGGCTGATGATATAACACCCCGTTTTAAAGATCAATTTGTCACTTTTCATCTCCTGCGACACCTCATTTTCCTCCTCCTTCCTCTCTAGACTCCAGAAGACCCAGAAGAGGAAGGAGGTGAGGTGGAGCTGCAGCTTTAGAGGAGCAACCGGTGAAACCGAGATGCATTCTGAATATTTACAAGCACTTTTGATGATGTCATCTATAATAAATCCTCCTCTCTCTTGTGACTGGTTTCCCACTCTAGCAATAAGAGCTTTCAGGAACTCACAAACAAACACACACACACACATTGCTTCAAATGCATGACTGATTAATCCATTCTTCATTTGCAGAGACTAAAACATTCCTCTCAAACATCCCTGATGAGCTGCAGCCAGAGCTTTGAAACAGTTAAGGGACTCTGGGAGGTCCTAAACTAATATACAAAAGGCCTTACATCAGTTTTATTTGACTCCTAAGACGTAGGAGAACTCAGACAGTTACCGGCTTCTAACAATCATCTTTATAGCAAAAACATTTAACCTGATTTCTTTATTTAGATGTTCATACCTGTAAGTCTCAGTAAGGATTTACTGTTTGTGACATTTTGAGCATAATAACTTTCTCCTTCCAGGAGCCTCTTATTCTTCCATTTGCTCTGGTTTTAAACCAGACTGGATATCTTGCATGTCAGTTTTTTATGCATTAACAAAACCTTGTAAAGTTTAACCAGGAAATAAGGGCTTTTTTAGGGGTTTAAGGGCCACAGCTGGAAAAGCACGATCTTCTCTCTGAGCTTCAATCTAGTTTTAGAATTTGGCTAAAGATGTTAATAATAAATGCTTTTTGGACCTCCTTAATAAATAAGTCAAATGAGGAGACTCCTGTTGCTGCAGTTTGTATTGCTGCTCTAATTTTCCTCTTTTAAGCTCTGCAGAGGTTTCTCCCACAGATACTTGATTCTTTGTTTCAGATCATCAGGTCTTTGCTCTGGAATCTGAAATCATACTATAAGAATGTTGTGTCTAATAAAATCAACATTTACCAAGATAAAGGTTGTGTGTATTTTAGTGTGTGCATGTTATTGGTATTATCAAAATAACTGGATGGATTTTAATCAAACTTAGTAAAACCTTACTGGATGTTCAACTGTAGCTGATTCAGTCTAGTTTTGAATGGTTGCCACAAGCAACCAACCTCCCCTGTTGAAAAAACCAGCATAGACCAGCATATGCTGGTTCCAGCATATGTTGTGTTTTGGTGCTGGTATGCTGGTCCATAGTGATCCATTAGTTCAACCAGCATAGACCAGCATTGAATCATGTTGGTCTACCAGCTAAACCAGCACCAAACCAGCATAGACCAGCATAGACCAGCATTGACCAGCATATAAATCAAGACCACCATGATTTGTTTGCTGGTCAATGCTGGTCTATGCTGGTTTGTTGCTGGTCTATGCTGGTTTGGTGCTGGTCTATGCTGGTTTGTTGCTGGTCTATGCTGGTTTGATGCTGGTCTATGCTGGTTGAACTAATGGATCACTATGGACCAGCATACCAGCACCAAAACACAACATATGCTGGAACCAGCATATGCTGGTTTTTTCAGCAGGGTCAGCAAACATAAAAAGGATTCTAACTAAATTTCACACATATTGAGCAAATGTTTGGTGTCCAAGTAGCTGAGAGTTATTCACATTAAATACTCTGCATGCTACACAAAGTGCACACAGACCTCTCCATCAGCTGTTGCAGTCTCACTGGGTGGACTATCTCTGCAAGTCAACCCTTTTCAAGATGGCCACCACAGCTAATCAACATTAGCAACCACAAAAATAAATACCTAAATATCTGATAGCTGAGAGTCATTCACAACACAAAACAAATTCAACAAACACAATCTAGCTATTTCACCTTTTCTTTTTCAGCATTTGACCAAAACTCTTGGAGCTTCATCGTTTCCAAAGAGATAATGATCTAAGTTTAAAGTGACTTGATTATGAATGATTTGACCGTTTTGCCATTTAAGGTAGGAAATCCTGTTAGACTGATAGATTAACAGACTCTGAACATCCTGAACAGCAGCAGTGGAGCACTGTCTGAGCTTCTTGTCTATGGAAGTGCAACCAGTCTGGTAACATAACATTCAGGCTCACATGGCGGCTGCATAAACATGTGTCAACATTAGCCAGGCTCTAATGGTTATGCTTCAGATATTTGTGTTTGTTTTTTTACATCTGTGTTCGTATTGAACAACATGTAGTAACATTAAGTTGTTTCAGCTGCAGTTTGCAGAAGCAATGATTGAACAGCAATTGAAATTCATTCATTCCAGCAACTAACATGAATTTTGACAAATTTATAGCATCAGATCAATGAGAGCATTTACAGTGAATCCAAGAATTTAAGAGATGTAAACAACAAAATAATAAAAGCAAATATAGATAATAAATCAGCTGCCGTCAGCTTCTTACATGACTTTATTAGGACAAGCAGTCAGAATATCCTGACTCGTTGTTGGTACCTTCCCTCAAAATGTTTACACAAATCACAAGACATCAACTGTTCCTTCTGTCAGATCAAATTATTTCTTTGTAGTGCAGCTTGTGAACCAGAAAACCTAAAAGTTGTTTGTGCATAACAAAGAAAAAGTGGTCTGTGGCAGATAGCAGGCAGCAGTAATAAAAGAAACCTTCACTGCTCATCTGTTCCAAAGTGTGTCTTTCACTTCGCACAGAAAGAAAATCTGTAATCTTCTGATCTACAACAGTGGAAGGGTCACGGTGAAAGATGAGTGCTTCCTCGGTGAATAGCAGGACGACCTCGCTCGTCCCCGTAAAAAACAGCCAGCGTAAAAACGGGAGCTTAAATTGGAGCAGATGGAGTGTGAGTTTCTCCTCGGAGTGCACACAGAGAACGAATTTAGATAATAGCCCACAGCTAATCCACTGCACACCAAAACTCATTACTTCATAAAGAGAAATATGACAACTTGCTCCCCAAGATGGAAAGAAATACATCTTTGAAGGTGAAGACCTTGGCACAAGCTGACTCTTTTTCCTCATGTGAGAAATTCTTTTATGCACACTTCAGCAGCTTTGACTCGTCTTTATTGACGCTGAGCTTTGCAGCAGTCTAGCAACGGGCACCTGCAGCTCCTCGGACGCCCACTAACACACCAGCACAGAGACAGGCAGCCCTCAGAGTTAGCTCTATTAACATCATTAAAACCACTTCACTCAACTCAGCTGAGCTCCGTTCATTTAGCTCATTTTACTGAAACATTGTTTGCAAACAGTTGATGTGAGAAGTGAAAACTTCTGATCTCATATCACTCATCTTCTGAAAACTTCTGCACCACAAACAAAATCTTTTTATAAAATATCCCAAACATAACCCAGAGACCTCCCTAAGGAGGAGGCGGGGTTTCTGTTTGAGTCTGAACCAATCAGAGCTGGTATCTGGACCTCTCAAAACCCAAAACAGAGACAACATTCAGTTCTTCCTTCTGAACAATGATGTGTTTTTAAGATACAGGTATAAAAATATCTTGCACAATAACCTGTTTTATATAACAGTAACTGAAGCTAAACATTCTAAAATCAGGATGATCTAAATGCAGCTTTGTGTTTTAAACAAACAGCATCAGTGCTCAGAAGGAAGTGAGTGAGGAAGTGTCCGCCACCTGTAGAGGGTTCAACCAGTGGCTCTTGTCCGATTCCAGAGGCCAGTGGGGAACTCCCTCCAGTTTTCCTAACGCTCCTGTCAGAGTGGATTCAGTGATGTAAGATTCACTTCCTCCTTTAGAATTTTAATGAAGCTCTTTTAGGAAAAGTCAAGGCCGGTTGCAGTGTGAGACACTTTATCTATAGATTACAACAACTGACAGAATTGTCTGATAAAATAAGAATATTCTGACTTCAGCTGAGAGGTTTAAGAGTTTAAACGGTGACATCATGTTTCACCATCAGGATGAAGTGATGGGGTTGATTGAATAAAGCAGATTATAATCTATTGCTGTGTTACTTAATACATGGATGTATTTTAGTTCATTTATTTATTTATTTAATTGGGGGGGTTGTGTCTTGATATTGATAAAAAAGCAGATGATATTTATATTTGTGTGTTTTGGTTGAAACTTGTCCAGTCTTAAGCTCAGTGTACTCGTAAAGGAGAGGCTTCTCATTTTAATACGTTTACTTTGTATAATGTGGATGAACCTTTTCATGCTTAGTGGTCACAGCAGCTGAATAAAAGTTGTTTCCTTGTGGGTGACGACAGTATCCTCGCACTAAGCTATCCCTACTGGTCTCATCTGTGTCACTCTGAACACTGCCACCCACAGGTAGAGTATGGTAGGACAATAATGTCCTTATGCATTTTTATAGTAGTATCAGAGGTCGCACTAGACTTTTTAGTTTTCCGTCATTTTGACCGACAGATTTTTAAAAATCCAGTCATAATCTATTTTTATTTGTCACTTATTAATAGGGGTGCAACGGATCATCATCTCTCCGTGGTTCGTACGGATCACCCTCTACGGTTCGGAACGCACGTGGTTCGCGGTTCATGTAGAGCGCGTGCGTCGCTAAATCATCCCCGACGTTCTGTGCTCACGCGCTCTGAATCTGCAGATAATTCCCCTCTGAGAAAGGCGTTTGTTTTGCATCACGTATAGAGGTTCACTCTGTTGGCTTCAGCCGTTTTAGTACACCAGAACGAAGGATCCCTGATCAATATCTGATCCAGTCTCTGTTGCGCGCCCAGCCTCTGATTCCTCCGTCTCTCTCTCCGTCAGCTGGAATCTTTCTGATAGACAAACTAGATTCACCTGTTTCTGTCTAAGATAACGTTATGTTGGGCTTTTATACGAGCTAATAAACGTTAATATAACCAGAGTTCAGTCAGGAGCCACAGAGCAGCACCTCGTGCATCACGCCCCCCCCCCCCC
>SSNR01000378.1:422179-432334 GCA_006937965.1 Callopanchax toddi | reverse complement strand
CCCCCCCCCCCCCTCCCCAGCTGTGACCGCTAGTTTAACAGAAGCAGGTCTGTGACCCCTGAGGTGGCATATGAGTCTATCTCCCCCATTAATTAGTTTTAATATGATTCAAAACTTTATTGAAGCATCAGATTGACATCTTGAGTTAAATGCAGTTTGTATTTATGAGGATTGAGCATAAAAAAGTTGTTCAGTGTTTTAAAAAATAATGAGAGAGCAAAGTTTTTTGTCTTTTCTTTTTCATTATGCTGATCTGAAAATTAATCCGATCCATGACTCAAAACCGTGAACCGATCCGATCCGTGAGTTTTCTGATCCGTTGCACCCCTACGTATTAATTTTAAAAATTATATTAATTACATTTTCAGCAGCATTATTTCATCCCTCTTAAATAAAATTGTAATTGTTCCTCAACCTTTTCATGCTTCGAGGATCCTTTCTCTCTCCTTGACTACAGACAGAATTGACAAAGCTTCTCAGATGAGCAGCGAAACTTCTTCAAAGAACCAAATAAGTCCAGTTGCCTTTATTTAAAAACATTTTTTTGGATTTTGAAATTTAGGTCAGTTGAGAGCATCTTAAAAATTTGCGATCAATTGAGATTAATCGCAAGTTAACTCAGGACACTCGCGCGATTAATCGCGATTAAAAAAATGAATTGATTGACAGCCCTAATTTTAAGACATAACAGACTGTGATTTAACTCCTAAATGCAATATATTTTTGGTCAAATTCTCATTTTTGTTCAGTTACTGTAAGATACGAGCATGGAGCGGGAGTGTTGGGTTGTGTATGTGTGTGTGTGTGTGTGTGTGTGTGTGTGTGTGCACGCGTGCGTGTGCATGTGAGGGTCTGAAAACGTGTCTTAAATTTACCACGCTGTCTCACCAGCTGAGCTGCAGGTTTCTCGTCTCCAAAACGTGCTACGAGGTTCAAAGTTTCCATAAAGTTACGCACATTTTTCTGTCATGCTTTTTAAAATAAATACCAAAGTTTGAGGAGAAAATCACGTACGCAACTTTCAGACCTTAGCAAGTTTTATGAATGACACCCCATCTATCAGCGCTCACAGAGCTGCTCGCAGCCTGACAGCTGCCTCGCTGTTATTTGACAGCGTGGTCTCATGACAGAAGCACACACACACACACACACACACACACACACACACACACACACACACAGGTGTGTGATTGTAATCAGTCAAATTGACTGACTGCCTTCAGATCTTTCCCTCAAACTTTTAAAAAACTTGTCAAATACGGAATATTTTCCATTTACACAACCCCTGAGTAGTATCCAGGTTTTGAACATCACTGCCAAAATCTAATTCAAGTACTTTTAAAGCACTTTCAAGGTGAGTTTTGAACTGTTTTATGAACAGTACAGATTTTCTCAAAATTAGCATTTCACCCTTATATGATAAAAATAAATGTTTTTGTGCTAAAAAAACTATTTTTTAGGTTACAGTTTCAAATACAGAAATGCCGATTCTGTTTTTGAGGGCCAATACCAGTTTCTGATCTTTGTGCAATTCTGACCTGCTGATAACAATTTTGGCATCTCCTGATTAACCTTTAAACTACAATTAATAGAATATATTTTCTTTTATTCAAAAACTTTAAAATTATGATTCTAGAAGTAAAAGTATGGAAGGTCTGTTGACATTATTTAGTGGCGAGGTCCCAGACCTGGTAAAATGTCAGATTTTTTATTGCTTCTTGGTGATGGTGCATTCACTGACAAAGAGAAAATCTGCCTTTTGAGTCTCAGATTGATCGATCACATTGAACATTGGCCTATTCTGATCAGCAGCTGACTTTTTGATGCATTCATGATTTCAAGCACTTTATCAAATATTCCAGCACTTTCAAAAATTTTAAATACAATATTCATATTCAACATTTTCAAGGGCTTCAAGCACTAAAAAGATCCCTGAACTTCACTCATTTCTTTACTAAAGAGGCTCTCTGGATTATTTTTCTCTGTATCAAAGTTTTCTAAATGTTTTAAATGATATTTCAGGTCTAAACTATGATCTATGGGTTGAGTTCCACAACATCTGTCATTCTGATGAAGACCCTCCTTCCTCCTAGAGACCCCTTTCCATTATTTCTTGCCGCCGACATTTTTCAGCCAATGAAATTCAAATGTCTGCATTCTCTCAACATGCACGCGCATCGACCAAACCTGTACCAGTAGGGGGCGCTGTCGTACAGGACACTCCGTGTGTTTTTCTGTTTGCGTCTCAGCCTCACGGCTCATTTCTACTAAAAACCTACCCATTCCCCAGCTAAAGATGGATTTATTTTTATTTTTAAACCTTTCACCTCACAGAATGGCAAGGCTTGACAGGATTATGCGTTTATTTTGGTCAGAAAGTTCATCCAGGGCCGAGTCAAGTTCAGCTTCAGAGTCCAGCAGCAGCTCTCTGCTAACAGAGCTAATATCAGAAGCAGCAGGGACAGAGAGGGCTCATCAGACCCTCGTAGTATTGTTGGAATAAGATTGTGAACTGTGAGTGATTAAACCCTACACATTGAGCTGTACAGTTCATGTCCGAAGTATATGCGCCGTGTGCACGCGCGCACACGCGACCGGTCGCGCGTGTCGAGATGTTTTGAGGAGGAGCCTTTGGACGCTAGATTCAAAAACTGCTCTCCTGATGAAATCCTCCAGAGTGCAGCTTTAAATGCAGATACAAAATAGCTATAAGTATTGGGACACTCCACCAAATCAATGCATTCAGGTTTTCCTGTAAAGACATGAAAAGGTGAGATTGATGTGGAGGAACTTTTAGTCAGTTTTTTACAAAAATGATTTAACCCTTTAAAGCTTGAAACATAAAATAATAAAAGGAAAACCTCAGATTTTTTTGAATTCTGAAACATTTGTTGGCTAATGTTAACGTAACAATAATTTACTTTTATATTACATTGATTGAGCATGAGCAATTATATAATATTGCAACAGTAACTAAATAAAATTTACTCTTGCCATATTAAGTACCTAAATCTTCCTTTAGAGGGCAGAAAACCTGCAATCGATTCACTACAGCAGCTTTTTGGGGGAAATACCAATCTTGTTTCCAAGACAGAGCTCAAATATCTGATATGATATGAATAGTGTTAAAGGGTTAAATGGTAAAGAAAAAAGTAAGATCTTTGACCCTTGACCGCTGGAGTTAGGCTCCCCGCTCCCCTCTGGAGGATAAACAGCTTCAGAAAATGGATGGATAGATAAAACGAATATTATTTTAAAAGTCCCCAATAACAACCAATGATTAAAACTTGACATTTTTTAAATTTTCTATTTTTTAAATAGAAAACCTTTTTTTTTAACTTTTATAATATATTGTTTTTCTTTTCAAGTAGTATAAAGAGACCATAGTTGGTTTATTTTTGTTGTTGTTTTTAGTTAAAATGAATCCAAATAGAGCATTTTTAGGAATATACCAGAAAAATGTGAATAAAGAGATCATTGTTTTGCTAAAAACATTCTAGAACAAGTGTTGCAGTTAAATCAGCTTGGGTGTCAGTGAAGTTACCAAATATGACAAGACTAAAGGGTTAATAATGGGCTGTATTAAAGGCAGATGTATGATCCAAAATACACAATTTATACCTGACTGGGAATTTTACAAAGTGTTTGTAAAATCAATAAATACAATAAAAGTGTTTTACGTTGAAAGTGTAAATGAGCTGGATGTCATTGTTGCTCCGTCTCTCCTGGGTGAAACCCACTGAAGTCCTTTCACTTTCCGCTGCACATTTTCACACATGCAGGACAAGCAGCTCACATTTCAGAGTCCATTCATCTGTCAGAAGCTCCTGTCCGGAGATCCACTGCAGCACAAGCAATTAGGAAATCATTCACATGCCTGAATGCTGGAATGAAATTACTGGAGATTAGATTCTGTCTCGATTAACACCCCTTCTGACTCCCTCAGAAGCAAATTGCGCGCTCAGCATGCTGGGAGAAAAGTCGCTGCGGTGTCCAGACGATACGCGCCACCACCTGATTAATCGGGGGACCGAACCGCGCTAAACACCTGCTGTAAGTCTGCAGGCTGCACACGCTGGAGCATGGAGTGACCACAAGGTTTGGTCAACATGAGCTGTGCGCAGTGGCCTCGGGCCAAATGGGCCAAATGCGCAGCAAAACGAAGTGCCAAAAAACCAAAAAGATGTTGAAGAAAATAAAAGTCAAACTGAGCAAAAATAAACCTGAGAAACATAAAACCCTCTAGAAGAGGCAGCGACTCGTTTAGGGAATCGAACACTTGAACTTACCTCCCAGCGCTTGTTTCATAACGAAATTCATGATGATGGCTTTAGATTCCTTCTCTTTCCAGTCCAATCGATGTTACATTCAATATGTGCCGAAAAGTAGAATCCTTTGTTTTCAGATCTATAAGACAGAAAAGACAAAATAAACACGAAGAATCTCCTCTTCCTTTGAGCATCTTCATCGAGTTTTGGTATAAAATTACTTTTTGTGCAAATTAAAGCTCGGGCAGAGAGAGAGGTTCACTTCAAAGAGATGGATGTGCGCGCTTAAAGCACGTTCATCCAATGCGCAAACTGAAGGACACAAAGGTCACCGGTTCAAACACAACCCTTCCCTCTGCCTCTCTGCTCAGGATGTTTTCTGACAGGCTGCTGTTTGGTGTCAGAGGGTGACCGAGTCACGACACTTGGTGACAACCTCCGAGCTCCTCCTGCAGTCAGACGAGTTTCAAACCCGCGCTCGGTCCGAGTCCTCAGCTGCAGGACAGCCCGTGCTCACGCACGAGGACTAAGCCAGTCTTGTATCTTTCTCCTGATCATGTGGTAAAACTTTCCATCCTTCATTGGAGGGACAGTGAACACAGCCATCCCATTCCGGCTTAGAATTAAATATATAAATCAAAAAGCTACACGAACGGCACGTTAATTGAGCAGAAAACCGACTGATTCTCGCCTCCATGCAACTCAGTGCGCGCAAATCTGCAGCGAAATATGATTTCAGATTCGACATTTGTGCATATGCATGCACACAGGCGCGGATGGTGTAGAAACGGAGACACATGCACTTCCTCATCTGATCAGAGGCTGATTTCAGCACCAGCGCGGCTGGATAGCTTCACGGAGCGCTCAGATGGGCTCAAACAGCCGCAGCAGGCATCGGTTTACCTCCGTCCGGCGGCAGCCACAATTCCTCCTCAGACACCAAACAGGATCAGAGAGCAGCGCTGCAGCACCGGAGAACTTATCCTGCAGCAGCACGGCTAATGACTGCTCGTCCCTCGCATCTCCAGGCTCCAGGGGCTCGAAAAAAGGACGTCCTTGGTGCTTCCTCTTGCTCGCCGATTCGTCTTCCTGCACACACACAACGTAGAGAGAGAGGAGGAGGAGTGGAGGGGGCGGTGGTTTGCGGAGGGTGAAGCAGCTGCCGTTAACGCTGCGATGGGAGCTGGATCACATGGAGGGATTCATGCAGGAACGTCCCACGGACGTCCTCCTGACCGATACAGAGATCAATTATTCAGCCCAGAGGCGAGGGGATGAGCTGTGATGCAGAATGTAGGCTAGAAGAGCATGATGGGAGGCAGCGTGCAGCTCGGCTTTCTGTTCTTTTTGTTTTATCTGCCTCGCTAGCAGCTTCCACCCAGATTGTGAGAAAATACACAATGTTCTGGTTGAGCGCCTTTCATGTTCCAACGGATTTTTTCAGTTCTTTAACACATTCAGGTCACATCACATGACATGTACTTCTAAAGACATTGGACATAGCATGTGTGTGCATAAATTCATGGGTGTGGGAGGGGGGGGGGCACTCAGGTAGTATGGGATGGTTGGGCTTTGGTTGAGGACCATTCAGTGCCTGTACCAAAAGAACATGAGGCTGGTTCACATCTGGCAGTAAGTCAGACCCTTACCAGGGTTGGACTCCATCGGGGCTGCACTTTGTTCGTTCATGACCTTTAAGGACAGATTTTCTATGCAGTCATGGTGTGTGTGTGTGTGTGTGTGTGTGTGTGTGTGTGTGTGTGGGGGGGGGTTCACTTTGGTGGCAGGAGGATCTTGTCTCCATTTTTAATGGATGATGTGGTCCTCAAAGCTTCATCAGGCTTTGTCCTTCAGCTCTTGCTGGGGAGGTGTACATCCAAGTGTAAAGTCACTGGGACGAGGATCAGCACCTCCAAATCTGAGACCATAATTCTCAACAAGAAATGGGTAGATTGCAAAATTTGAGTCGAGGGAGAGGTCCTATAAGTGTAGGAGTTTAAGTATCTCAGGGTCTTGTTGAAGTTTGGGAAGAAGGGAGCGTGATATCAACAGGTGAGTTGGGGCAGCGTCTGCAGTGATGTGGATCCTGAACCGGTCTGTTGTGGTGAAGATGGAACTGAGCCAGAAAGCAAGGCTATCGGTCAATCTACCTATGGTCATGAGCTTTGGGAAAAGACTAAAAGAAAGAGATCACAAATACAAGTGGTCGAAATAGGTTTCCTCTTCCTCCAGGTGAGACATAGGGTGAGTAGCTTGGACATCCAGGAGGGATATGGAGTAGAACCGCTGCTCCTTCACATAGAGAGGAACCAGCTGAGGTGTTTCAGCTGGCCTCCCCAGGGAGGCGTTCAGGGAGGTGCTCTTTATGCATGTCCTGCTGACAGGACGCTCCAGGTCTAACCCAGGACATGTTGGAAGGATCTTATCTCCAAGCTGGCCTGGGAATGCCTTTGGGTCCCACTGGATGAGATAGTGGAGGTGGCTGGGGAGTGGACAGTCTTGACCTCCTTAGACATGCACAACAACCAAGTGATGGTTAAAATGATGTTATTTTTAACATTGAAAAATAATGTAATGTGCAGCAGGTGGTTCAGTAAATCTGCTCAGAGCGGGGTCTGAATCAAACAGGTCACGGTTAGCAGAGCTCAGGACAATCGGGTAAATAACAATCATCAGTGAATCAGACTGACCCTCTTAGGGTGTTTCCAGGGTTCTACACACAGAGTCTTACCACCCACAGATACTTCGGACGGTTGCTCCCTTTCATAACATTGGTGTCAATGGAGCATGTACTATTAGATACCTCTAACTTGCTCAATTTTTAACCAATTTTCAAACTGTTTGCTTTGTTATAAACGTCAGAGATGTGGCTGTGAAATATATCGATAGTGGTCGGGAAACTCATAAATTGTAAAAGTATCTTGTAGGGATGCTCGATATTGGCTTTTTTTTAACCAATATCTGACATTGTCTAACTCTTAATTTCAGATACCGATATAAGCCGATGCCGATATAAGCGGGGTACCCCTGATTAAAGAAAAAACAAACAAAATCATTTTAGGTAACCAACATCCCATACCTCCTATCATGTATACTTAAACTTTAAATATTGTCAGTGCAAAATAGATCAACTGCTTCAATTCCTCTTCAAAAAAGTAGACATCTTGATTCCTCCTCCCATAACCTCCGCTTTACAGTCATTACTAACGGCAATTTCATTGTCCAGAGACACTTCGAGATAATTCCAAACCAAAGACAGGTTGGCGAGTCCTCTGACATGTTACATGTTGTGCTGAAAATAACGTGGTTTGATGATGTCATCAAGTGTACACTAATAGATGTTGCATTCAAGGTTGGCTGGGAAATGCTGAAGCCACAGGATTTAATGCAAGGTGTGCCAAATAAATAAAAACATGTCAAAAAGTATAGATCAGAATTTTTATAATTTGACATTTTGGGAGAGAGGAGAAGAAGCCAAACAGTTTTATTCTAATGGTAGGTAAAGGCTATGGGTGTCAGTACAAAAACCAATACCGATATTTTCCGATATCACATTTTAATGCCAATATCGGCCGATATTATTGGTAGACTGATAATATCGAACATCCCTAGCTTATCTCAAGTCTATACATAATAAGGTTTGTAAGAAAGTAAACCATTTGTAAATATGTTCATTTTTCTACGAGTTAAGAGTATTTTTAGTTACCGTATTTGCCCGCATATAAGACGAGGTTTTTTTCATTGAAAATAATTTGAAAAAGGGGGGGTCGTCTTATTATCGCGCCCTAGTTTTTCCGGCGGAGGGCGCAGGCTTTATGGTCAAAGCGGCAGGAAGCAGCTCAGACCGCGAGCGGTTCCAGAGGTCCGGGCCTGGCCTAGTTCAAAGTTACAGGTTTACTAGTACTGAGGATTAAAATGTCCAGACCCAGCAGGTGTTTTCAGCAGCAGACTGTACAGGTGAGGACTCGCATCGCTCGCTCGATTCACACACGCATTCTCCCTCAGAACCTCATCCGTCTCACCGTTCTTTACATGCACCCGACACACACACCTACACACAAACACACACTCCCTCACACATACAGCGGGTTTGTGTGTGTGTCTGCGCAATAATTGCGCAACAGCGGGTTTGTGTGTGCGCGCGATCATGGCGCAACAGTGGGTTTGTGTGTGTGTGTACGATCATAGTTGTAGCGTTTTGAAATAACTATTTAGTTATTTTAACTACACCCTCTGTAAATTCACTAATAAGTTTTGGAAGTTTTATATGGAGAAAAAATCTCCAATACTATCACTTATATTCAGTGTTTACAGGAATTATCTAGGTTCTTTGAAAGAGTACAGTGAATTGAAATACCTTATTAATAACGTGAAGCTGAGGCAGATAAAGATTGAACAACCATTTAATTTGAAAAACCTAAGAACACAGACAGATAAGACAGTTTGAAAGTTTGATGTAAACACAATTAATATTCTTAAACATGTTGAGGATGTTAAAGATAGTTTTAATTGTGAGTTTTAACGGAGCGTAGCATATGTTTTAATGACTAGGGAAGTTAGTTAATTTAGTTAACCTAGTTGTGACTTTAAGAGTCAATTTAGGCTAATCTGAGTTTGTTATGGAATTTAGTTTTGGCTTAATTTAGTTTGGAAGAATTAAGCTTTATCAAAGCAAACCTCTTGATCAGAAAGTGGTGTTCGCTCACTGACAGGTGGACGCTCCTAGATCTGGCAGGCGTTGGTTTCTCCACGAGCTGAGGCTGGAGTCCCCAGACTCGGAGTGGTGGTCCTGGAAGGCGTGGCCGCCGAGGACCTCGCCGGACAGTCCGTGGATACGTCCGGATCAGCAAGGGAGGCATTTCAGCAGGCATGCTGAATTCATTTCTGATCTCTCCCGTGGTGAGGGAGAGACTGAGAGGCCTTGTTCAAAGCTGATAAGGGTTCAGCTAAGATAGCAGCATAGCAGCTCCAACTGCATTCAGGCTGTAGCTCAGACCAAGACTGAGACTGTATGAAGACTCGACAAGACTGTCAAGACAAGACCAGCAAGACAAGACTGACTCGTACCGGAACTGAGTATTAGTTTTGAGACGAGTTATCTTAAATTTAACCAATCAGAAGATGTTAAGTGTACTAATCAGAACTGAGTTAGTGGAGTTGTGAATCGTTCTGATTGGACAAGGGACTGGTGAGGAATTACCAAGTCACATGACTTCCGCCCGTTAAGACTCACATTATAATGGTAGAAATGCATGACATAGCAGAGAAGCATTATAACACTTTGAGTGTGAGTGTGTGGGTGACCCTGAGCAGAAACACTACAAGAGAATGTTCTGTAAACAAGAGATTACAGTTGGAACACCAGCCTGTGGTGTTAAAGAAGAGACTTCTTTACAGAGAGTGTTTTATTAGACCAGTTAGTGTCCAGTTAAGGTCATCTGGGAGATGGACACTTGAAAGTGGACAGTAGGACACCTGTAGGGATCTTGATTCAGGTTAAACATAATCCAAGAGTGATTGTATTCCAAGTTATTGGGAAAAAGATGGATTATTGTTGTGATGGTCAACAGAGGTCAAAGGTCAGAGGATGTAGCCTATTTGGTGAGGCTACATAGTGCAACAGCGGGTTTGTGTGTGTGTGTACGATCATAGCGCAACAGTGGGTTTGTGTGTGTGTACGATCATGGCGCAAAAGCGGGTTTGTGTGTGTGTGTCTGCACGATCATGGCGCAATTAAAAAACGGGTTTGTGTGTGTGTCTGCGCAATAATTGCGTAACAGCGGGTTTGTGTGTGCGCACGATCATGGCGCAACAGCCGGTTTGTGTGTGCGAGCGATCATGGCGCAACAGTGGGTTTGTGTGTGTGTACGATCATGGCGCAAAAGCG
>SSNR01000378.1:404724-422169 GCA_006937965.1 Callopanchax toddi | reverse complement strand
CTTATATTCAGTGTTTACAGGAATTATCTAGGTTCTTTGAAAGAGTACAGTGAATTGAAATACCTTATTAATAACGTGAAGCTGAGGCAGATAAAGATTGAACAACCATTTAATTTGAAAAACCTAAGAACACAGACAGATAAGACAGTTTGAAAGTTTGATGTAAACACAATTAATATTCTTAAACATGTTGAGGATGTTAAAGATAGTTTTAATTGTGAGTTTTAACGGAGCGTAGCATATGTTTTAATGACTAGGGAAGTTAGTTAATTTAGTTAACCTAGTTGTGACTTTAAGAGTCAATTTAGGCTAATCTGAGTTTGTTATGGAATTTAGTTTTGGCTTAATTTAGTTTGGAAGAATTAAGCTTTATCAAAGCAAACCTCTTGATCAGAAAGTGGTGTTCGCTCACTGACAGGTGGACGCTCCTAGATCTGGCAGGCGTTGGTTTCTCCACGAGCTGAGGCTGGAGTCCCCAGACTCGGAGTGGTGGTCCTGGAAGGCGTGGCCGCCGAGGACCTCGCCGGACAGTCCGTGGATACGTCCGGATCAGCAAGGGAGGCATTTCAGCAGGCATGCTGAATTCATTTCTGATCTCTCCCGTGGTGAGGGAGAGACTGAGAGGCCTTGTTCAAAGCTGATAAGGGTTCAGCTAAGATAGCAGCATAGCAGCTCCAACTGCATTCAGGCTGTAGCTCAGACCAAGACTGAGACTGTATGAAGACTCGACAAGACTGTCAAGACAAGACCAGCAAGACAAGACTGACTCGTACCGGAACTGAGTATTAGTTTTGAGACGAGTTATCTTAAATTTAACCAATCAGAAGATGTTAAGTGTACTAATCAGAACTGAGTTAGTGGAGTTGTGAATCGTTCTGATTGGACAAGGGACTGGTGAGGAATTACCAAGTCACATGACTTCCGCCCGTTAAGACTCACATTATAATGGTAGAAATGCATGACATAGCAGAGAAGCATTATAACACTTTGAGTGTGAGTGTGTGGGTGACCCTGAGCAGAAACACTACAAGAGAATGTTCTGTAAACAAGAGATTACAGTTGGAACACCAGCCTGTGGTGTTAAAGAAGAGACTTCTTTACAGAGAGTGTTTTATTAGACCAGTTAGTGTCCAGTTAAGGTCATCTGGGAGATGGACACTTGAAAGTGGACAGTAGGACACCTGTAGGGATCTTGATTCAGGTTAAACATAATCCAAGAGTGATTGTATTCCAAGTTATTGGGAAAAAGATGGATTATTGTTGTGATGGTCAACAGAGGTCAAAGGTCAGAGGATGTAGCCTATTTGGTGAGGCTACATAGTGCAACAGCGGGTTTGTGTGTGTGTGTACGATCATAGCGCAACAGTGGGTTTGTGTGTGTGTACGATCATGGCGCAAAAGCGGGTTTGTGTGTGTGTCTGCACGATCATGGCGCAAAAGCGGGTTTGTGTGTGTGTGTGCGCCATCATGGCACAGCAGCCGGTTTGTGTGTCTGTTCGTTCATGGCGCAGCTGTGTGTGTGTGTGTGTGTGTCTGTGCATTTTGCCGCAGCAGCGTGTGTGTGTAAACAAGCTTCCCCTATATGAAAACTCCATCTCAGCTCCACAACTGGATGTGAAGTTCATCAGTGTCTGATGATCACGGAGCTGCACAATCTGACCGTGAAAGCTCCTGTCAGCAAAGGTGCGTTGGGCAGAGAGAGATCAGTACAGTGGACTGGTGGACTAGTTGTGTGCACCACTGTTAATAAGCAAATACTAAAGCAGTCTGGAATTATTAGTAGCATTAGTTAAATTATTTTCTCAAAATTTCAATAAAAATTGTTTCTTTAAAAAGTGAATTTAGTATTTTTTTCCTGAAGATTAGTCTTGAAAAGGGGGGGTCGTCTTATAATCAGGGTCGTCCTATATTCGGGCAAATACGGGTAAGTTGATCACTCACCTTCCATCTGCTACCATAGAGAGCAGAACATCAGCTGTCTGAAGTAAGATGGCTGCCGTGTAGGGATGCTGTTGACTCCCAGATAGGGCATCTATCCATTATATATGATATCTATGTTACCACCAGCCAGTCATCAGACTCAAGCAGGTGGAGAACTGTGGGGAAAAGAGGAACACAGCCCAGATTGTCACATCTGAAGGGCTCCATATGTGGAGGCAGGTAGCTGTGACACTCAGATAAACACTGATTAAATGGAGGTCTGTTATAAAAAATTTGTAGTTTTAAGCATTTTCACATTTGAACCAGAGCGTGGCAGACAGATCCACGATCCAAAGAGCAAAAACAGAAGTCAGTGAGGTCATTCAACGTTCAGAGAGCAAGGCAAGCAAAAAGTTAACACTTCTGAGGAGGGGCAGGCAGAATTGTTGTCAGCCACGTAACATAACAGCCATGTAAAACAGCTGGGTACACAGGAGGCATGGCGCTGAAATAGGGTCAGACACAAGAGGAGGGAATCCAATATCAGTGCTTGAGGATGAACATGGGTAGGCGTGGTCTGAGGCAGAGCTGCAGGCAGACATGACAGGAGAACATCCCAATCCCATCATGACATGATGTTGACGTTTTTCCACCATTGTTACGACTCTGAGGGTAGAGGAGGAAGTCACAGAACTGAGTCGTGAGTAGGTCTGAAATGCATTCATTGGCCTGCATTTGAAGATTGTGTTTACAATGTTTTTATTATTAGCTTGATTTAGTCTATGGGCTGCATGGTGGCGCAGTGGTTAGCACTGTTGCCTCACAGCAAGAAGGTAGCAGGTTTGAATCCCAGCTGCAGCCTTTTTGTGTGGAGTTAGCATGTTCTCCTCATGCATGGGTTTCCTCTGGGTACTATGGTCCCCCCCCCCCCCCCCCCCCCCCCCCCCCCCCCCCCGCCCCACCCCGCCCCACAGATCACAACATGCCTGATGTTATAATCCAGGACTCTCTTGAAAAAGAGATTCTGAATCTCAATGGGACATTTCCTGACTAAATAAAGGTTGATAAATTACCAGTTGAACCCAGAATGTTTTTCTTCTCATTATTTTGCTTGTGGGAAGTCTAACCTCTAGCTATAATGACACATTTCAGCATTGAACTTTTGTTCTCATAAATGACATGTTTCAGTTTATACTAAGCTGTGACAGTAAAATTCTACATCAAGCACCCTTTCAGCTGGTTTTCATTTGCTACCCATTCAACATTCACAGATGCCCTTTGATTTACACGATTTGCATAGAAACTCTGAACTTCAAGCCCTTCACTGCTCAGTTCTACAGCAGGAGTTTGACATGATTCTTAGAATTAGGAGGCATGTTGAGAATTTGAATCCCCACTTTTTGTTTTTTCTCATTTCCTCACTTCCTTTGACTAATCCCTGCAACATAGGTTGAACAGTTTGTTGTTTTCAGGTAATTATGCCTCCTCAGTGGTATTTCCCCAATACCATGGCTCAGATGGTGATAAAGCCACACAAATGCATCAAGTTCAAACTCTTTAAAATGAGCAACTGTGACTGTGTGAAGCCTAACTGGGAGTTGCTAAGCTGAGTTAAAATCCCTGCCAGTATGATGCTATTGTAAGAGCAAAGCACCTTTTCATCACAGAACTAACATGGACATGTTTTATCAAGTAAAAGGCCGAACACAGCATGGTTTTCTTACTGAAATAAAGCCAATTTATATTTCTTGAAAAAAGACAAGGAAGTGAGAAAAATGAATGTCTAAGATCAACCTTAGTAAGACGTTTAATCAAAATGTGGAAATATGCAGCCGTACTATATTTAATCTCACCTCAGCTGTGGTTATTTAATTTAATATTTTACTTTCTATGTTGCTTTTTGTCTCCATTTAGGTATTTTATACATATATTTTCCTTGTGCATGTAACAATGATAGATAACTCAAGCTGGCCTTACCACACTCAGAACATTATGTTTGACTGTAGAATTTTTTTTTCCTTTAATGATTTTTACCTCCAGTTCATAAAATTTACGTTCCATGGCAACTGCAGTGTTTTTATTTTTCTTCCTGCAACTTGAACTCTTGATGCATTTTGAAAAAAAAAGTATGCTTTTTTAATAAGTAAACACATAAAGCCTGAAGAGAAAAGTTGGAGTAATTAAAGAAATAATAGAACCTCCACCTCTGACTGTAGGTTTTGTCGAGCAGCTAACACAAAGAAAATCCCACTTTGCTGAACTTGATTCTTAGTTTTCCTCTCTGGATTTGATGTCTTTTCTTCTTCTCGTTGCAGAGCCTCCTCTTCTGTTTTGAAATCTTTTTCATTCATATCTCCTGCCTGCCTTCAAACTGTCTATCTGCATTGGATTCTTCTGTTCTACACTTTGAACATGACAATTACAGTGTTAAGTTAAAGTGACTCATCTGTCGCTGTGGCTCTTATTCCTGACTTCAGTTCACATCTGCGCTCTGAAGCTGATGTCCTGTCATAACCTTGGAAACTGACATTGTTAAGGAGAAAAGCAGAAGATTTTCAAACTTGTTCCTGAAAGCAGTGCTGCTGTGAAACAGTGTGCACACAGCTAAAACACACATCATGCACTTTCTTTTCTCGCACACAAACTCCCTTGACATCTTGTTAATTCAGCTCAGACCCACAATCAGGCGCCATATTCACCTTTTCTGACTGACTAACATTTCTTTTCAGGCACACACACAAATATGAAAAGCATACATAATAATACATCTTCAGCATTTATTTAAACAAACAGTAATGCAGACCCGCCAGCTCGCTGACAGAGAATGACACCCACTGGTGAAACAACATCAAGGAGTCAGCTAAAGCAGCACAATGGTCTGTAGATCAATGTAAGTCATCAGCACACCTCTGCTGCTTTCAAAGTCTTCCCTGTAGGAGCTTCTGATTCATGTTCAGAACTAAAATTTCCCCAGACGATAAGTTGTGAGCTGGAAGTTTTCGTATTTGACCAAAAGCAGTTTGTTTTGTCTTTACTGGATGTACAACCAAACATAAAAATAAGAAAACATGTCTCTGAAGCCTCTTTCAGATGCGTAATGCTTTCTATTAATCTTGTGGAAACAGTGCTCTGCTGTCTTGTCTGCACAACCTGCCTGGTGATGTTCCAGTAGAAGCCTGGCTGATTGGGCCCAGTGTCTGTATTACCCACTGGCACTAGAGGAAAGATGGGCAATATTGTTTTTGTCTGTGTGTTTTTTTTCTCCCTATTAGCAAAATATTTCATGAACCACTGGGCAGATTTTAACCCCTTTGTAGACGTTTGTTGTAAATTTGTATTAAACCACTTGTGGCCTGTAATGGACTTTTAGATGATGATCTGCTTGTTATTCCTAGTAAGGGGATGTATTAGTTTTTTCTTTCTGTACTGTATTCTGATGATGATGGGAATCCAGCTGATAACAGAGTCTCGACCTCCTGCGGTGTAAGGCTGATCTCCTGTTTTTATCAGGGGGTCGTAAAACAGATGTCTCCGTCTTGAGTTGTAAATACCTCTACCTCCTCCCTCAAAGGGACTCCCTGGGGGCAGATGTTAAAACAGACAGGTTTGATCCTACTCAATTTGGGATGGGTAAGATTTATGGTGAGTAGGGGAGGGAGAAACAAGGGGAGGGTTTAAAAGCAGACTGGAACTGTTATCTGTCAGACATTATTCCTCAGAACTCTGTGCTGTAATATCTCCTTGTTAACAAGTAATAAACTTTGTTCAAACTTTTAAGATTGGTATTTCATTGCTTAATATGTAATTTCCATAACAGGCCTTAACCCTAATTAAGGCAATTGATCATATTTGGTCATTTGTGCATTGTAAAATGACTTTTGAATCTTTAAAGACATGATAGCTTTAAAAACACTTTTATCAGTTAAGAATAAGATTATAAACATTGTGGTTTGAAACACTGCATTAGCAAGTAAAGATAAAATCTAAATATGTGAATCGGGCTCTGAACTTTGTTTAATCAAAATGAGACGATGTAGCAGAAGGACGAGAAGATGCTTGACAGCTTTAAACTTTGATTTGCAACCTAAACCTGCAACTTTTACAAAAAAGTATTTTTCCTTTTAAGTTTGTCAAAAGTAACAATTATAAGTATTTTAAAAACTAAAATATATTAAAAAGGAAAAAAAGTGTTTTAAAAAATCAACAGCAAGCCTCAGTGTAAATAAAAATGTCTAAATATTTTAGCGAGCTCATGTTAAAGGGCTCAACAGTCAGATGGAGTGGTAGTGCTGTCTTCAACAACTTGCTATATATGTTATGTGTCCGCTGGCGAACACCGTTCCAGATCCAGACTCAGAACCGATTCTGTCCAGACTCACAGCAAATCCAGGACCCGGTCCAGGTGAGGGAGGTCCGGGAGACGCGCGAGTGCCCCTTTGGAGCTATGCCGCAAGCCCGTGCCAACCTCTGCACCTGGCATGCCTCTTCCTCCTGAACTGACCAGGACCTGATATAACCAAACAGCGTATTCAGAAGACTGGAGCTGATGACTCTTCCTTGAGGGCAATTAGCATTAGTATGCTAATGCTAACAATAGCATTAGCATGCTAACAGGCTAAAGTGAGCTTTTGCGTGTTGGCATGATAATGACAAAATTATAAAATAATTTTGCATAACAAGTCACCCGCATGTTAGCATGCTAATGCTAGCACGTTAGCTTGAAATTAAGTTTTTGCACATTTCGCACGTGACTGAAAGGTACAACCCAGACAAATTATATATCAAATCTATCGGCTACTTCTTGTGATGTTTGGTTGAAAACTTTATAGCGTTTTGATAAACTATGACGAAGTTATTCACAAAAGACTATGTCATAAATGGCGTTGACAGGGTTTAAACCTTTGAATTTCTGCCAAAACATACTAAGGTTTCAGAGTCTACTGTGTTGACACACTTTGACATAGAAACTGT
Source organism: Callopanchax toddi (assembly GCA_006937965.1). Classification (NCBI taxonomy): domain Eukaryota; kingdom Metazoa; phylum Chordata; class Actinopteri; order Cyprinodontiformes; family Nothobranchiidae; genus Callopanchax; species Callopanchax toddi. Next base: position 415,278 of record SSNR01000378.1, on the reverse strand, counting down.
ATTCTTGGTTTCTAATAATCAGGAGACTTTGGATTCAAGCATATTGAGGAACCATGTTGAAATCTTGTACCATCTTTTTCTAATCACATTGCAAATTAACAGCCAAACAACCACGTTAAATGATTAAAGCTGCCTCCACTTTTTGATGTTTGACAGCTTCCTGATTAGAGACACTTACAGCTAGAAACTTAAACTTTTCATCCAGTTGTTCTCTGTATGTCCCTCACTGATTAAGCTTTCATGTCACAATTAGCTTAGATTAAGCATTAGCTCTGGTCTTTAGACATTTTCAGAAGTTTTGGCCATTTTTAACCAATGTCAACTTGACATTTAGCTGTTTCTCAGTCTGTCTTCCATTGGTTATACTTTATTTACACACTTAAGTTCTGTTTTTTAGCAATTTTAGCAGTCTTAAGCAATCTTTAAGCAAAATTAAAAGTTTTCAACTATTCTCAACCCTAAATTTCTATAAATCAGGTATTTTAAACTCTTGAACTCAAATTAAATTAAGCTTCCCTAAACTTCAAATATTTAAAATATTTCTGCTAATGTTGGAACTTCAGCTCTAATTTAGCTTGAGATAAACTTTTTCACTAAATTATTTAAAACATTTCAGCTTCAAATTAAACTTTTTATAGAAGATTCTGCTTTTTATGACATTTAAACTTCATTTCAGCCTAAGCTCATCTTGATTACATCCCAGCCAGGTTTAACTGTTTAGTCTCTTCCTGGCCCTGTTTGATTTTACTGTCATTTCTTACTTTAGCTCAGGTGAAACTTTAGATCCAGGTTTCAACCATTTTCAGAAGTTTTAGCAGATTCTTTGCCAACTTCAATGTTGCCAACATCAGATGTTTTTCAGTCTGTCTTCCACTAATTTAGATATATTTACACATTTCAGCTTAGATGAAGCTTTTACCCTGTTCTTTAGCTTTTTCACAGGTTAAGCATTCTTTTCAGCTAAATTTTAGTTTTTCAGCAATTTTCTACAATAAAATTTCAACAATTCAGAAATTTTCAACTATCTAATTCAAGTTTAACAACTTTAAGCTTCATCAAACTTCAACAATTAAAAGTTTTCTGCAAATATTTACAGTTCAGCCATTTCAGCTCATTTTAGCTTCATTCAGCTGGTTTCGGGAAATTTCAGCTGTATCATTCAGCTCTCAGCATTCAAACTTTGCATTTTTGCAAGAAATTCAAATTTTCTAGTTACATTTGTTATTTTAATTGAGGTTTATTTAAATTTTGTTAAGTAATCTAACAAAGTAAGATTTGAGTGTAATAATTAATTTGCTGTGTATTATGAGCATAAAAATGTATAAATCGCATTAGTTACTAAAGACTGGTATATCTTGTCATAAAGCTGTGGATTTCTTTTCTACACTTTTTCAAATATATTTAATCCAGATTGTTGTTCTACAAACCTCCAAACCCCAGAAACCTGGTGAAGACAGCAGATAGTCCACCTCACCCTCTGCTCTGTTTTCATTTTCATAGAAAAAGAAAACTGAACACAACAATTACTTTAAAATAAAATAAAAAACTGAGAAAGCAACTATTTGATGTAACAAGTCACACAGAGGCCTCTGAAAACTATGTTAAGGTCAAGCAAACACAATTCTCACAGAGGTAGTTTCTGCTTTGGACACTTTGAGACCTGGAAATCTAAATAAAGAAATGAGTATCCATCCCTTCACCTCTCCTTCCCTCCACCGCTCTGAATCCTTCTGGGTTGGAGATGACTGCAGAAACATGCTGACAGCAGACTGTCAAGTAGCGTTCAGGAGATTTAGGCTCCTGTTAGTTAAACGTTCATCAGCTCTACATGAAACAACACAGACAAGCAGAAGAAACAACATGCACACAGAAGGCTCCTCTAATTGGTCCTGTCCTATTGGACAGTTTGTTGTCATGGACTCTGACTGGAGCTACAAAGATGAGATGCTTGGGTGTAATGCACAGCTCCATGTTTGGAGAAAACCAAACAGCACATCAGCACAAACACCTCAAACCAGCTGAACGGTGGAGGAGGGATGATGATTTGTTTGTTTACGTAGTTCTAAAAGATCTAAAAAGTCTAAACCAATCTGAACTACTTTGGATCACCTCAGCATCATGTGCAGCTTCCTTTGTTACTGCACATCACCTTCTCTGGTAACTCTTCACAAACATCCCTTCTCTTTACTTTCCAGGATCAAACAGGAGAGCGTTCAGTGAAATTCTCTGCTCACGCTGTCAAAGAGCAGCAGCCGTCTCAGTGTCAGACAAACTCCAAATGGAAGCGCGGGGGATGATCTCAGTCGTGTCTTTTGCTTATTAATTTTCATCATCATCTCATTTTTGATGTTCAGCCCCACTGACACTGTCTTAATGATGAGGAAATGAATCATGGGTAATAATGTTCTGTGGAAGGAAACGAGTGCTGAAATAACTGGTAGTGATGTTAGTGAATATATTATGTTGGCTGGATGCCGCCTGTCAAATTCACATGTGAACGACGGACAAAGTTGTTTAGGCTGAAATCATGATGTCAATAATCATAGAGGGCTAATTTTATATGAAGTATCTCCTAGAGTAACTTTCTGCTTCCTGGAATCTCCTCCATGATCTTGAGACTGAGCTGGAAGACACACTAAACCTTCTGGCAGTGTTGATCCATCCTGGTGGAGTGGGACTGCCTGAGTGACCTCTGTGGTCCAGGTATCTCCTCATGCTACAGATTCAAAATCAAAATTTAGCTCATTTAGCCCACGTGGGGTGAGCCTCTGCGCCCTCTGGGGGAGAGTTTAGCGGCTGCCCTGACGGCGATCTCCCTGGGGTGTCCGTGCCCTGGGTGGCCTATGGACGTCTGGGGCCTGGACCTCCTCCGCGTCCTCCATGGGCCTTGGGGGCGGGTCTGTGGCTCCTCAAACTTATTATTGAATGTTTCAATAGAGAAACCTTACATAAACAAGCGCGCATATATACACACACAGCTGATCACAAGGTATTCACATAAAGACGGACTCAGGTGTTTTCAGACACATTGACTGGGGCTGTGGTTGGCACTGAACTCTCTTGAACTGGTGTATACGTATACATTTGAAGAATATCACAACTGTTGTATATTCATATGCTGTTTGTTGCTGTTGTATCTTTTCTCCCTGTTTTGTTTGTTTGTGCTTTATTTACAGGTCTAGAAGTGGACTCTTCACGTCTCTTGTTCTCTTCTTTTTCTGTTCCCTTTCTCCCCCATCCCTCTTTCTGTACCCTTCCCTTCACTTTCAGGCTCCGTGTCCAATCAACCATAACAATATTCTAATAAAGATTTTGGGGGTTATATTTAAACAAAAATCAGGAGGAGTTTTATAGCAGTGGCTGTAACCTCTCACCTGAAACAGCAACACTGTTGGGCTTGTTTTTGGCACTCAGACATTATTCTGTTTGCTCCACAGCCGGACAGGACACGGGGTTAAAAAATATATAAATAAATAAAAAATTTGCTCATAAAATTGAAGTTTTAGTGATTTTTGTGTTTAGTAGTTTTAATTGGCTGCAGCAGCCACACAGTTAAAAACACCAGTGTTAAATCAACACCACCAGTGTCAAATCAACACTAGAATCTATTTGGTGTTGATTTAACACTGGTGCTTTTACTGTGCACCTTAAAGCTCGTTCACACACACACACACACACACACACACACACACACACACACACCCATTATTGAGAGCCTTTTTGCCTTTCAGCAGTGGGTAATAACAACACAAACACTGAGATTTATGAAGGGTGGCAGCGCTGTTTCACATGTGCAAATTCTTCAAATTTCTTTTCCTCCGAAATTCAAGCTTTTTTATGAGAGGCTGAAAGAAGCCGCTCTCTCTCCGTGATTCTCTTAAAGCCGATTGTTGATTTTAGCAGCTGAATAAAAGTGGTAAAAGGCAATCAGACCTGGGATCAGAGTTCTGAGGAGGTTTTATGTTCTGTGTTTTCAACTTCTTGATTGCTGGAATCCTTCCACACCGTCTCGTCCATGCCAGTGTGAAACCAAAGAGGCTGTTTCTGCGCTGCAGTCAATCTCTGTGGGATACAGGGCCACTGATGGTAAAAATAACGCGTTTGACCAGAGCTGACGCATTTTGGCTGATTCCCTGAAGACAGCAGAAATAGTCCTGGCAGGCATAAAAAACAGGCCAAACAAGCAAATGGGGCAGGTTTTAGAAATGAAGAAATGCAGATGCAAACAGAAAAATTAAAAAACATCCAGATTTCAGTTTCTTCCCCTACATAGGTAAACTTGAATACATTTGGTTTCTGCAAATTTAGGGCAGTCTGGACAGAGAGGACAGTCTGGGCTTCTCTACTGGAGATGCTACCTCCACAACCTGGACGCATACTGTATGAGTGGAAGACCTCGAAGAGAGACATTAACAACATAATGATGTGCCTCTAAACTCAAACCAGATCAAGAACCTGAACAGCAACACAGGGTCAGATAGGGAATCTTGCAAAACCTCTTGCAAAACCTCTCAAGATCAAACATGAATTTGGAGTAAACAAACATGACAGACACACCAGACACACTGTGATACTGGGCTAAGATAATTCAACATGTTGAATTTTCCTGATTTATGATCAGAGCGGTCACAACGCCCTTCTGAGCAGACCAGAGCACTCTTAACACACCACACTTGGCAGGAGTATTAGATAAGATTATCTTTAGAGGTATTACGTTAATCGGGACTTTCCTTAAGTAACACTGAGTAACTTTTTACACTTTAAGCTAGAACTTGACCATTTTCATATTTGACACCACTCTGCAGCCCTCTACTGGCCAGAGACCGCACTAGACAGTTTTGTAGAGTAGTAGGTTCTAGTGGGCGAGGTCTCTACCTGCTTTATGGCAGGTGGAGCAATGGTCTGGGAATAAATCAATAATAATCAGATTTTATTAGCCAAGATAGCACCAACAAGCATGTTACTCTGCTCTTTCAAATACTCAGCTATGAGGAGAGATATACAAAACCAGTGTCATTCTTTTAGGTAGACATGTCAATCTACTTACATGCACAATTTAAATGACTAATTAAATAGTTTCTATGATCAAGAACCAGACCTCCTTCAGGAACCAGTTTGTAAGTGAACAGGAACAAGCATCAGGTCCCAAAGGTGTTTGAATCCATTAACACTTGTGCTTTTGGTATTTCAGAGTTCTGACGTGTGATGAAGAGCGCAGCACTCCCAGCACACCTATCAGACTCTTCTCACTGAGCAAATACCCAGACAGACAAAATAGAAGACCTTAGCAGGAGCAATAAGTGCCAGCAGAGAATGGAAAAAACATTCGACCAAGATTAAATCGACCCTGAGAGATGACAGGAGAAAGTTAGCAGGAAAAACAGGCCAAGAGCAAAAACCAGGATTAAAACCGGCCTTTAGTTTAAAAAATGTGTAAAACATTAAATTTTAGATTTGTTATGTTGGGGTTTGGGGTTTATTTTTAATGTTCGATAGTTCCTCTCACCTCTTCAGTCATTCAGCTCTGTTCACATCTGTTCTTCATCAGTTCATCAAGCTGCTCCTCATTCCACCAATCAGCTGCAACGGTTCTCCTGTTAGCTTCTGCGCCTTCATTTGTCTCTATGAGAGTTTCTTACTCAGATTTTGTTCTTTGCAGATGTTTGTTACTTTGTACAAGGTTCTAGCTTCCTCCTGAGTCAGCTTTTGGTTTAGTTTTAAAGCATTTTTTCTCCTTTTCAGTATTCTCCTCAATTTGTCTGAACTTTGGGCGTGTAATCATTGTTAAACATTACAAGATTTAAACTTGTTGAAAAAATGTTAGGTCAGTGATGAACTTTGTAAAAACAGTTGTGAAGTGTTCAAACATTCAAAAGTTTTCTCACTAATTCAGTCATTTATGTAACAACTATACTTTCCTCAAATGGCCTGTCTTCAAAGACAAAGAAAAGTTTAGGAGCAAGATTTATCCCAAATTTACATATATAAGCTGTCAAAGCATGAGAGAGGGGTGTCTTGTTAACCTGTTTTTTTTTTTTTTTTTGGTCAAAGTTTATTTTATTCAAATTAAAATGAATAAAACAATTTAAAATATAAACAATAAGATATACATAACAAAAAATCATATTTGAACAAAAAAGGAGCAGAATGAAGAAAACAAATCTTATAATTTCTGCCCCCAATTAACAAAAGAGATTCTATACAATTTTCAAACACTTAGATTCATTATGAACTCTGTCTTGTCCTCATTTCCAGATTTGATCCTGATCATTGGTTTAATGTACTTTTTCATAATTACTTAATACACCCATTTTGGTACATTTTTGAAAATATTTAATGACATTGATTTTTTTGTTTCCCTATTAAGATTATTCCATAATTTAACACCATTTACAGATATACTCCATTCCTTAATTTTTATTCTAAATCTAGGTTTTTTAAACACATCAGTTTCTTTCAACATGTAACCACAAGTTCTTTTCTCAAACATCTTCTGAATGTTTGTTGGCAGAGTACTTAAACTAGCTTTGTACATTGTTTGTAGAATTTTCCAGTTTACTAAATCATGACATTTCAGTATTTTGTATTTGATGAACAACGGGTTTGATGGATCTCTATAGCCACTATGATTGATGATTCTCAAAGCTCTTTTCTGTAGAATAAATAAAGGTTGTGTATAACTTTTGTATGTTGCTCCCCAGATTTCTACACAATAAGTCAAGTATGGAACAATCAGTGCGTTGTACAACGCCAACAAACCAGAATTAGTCAGTAAAACTTGACTCTATGTAATACTCCTATGGATTTTGCAATTTTCCCTTTTATGTAATCAATATGTGACTTCCAGGTCAAGTCTTCATCAAAAATAACTCCTAAAAATTTAGTTTCTGTTACTCTTTGAATTTCAATCCCATCTATGTGCAATGATACAGCACTGTTTTTGTGTCCCTAAACAATATGAAGTTAGTTTTATTAAGATTCAATGTTAATCTATTTATGTCAAACCAGGTTTTAACTTTAATCAGTTCATTATTTATCACTTTAGCTACTTCATTAATATCCGATCCTGAATAAAACAGTGTGGTATCATCTGCAAACAGAATGGTCCCAAGTATCTTAGATACATTCACCAGGTCGTTAATAAATAAAATGAACAGTTTTGGTCAGAGGACCGACCCTTGTGGCACTCCACAATTAATATCACATAGTTTTGATTTATTATCATTTATCTGAACAAACTGTTTTCTATTTTCCAAATAGTTTCTAATCCATTGTTGAGCCACTCCTCTTATTCCAGACTGACTTAATTTCCAAAGTAACCTGGAATGATCTATGTCATCAAATGCTTTTTTTAAATCAATGAAAACACTAATGAAGTAGTTTTTATTGTCTATTGCTGTTGACATTTTGTCCATTAAGTCCATTATTGCCATTGCTGTTGTAGCGTAATATAACCTGATTTTATTGTTATAATACGAACACACTTCTGCAAAGTTATTAGCTTAGTTTTGTCGGTTTTATGCTAAGCGATGCTAGCTACCTTCACTAAACTAATGGTTATGCAGGACTTCAGGTTCTTTCTGATTCAAAGGGAAGACCTACGTACGTTATATTTGGAAGTTATAACCCAGAAGCAGACTTAGACTACAGTCATTTTATTAAGAAAACAGATTGAACGAACAGACAGATATGAGGTAGATGGTTGCATCTTAAGAGATTCTTCTGATGTTATTAAGCTGAGAGTTAATGACGAGAGCCCGTGAGATATTAATATATCTCTAGGGAGTCGGAGCTAGTTATGAGGGGAACTGAGCTAAGTTGACAGGAGTGTTATTTATCAAGAGCCTCAGTTTACCCAGATCGGAGTTGGTACCTGCTGAGACCGCTCCAGATCGCCTCGGCGTGAGAGGTGGAGGTTCGTCGGTGTGATCGTTGATCTGACGAACCTCAGAGTTATCCCCGGTGAACGTAACGTTACCGCAGGCATGGAGGAGTCTGACGAGTCGGTCTAGCTGGTCCATGGTCGGCGGGCGCAGAGGCTAACCGGCTTTCCCATGGCAGGTGAAAAGAAGCAGACAGATGGTGTCTGGCTTCTTAGCCGGAGCAATGTCCTCGACCGGTGAGGCTGGTTTTACCCACGAGCTCGGTCGGCATCAAAGCCTTCCGTGTAATGGAGAAAACGGAGGCCGTGTTCTCTCGTGTAGGTTGAACGAGAACTGTTTAGCTTCCAGACAGGAAACCGGACAGAGGGAACTTTGGACGCGTGGCCCAATGGGAAGTAGTTACCAAGTCACGTGGTTCTCGTCATTAAGGAACCCAGGAAGTTAGATGGATTATTAATATGCTTTAACCTTTTTAGCAAAAGTAGAAACATGAAATAATACTGATGCAACATCAACATTCATGAATACTGGAAGAAAATGAATTAATCACATTAAGACATTTCTGGACAGTGGATTAAAGGTGGTGTCTTTTAGAATGAGACATCAAAGAGTTCTTAAGTTTAATTATTAATTAAAGGAAATCTTCTTAGTCTTCCGACACGACCGGGTCCTGGAAGGAATGTTGATTCAGGTTACAACATAATAAAAGAGTCATTTTAATCCAAGTTATTGGGACAAAAGATGAGTTATTGTATTGATGAACCAGAGGTCAGAATTCAGAGAGATAGTAACGCCTTTGCCAGCGCTACATATCCCCCCTTATTTCAAGACGAGGACTGCTAGCAGAAGGTCGTTGCCTTGAAATACCAATCCGATGATGGAGGACATTGTGGGTCATCATGAACCAAAGGGAAGAAAGGTTTGTGGTACCTTTCCACCAGACAGAGTCAATCAAAAATGAATCAGAGCTTGAGTTTTAGAGATTACCAGACACAGGGGCACCTGTGTCATTGACCTTCAGGAATCAGGAAGCATCCCACACCGGAAACAGAATCAGGAGTAAGGCACCGATCCAAACGGCGCCAGGAGACTGAGGAGTGGGGCAGTCCGTGAAGGGGGTAGGCAGCAGCGGGGCGTCGTTGAAGAAGAGTTCCAACCCAGAGCAGCGTCGGCAGATGAGTCGCAGACGAGACCAGTTGGGACCTTGGACGTCCGGCAGCTGGACAGTAGAGCAGAAGAAAGGCACAGCACAGCAAAACAACCACAATCTGGTAAAGGGGCATTCAAAATGTGTGAATGTAGGGCAGATTTGGTTAAAATAAACTAGAAAAATTAAATTAATCTAATTTAAAAATAAGGCTATGTGTCATGCCATTACATTTAATTAAGGATTTAACCTATTTAAATGAATTAAGAGCTCTATTTTTGTATAAAACTCTGAAGAGATTGACTTCACTCCCATGAGGTTACTCTAGGAGTGACACTTTTAAAGTGAATTTGGAAAGACATTACGTCATATTTTAACCTAAGTTTAACTATTTAAAGTTTTGGAAATAACTTAGTAAACTAAGGATTGAGATTTTGATAACCAAAAATTGAGTTTTGGAAATAGTGAAATCAGTCATAGTAGATCTGAAATCTAAAGTTTTAGAGGACATTTTGTGTTAAATGGCCTAAAGTATATTTAATCCTTCATTTTGATTTGAGGAAGGGATATTAAAATGGATTGGCTCGCCTTTACATTAATTATTATTAAAATAACTGTGAAAATAGTAGTAAATTAAACATTAAGTTTGATTTAAACATAAAGTAATTTTACTAATTTAATACAGCATTAGGCTGTAAAATAAAGGAACTCTGGCTAAGTTGTTTACCAGGATGGAAGCACAGCTTACTGGAGTACAGCAGGCGACGTCAGCAGCTCAACCAGGTCTGTTTCCCATAAAAACACATGGTTAGTAACACATGGTTAAAAGGGAGGACATGAACGTGGACACACATTCACGCCACACACACCGAAAAAGGGGACAACAGGTGGAAACCTGGGAGGCCTCAAGTCACATCACCCTCTGAACCTGGCGACGGCTCAGAGGTACCGAAGCGGACTCTGTGAGGTTTGATCTGATTTCTGTGAACCCACTTGAGGACGGGTTCTTTCGGACCCTTAGGGATCCGTAACTGGTAAACGACGGGTGAGAGTTTGTCGGTTATACGGAACGGCCCTTTCCACTTTGGGAGAAGCTTTTTAGCGAGTCTACCAGAGCCGACCTTTGTCTGCCCTGGTCTAGGCGCGTAGTCGTAAAACCAAGCCCGATCACCCACCTGGAGTTCGTCATGTGAAGCTTTTTGGTCATAATAAGCTTTCCTACCTTCAGCCGTTTTACTCAGATTTGTTTGAGCAAAGGAGAAGGCGGACTGTAGATGTCCTTTTAAGTCTTTCAGATACTTCTCATTAGTGTGAGCTGGAACAGCCTCACAGTCACTAGGCCCATAGAGCAGGTGAAGTGGGAGTGTCATCTGCCTACCGGTCATCATCTCGAATGGAGAGACACCTGTAGACTCGTTGGGCGTGGCTCTGATAGCCATCAGCGCCAACGGAAGTTTCACATCCCAGTCACTGTGGTTGGCTGAGACATATTTCTTCAGAATAGAAACCACTGTGCGGTTCGCC
>SSNR01000378.1:369958-392292 GCA_006937965.1 Callopanchax toddi | reverse complement strand
ACAGCGTGTAGGTTGAACGAGAACTGTTTAGCTTCCAGACAGGAAACCGGACAGAGGGAACTTTGGACGCGTGGCCCAATGGGAAGTAGTTACCAAGTCACGTGGTTCTCGTCATTAAGGAACCCAGGAAGTTAGATGGATTATTAATATGCTTTAACCTTTTTAGCAAAAGTAGAAACATGAAATAATACTGATGCAACATCAACATTCATGAATACTGGAAGAAAATGAATTAATCACATTAAGACATTTCTGGACAGTGGATTAAAGGTGGTGTCTTTTAGAATGAGACATCAAAGAGTTCTTAAGTTTAATTATTAATTAAAGGAAATCTTCTTAGTCTTCCGACACGACCGGGTCCTGGAAGGAATGTTGATTCAGGTTACAACATAATAAAAGAGTCATTTTAATCCAAGTTATTGGGACAAAAGATGAGTTATTGTATTGATGAACCAGAGGTCAGAATTCAGAGAGATAGTAACGCCTTTGCCGGCATTACACTGTTGAATGTTTGGTTCTAAATCCATATTGTTCTGGGTTTAAGATATTATTTTTTTCAATGAATTTGTCCAGCCTTGTTACAAACACTTTTTCTAATATTTTGGAAAACTGTGGAAGCAGTGACACTGGCCTGTAATTAGTAAAACTGTGTTTATCACCACTCTTAAATAATGGCACAGCTTTAGCAGTTTTCATTGCATCAGGAAATATTCCAGTAGAAAGTGACAGGTTACAGATGTATGTGAATGGATCAATAACAGATTTTATGATAGTTTTAACTGTCATCATGTCTAAATTATCATAATCAGTTGATCTTTTGCTTCCACAATTTTTTACAATGTTTCTTATTTCTTCTTTTTCTACTTTGTCAAGGAAAATACTACTGACATTACTAGTCATTGTATCCAGTTTATCCTCTATTATTGGTTTGTTCTCCACTAAACTCTTCTCTACATTTACAAAAAAATTGTTGAACTCATTAGTGATTTCTTTTAGATTATAAATGTCTTTATTTTCCTTGACAAAGTATATTGGGAATGTGGATTTAGTTTTATCTCTGTTGGTCACACTGTTTATTATTCCCCTTGTAGCTTTAATATTGTCTTTGTTCTTGTTCAGTAGTTCACCATAGTAATCCTTTTTTTGTTTCCTAATTATTACTATTCATTTATTTTATATTTTTTATATTTGTCTTCTGCTTCCTTTGTTTGTGATTTTAAGAAACACCTAAAAATGATTCTTTTTTGCACAAGCATTCTTTATTCCTTTGGTCATCCATGGTTGGTTAACCCTTTTACCAGTAACTTTGATTAATTTACAGTTTTTATTATATGATCCCATCAGTATTTTCATGAATGCTGTATATGCAGCATTGACGTCAGTAATATACACTTCATTCCAGTTTTGTTTTTGTAGATCCTTATTTAATGCCTCCAGGGCTTTACCTGACTTATCTCTTATGTAATTTATAGTAGTTTCTTGTTTTATCAAATGTTTGTATTTAAGAATTGCAAAGACTGGTAAATGATTACTAATATCAGTCATCAGTATCCAACTTCTTATTACATCGTCCTTTATGTTTGTGTATATATTATCAATTATTGTAGCACTATGAGGTGTAATCCTGGTCGGTTTGGTGATTAATGGGAATAAACCTATACTATACATATAATCTGTAAAATCACTAGTACTCTTTCCATCAGATTGATCTAGATTAATATTAAAGGCATACTCAGTAGCCAGGTAAACAATGTAGCTTTTAAGGTTTTTTTTAAACCCTCTTAACAACGTTCCAACATAGTATAGCCATAAATATATTGTGGAGATTACAAAAAACCCGAAAGAAATCAATAAAGTAGTTGTCCCGCAGTTCTCTAAAAACTTTATTGGACAATCCAGCTGTCTGTCTGCCGCATTTCCGCACTGCTTGGAATCACCAATAATCCGCCCGGACACATTTTTCGTCTGAACATCCTGGAAGTGAAAGGACAGAATTAGCCGTCGGTTAGAGCTTCCATTTTAAGATAAAAATACCAGAGTCCCCCCAAAAAACACCTTTTCAGCTAGCAGAAAACTAAAAACGTTTGGAGGTGAAAAGAGGAAAAGCTGGGGGAACATTTCTACGGCTGAAGTTAGACTCTGCATTGTTATCGTCGCAAAACGGAGTCCCATGTCCGCGGGAGGCTGGCGTTACAGATTATACCCGACAGGAGGGGTGAGTGCTCTGAGTCGTGTTTCTGTAAACTAGCTAGTGAGACCTAGCTTGTTTACCTGGCTACTGAGTATGGCTTTAAAGTCCCCACACATGATCCAGGTTTTGTTTTTAATATGATCATCCAACTCACTTATTTTTTTTGTAAATGGCTCAACGCAAGCACCAGGTGCTCTATAAATACAACTAACCAGAATATTTTTGGTTGTAACATAACTAATTTCTACTGTTACTATTTCCATTACCCTATCTTTGATCATTGTCATTTCTTCAACCAATTCACATTTCAAATCTGCTCTAATAAACAAAGCTACACCACCACCTCTTCTTTGTGTTCTATTAACAAAATAAAGGTCATATCCCTCTAGTTGAATTTGATCCATGATGTCATCCCTAAGCCAAGTCTCCGTTATTGCAATCACACTGAATTTATTTTTGAATTGACTTAAATAATCCTTTATTATTTGTAGCTTACCAAACAAGCTTCTACTGTTTATATGGAAAATTGATAGCATATTTGTTCTGAGTACCTCACAATTTAATTGTTCATCTTCATAATAGTCACAGTGTGTGTTTAAATCAAATAATCTTTCCTCTATTTTATGGTCTATATCATATATTTTATCATCTGAATCCATTTAAACAGGTTTGTGTGTGTGTGTGTGTGTGTGTGTGTGTGTGTGTGTGTGTGTGTGTGTGTGTGTGTGTGTGTGTGTGTGTGTGTGTGTGTGTGTGTGTGTGTGTGTGTGTGTGTGTGTGTCTTTTTGTTTTGCTTATTCAGAACCCCAACTGATAGCAACTATGTTTAAACTATTCTACACTTTCTTAGATCTTTTGTGTTTCTTATTTGTTTGTCACTTATATTTTTCTAGTTCTGCCATTTCTTTGATGACCAGAGTCTTTGCCTGCTCTGGAGTACCATTCAACTTGATGAATATCTTGCAGTTTGAAGTCCATGTTGCCTGTATCTTATTCTGCTTTCTCAGAAATCTTGCTTGCTTTGCTATGTCTGCGTTTTTCTTGATTAGGTGTTCATTTATATATACATTTGTTCCCTTCCGCTTTCTTCCTTGTCTGAGCAGTTCTTTTTCTGTTTTCTGTTCACAAATCTGATAATAATAGCAGGTTTCTGACTTTTGTTTTTACTTGGAAGAGGATGACACCCCTCTATATCCTTGGCCTCCATGTTTAACCCTTTACTACTAAAGAAGTCAATGACCTGTTTCTCCAAGTTGTTCAGTTCTTGCTCTGGTGGGTCTCTACTCTCTGTTGCTGTTACTCTTGCATAGGTCCGATGCGTTGTTTCCAGTCCAGACACTATAACATCATTTATCCTTGAGTATTGCTCCAACTCAGACACCTGTACTTCCAGCATAGCAATTTTCTTATCTTTTTCCTCGTTCAGCCTCCTTAGGTCCTTAATCTCCTCTAGCAGTTCCAGTATCGCATTTTTTTTATTTGCGATTATTGTGATTTCTCCTGACATGAAGTTTAGTGACTTCTTTATCTCTTCTAGTTCTAACTAATTTCCAATGTTTCTTTTCTGTGGCATCGTGCTAGGTGACTCACCCCTTTTGCTTGGCAGTGTACGTCGGATTCAGACTGTCAGGCAGCTCCGTTGGATGGTGGTGGATGTCTGGAACACCGGCTTGGCCCGCCGGGCAGCCCCGCCGTCAGAAGCGGCCCTCAGTCTCTGTCTCCACTTCACAGCTAACTGTCAGAGAGTCGGCTCGATTGTTCAGGAGTAAAGTTGAGCCAGGCGCCCACACGACCGCATACAAGCGGTCATGTTTAAAATACTGCTATAACTAAAAACTGCTCTAACTAAACACTGCTATGACTAAACACTGCTATAAATAAACACTACTAAAACTAAACACTGCTTTAACTAAACACTGCTATGACTAAACACTGCTAAGCTTAAGCAGAAAAATGTTGCCGTGTTCTACAAAATAAATAGGCATCAAAGTTTTTTGGCCTTTTTTCTTTCTGCTGATCTGAAAAATGATCCAATCTTTGACTGAAATCCATGATCCAATCCAATCAGTGAGGTTTTTTCCTAACACTGGTGCAACACACACAAAAAACAGCCAACAGCGACAGCTTACCTTCATCACCATCATCACCCACCCCCCGGAGACACTGCTATGACTAAACACTGCTATAACTAAACACTGTTAAAATTAAACACTGCTATAACACAATTGAACAAAAGTTGATTCAGACATAAACAAAATGTACTTTCTCTTCCCTGAACAATTTCCACAATAACACAAATAGCTTCTAACATTCAGAAGAACAGAATAAGTCCTGTCAGACTCATTAGGAGCTTTAAGGTTATTCAGGCTATCGTCGCACAGTCTTTATTTGATTTGAGCAGAAAGGTTAAATCTTATTATACTTCCTAATGAGGAGGGAATATTACCCAGAACACACTGCGGTGGCGGAGGACTGTCTGGCACCTTGTATTGTTGACATTTTCATCTTGGCTCAGGCATCGAAGAGATGAGGACGGAGGTGGACAGAAAAAACGTTCACCCAGATCCTGTTTTCACCAGTGAGATGAGAGCAGGATCTAATAATGAGGGCAAGGCCTCCTCAGCAGGTCTTTGTTCAGTTGCTGCTGGCATTACCAGAGCGGACACTAAAATAGGCAAATGACTCTTGTGTTAAAGTAAATGAAAAAGATTCTTCTTTGTAGCAGAAGGTCCATGATTAAGAGATTCCTACTTTTACACTCTAATTCACCTGAAATACTACAAGTTTTATTAGATTTGAGACGATCACACAGAACCCAACAGTTATTTATAATGTAGTGAAGTGTTTTTCATGTCTTCCTGTTTGTCACAGATAAAAGGTAATAGGCTTCTACCAGTGAGTAATCACTGTGCGAACAAACTTTCAAGCTTTGAAAGAAGGAAAAGGTTAGCTTTGTCCTCCTGGTTAATGTATGCCATTAGTGAGGAACTGAAGAGTCCAAGAAACCAGATTAGATGAAACATTAAAACCTGAAAACAGACAAAAAATGGGACAAAACCTACAAATACTGCAGATTTTAATAGTTTGCAATAAATGTGTCCTTATGACTTAGCGTTGGAATAAAATGTCTATACCATGTCTATGTACAGTATAACGAAATCATAAATAAAATCTACATGTGTGTATATATATTTTTTTTTACTGAAACCAATTAATGCAAAAATAATGGTTGACACGTCTCTGCAACATTGCGTGGTCATCGGGGGCAGTCCCTGTTGAGTGGCAAACCAGGGTGGTGGTTCCCATTTTTAAGAAGGGGGACCAGAGGGTGTGTTCCAACTATAGGGGGATCACACTCCTCAGCCTGTCTGGGAAGGTCTACTCCAGGGTACTGGAGAGGAGGGTCCGGTCGATAGTTGAACCTCAGATAGAAGAGGAGCCATGTGGTTTTCATCCTGGTCGTGGAACTGTGGACCAGCTCTTTACCCTCGCTAGGGTGATGGAGGGCTCATGGGAGTTTGCCCAACCAATCCACATGTGTTTTGTGGATTTGGAGAAGGCTTATGACCGTGTCCCCAGGGACACCCTGTGGGGGACGCTCCAGGAGTACGGGGTGGATGGTCTTTTGTTAAGGGCCATTCAGTCCCTGTACCAGAGGAGTGTGAGTCTGGTCCGCATAGCCGGCAGTAAGTCGGACCTGTTCCCAGTGAGGGTTGGACTCCGCCAGGGCTGCCCTTTGTCACCGGTCCTGTTCATAACCTTTATGGACAGGATTTCTAGGCGCAGCCGTGGTGTGGAGGGTGTTGCGTTTGGTGACAGGAGAATCTCGTCTCTGCTTTTTGCGGATGATGTGGTCTTCCTAGCTTCATCAGGCTCTGACCTTCAGCTCTTGCTGGGGAGGTTCGCAGCCGAGTGTGAAGCGACTGGGATGAGGATCAGCACCTCCAAGTCTGAGGCCATGGTTCTCAGTCGGAAAAGGGTGGCTTGCCAACTCCAGGTCGGGAGAGAGATCCTGCCTCAAGTGGAGGAGTTCAAGTATCTCGGGGTCTTGTTCACGAGTGAGGGAAGGAGGGAGCGGGAGATCGACAGGCGGATTTGGGCAGCGTCTGCAGTGAGGCGGACGCTGAACCGGTCTGTTGTGGTGAAGAAGGAGCTGAGCCAGAAAGCAAGGCTCTCGATTTACCGGTCGGTCTACGTCCCAATCCTCACCTATGGTCATGAGTTTTGGGTAATGACCGAAAGAACGAGATCGCGGATACAAGCGGCCGAAATGAGTTTTCTCCGCAGGGTGGCCGGGCTCAGCCTTAGGGATAGGGTGAGGAGCTCGGACATTCGGGAGAGACTCGGAGTAGAACCGCTGCTCCTCCATGTTGAAAGGAGCCAGTTGAGGTGGTTCGGGCATCTTGTTAGGATGCCCCCTGGACGCCTCCCCAGGGAGGTGTTTCAGGCATGTCCTGCCGGCAGGAGGCCCACCGGGTCGACCCAGGACATGCTGGAGAAAATATATCTCTGGTTTGGCCCTGGAGCGCCTTGGGATCCTGCCGGAGGAGCTGGTAGAAGTGGCTGGGGAGAAGACTGTCTGGAACTCCCTAATTGGGATGCTGCCCCCGCGACCCGGACCCGGATAAGCGGAAGAAGACGAGACGAGACGAGAGAGGATGGATAAGCCAAAAGTGTTACTCTTTGTTTCCTTTAAAGCAGCTCTCTGGATTATTTTTCTCTGTATCAAAGTTTTCTAAATGTTCTAAATGATATTTCAGGTCTAAACTATGATCTATGGGTTGAGTTCCACAACATCTGTCATTCTGATGAAGACCCTCCTTCCTCCTAGAGACCCCTTGCCATTATGTCTTGCCGCCAACATTTTTTAGCCAATGAAATTCAGATTTCTGCATTCTCTCAACATGCACGCGCATCGACCAAACCTGTACCAGTAGGGGGCGCTGTCGTACAGGACGCTCCGTGTGTTTCTCTGTTTGCATATCAGCCTCACGGCTCATTTCTACTAAAAACCTACCCATTTCCCAGCAAAAGACGGATTTATTTTTATTTTTAAACCTTTCACCTCACAGAATGGCGAGGCTTGACAGGATTATGCGTTTATTTTGGTCAGAAAGTTCATCCAGGGCCGAGTCAAGTTCAGCTTCAGAGTCCAGCAGCAGCTCTCTGCTAACAGAGCTAATATCAGAAGCAGCAGGGACAGAGAGGGCTCATCAGACCCTCGTAGTATTGTTGGAATAAGAGTTGTGAACTGTGAGTGATTAAACCCTACACATTGAGCTGTACAGTTCATGCCCGCAACGTATATGCACCGTGTGCACGCGCGCACGCACGCGCGTGTTGAGATGTTTTGAGGAGGAGCCTTTGGACGTTAGATTCAAAAACTGCTCTCTTGCTGAAATCCTCCAGAGTGCTGCTTTAAGTCCCTAAATCAATGTAAAATTTTGCAATACACATGGAGAGATTTATTCATGCAACTCTTCAAAAGACTTCCACTTGTTTTATGTCACACTTCAGTCGTTTTATCTTATCACATTTGTTAAAGGAACTGAGAATCCTTCAGGTTCCTGGAGGGGAGCGACATCCTGGTCACTGGAAGAGAAGACGTGAGCAGGCATTTATTGGTGGAGTGAAAAGAGCCTTTCTGCAGCCACTAGGGTCTTCTCTGCTCTATTAAGATGCACCCGCTCTGTTCCTGCCAGGTTTCATCAAATTGATCTTCAAAACTGAAAAGCAACATTGTTTTTCTGTCACCTCAAATGTCTCCTGCTCTCTGGAAATGGCTCCACAGATTTAATTTGGTGCTTCATGTGAGAAAAGAGATTTCTAACTGAGCTGTTACCAAAATGTCTTTTTTTTTCAAGTAAAGCATCATTTTCATATCATTCAGCATATTACTTTTCGAGCCAATAAATATGGAAAGTTGGCAAACCCTGTAAAGGTTTAATATGAAATCTGCTGATATAGATTTAGCCTTAGTGAAGTTGTTTTAAACTAAATTCACCCTAAAAAATGCACACAAAAAATAGTTCATTTAAGTAGGTCGAGTCAAACATTCAGATTCATCACAGGGGAAGTGACACATTTAAGTAAAACGTATTTTTGTAATTTCCCCACAGCCTTATCTAGAAATCATAACACATAAGCAGGTCCCCATAGTGATAAATACAACTATCTCTAATGAATATTTATAGAATGTGTTTGGTTTTTTTCTTTATCTGTTTTGATGTTAGATCACATTTCTGGAAAACAGAACAGGCTTTAAGCTTACAGTTGTTGGGGAGGCTATCTGCATTAATCTTTTACACAGAAATACCATTTTAAAATGTAAGAACTCTTCATAGAGTGAAAATATAACATCATACATCAACAACAATGTTCCATGACAGAGACCAGTATGATCAACATGCATTCTCTAAGTCAAAGTCCAGACCTGATGTCCATCCAGAGAGACCAGAACATAGCAAAGAAGCTTTCTAACATCAACAGTCTTCAGGAAATGAGTGGTCCAGTATGTCAGCACAGAGATGCTACAGCATTAGTAGGATTATTTTGAAGATGGCAGGCAGGCAGGCAGGCAGGCAGGCTTCATTGTCCCATAGGGATTGTCGTTTTCACACATCATCAAACTGTTCCAAGCATTGGTTACAACAACATCATAAACACACACAGCAACATAATTATTCCCACATACTGTCACTCCCTGCCGTTTTATTTTGGTGTCACCTTCCTGTTTCAGCTCTGTTTCCTGTTTCTCATTACTCTGATTCCTTACAGCTGTTTGTGTTTGTATTTAGCCAGTCTCTCCTCTTTTTCAGTTGCCAGTTTCTTAGTTATCATACTCTCCTCCCAGCATTTGTTTCCATACTTGATCTTTGTTCCTCGACCTAGTGTTTGGATTTTGGATTACCTTTGCCTGACGATTTGGATTTTTGCTAGACCTTTTTATTAAAAGATTTTGTGTTCACTTTTAACTTGCATTTGAGTCCTCCTTTGTACGAGCCTAACAGTATGAACTGGCCAAGAAAATGGACTCAGCAGGTTTGAAGTCGCATTCAGTTCGGAGCGTCAGGGCAAGCGGCTTCATCAGCAGGAGCAGCAGCTGACGGAACTCACACAGCGCTTCCCGCAGATGTCAGCACGTCAGAACCAATTCATGACATCTGTGGATCAGCAACTGATGCTTATTGCTCAGCAGATGAATAACCCACAGCCTGTTGCTGCACCACTGTCGGGAGCAGACGCTTCCCCCTCCGCGGCCTCAGTGCCTGCAGTTGATGCCATGGAAGCTCCGCCACTAGTCCCGGCTCCGGTAACTACGTCGTCCCCTCCTCAGGCTTCCCCACCGATTCATCTGGCTCATCTGGACAGGTTTTCTGGGGAATCAGGGGACTGTCAAGCTTTTCTAATGCATTGGTAGAAAGGCACCTTAAATAAAATGTATTATTATTATTATTTTGAACTTTTGCCTGGCTCATACCCCACAGACAGAGCCAAGGTGGCTTTCATCATCTCTCACCTGACGGGGAGACCCAAAGCTTGGGCCACGAGCGAGTGGGGGCACCAGACTCCCATCTGTGACTCTTTGTTACTGTTTCTTACCAGCTTCAAGCAAGTTTTCCATCACACTCAACCGAGCCATGAGACAGCATGTGCCATCTTCAGTCTGCAGCAGGGCAGGAGGCGGGTCGCTGATTATGCCATCAAGTTCCGGACCCTGGCAGCAGGTAGTGATTGGAATCCTTTTGCTCTTTGTGATGCCTTTTTGTACGGCCTCTCTGATGATATTAAGGACTGCCTGGCTTCACTGGATATTCCCACAAACCTGTATGCTATCATATCTGTAGCCATCAAGATCGATAAGAGACTCCATGGCAGAAGGAAGGAGTAGGGCATTTCCATCAATTGGGCAATTGACTGGAGATCTGAACCAGAAGCCTCCGTTTCCAGTCGTCAGCCCTCTGTCTCGGTCTCTATCCCAGCTCCACACCCCCCTTCATCCGTCGATGCGGTAGAACCCATGGAGCTTGGTCAGACCCGCTTCTCACCGGAGGAACAACAGCGATGGTGGAGGCTGGGCTTGTGCATGTACTGTGGTCAGGCTGGCCACCTAGTGGTGAACTGTCCCACCAACAGGATAACACACCAGATCCGGACGTCCATGGTGAGTCGAACCCAAGTTTCTACTGTTAACCGTATCAACCCTGAAGTTACATGAACCAGTTCTGGCAGAACTATTAAACAGACTGTTCTCATTGACTCTGGTGCAGATGCCAACTTAATGGATATGTCCCTTGCAAGACGCCCTAATCTCCAGTTACAGCCCCTTGAAAAACCCCTTCAGGCCACCGCCGTGGATGGGCGTCTCCTGTGTTCTGTTTCATTTCAGACTGTTCCTGTTAAACTCACCTTCCCAGACCAGCACACGGAGTCTATATTCTTCCTCGTCTCCTCCTTTCCTCCTTTCCTAAGCATCCTGCTATTTTGGGTTACTCATGGCTGACCAAACATGGTCCAGTTATCAACTCGTCCATGGGTTCTATCACCTCTTGGTCTAGTCGCTGTTTGGAGGACTCCTCAGGTCAGTCAGTCCCTGCTGCTATTATGAACTCTGATTACCCCTGCCTGTCTATAGTCCCAGCCTGCTACCATGACCTCAGGGAGGTATTTAGCAAGTCCAAGGCAACCTCTCTGCCCCCGCATCGGCCCTATGACTGTGCTATTGACCTGTTGCCAGGTTCAGCCCCCCCAGGGGCTGTCTCTACTCACTGTCAGGCCCTGAACACCAGGCCATGAAGGACTATAGCCACGTTTCGACTATCGGAACTTCAGGGTAAATCCTAGGGGGCGAAATTGACCGGGACAAATCAGCTGGCTCGTTCCGCTCAGTGCTCCTGTCTCCATTACAGCCCCACCTTTCTGGAACTTTTGTAAGACGTCAGCATCGACATCACTGACAAGCGTAAAGGCGCCAAGAGACAAGGAAGTGGAGAATAATAAATAAATCAACAATGGATGAAGAAGCGATGGTTGCGGCGTATTTCGCTCATTTTATACATAGTGATAGGAGTGCTGAACAGAAGGATGAGTATACTTCATGATGAACTTCCAACCTCAAAAACACGGTCATTTTGCAAGCTCCGACAACAACACACAGGTAATTTATCTCGGCGCGGTCTGCTTTAATCATTTTCTTTCATCCCACAACCAATCAGCACAAGTTAACCACATTTCCCACTCCGCGAATCTATCAGGCCGATCCGAGTACCTGACTCCGTTGGTCCCTGAAATGGCCCCGTAAATGGCCCTCTCAAAATGGCCCAATGAAATGGAAACAGTCGCGCGCCGCAAAGTTCTGGTAAAATTACCCCGAAGTTCCGACAGTGGAAACAGGCTTTATGTTGACTCAGCCCTTAAGGCCAGCCTCATACGTCCTTTGTCCTCTCCTGCGGGGGTGGGGTTCTCCTTCATGGCCAAGAAGGACAAGACTCTGCGACCCTGTATCGACTACCGTGGACTCAATGAGGTCACCATAAAGAACAGGTACCCCCTCCTGCTGATGTCTACTGCATTTGAACTGTTACAGGGTGCTAAGGTTTTCACTAAACTAGATTTGAGAAATGCTTATCATTTAGTTAGAATACGGGAGGGGGATGAGTGGGAAACTGCCTTTAACACCCCCACTGGACATTATGAATACTTAGTTATGCCTTTTGGTCTAGCCAATGCACCTTCTGTCTCTCCTCTCTTTCAGTTGCCAGTTCGTTAGTTACCATATTCTCATCCCAGACTTTGTTTCTAGACTTGATCTTTGTGCCTTGACCTAGTTTTTGGATTACCTTTGCCTGACGATTTGGATTTTTGCTAGACCTTTTTAATAAAGGAATTTGTGTTCACTTTTAATCTGCATTTGACTTCTCCTTCGTACTTGCCTAACACAATCATCACCTCCCAGTCATTAAACATCCCTCCCTATTTCCCTCCCTCCCCATATACCTCCCTTACCCCCATCACAAGAAACATAAGGGATCAATGATCATTACAGGATTTTGTTCAGTGAGATGATAGCTGTAGGGACAAAGCTTTTCTTGAAGTGGGCTTTTTTCCATTCTAAAGTTCTGTATCTTCGGCCAGATGGAAGTAAAACAAAGAACTGGTTCAGAGGGTGGTCAGGGCTGTTTAATGATAGTTCCGTCATTATTAATCACATTCTTATCTATGTGCAGATATTTCTGCATAAAATGTCAGTATTTTGAGACTAGATTAAGAAAAAGAACCTCCTCTGGTTTGATTACGTTGCTCTTCCTGTTTCTTTTTGTAAACCATTGGAGACACTTGGAAAAATAACTGACAATTTGAACGGCAACTCTGATTTTAATGTAGTAAACCCCCACACACATTTATCCCTCTATGCAGATCAACAGAAGCTAAGCATTATTATTATGCAAATACTAAATCAGGCTGGCTGGCTGATGCCTGGGCAGCGGTGGCAGCTCTCCCAGCACTCAGGCTAATGTAATATTACAGAGACGTCTGAAGGCAAGGCAGTTTTATCAGAGTACCCAAAAAGCCTCAAATGGACTGAATTATGCTTTCATCTGAGAAAATGAATCAGGGTGTTTTTTTCCTTTTCACACTCTGGCCTGAGATCCTTTCTCTTCCCCAAACAATAAGCATGAAGGTCCTCAACTAGAGATTAGATCCATATGGACTAGATGTGGTACCATGGGCCAAGATGGGATATTAATACCTGCTAAATAACAAATTAAAGACATTTAAGAAAACTCAATTAATTTAGATCAATATCTCTCAGCTTTCATTACTTTATGAAAAACATCCCAAGGGACTTCAACTTCTGGTGTCATAGGTTTCTAACGATAATTGTTTTTGCTGAGATTGATGTCATAATTGCATCACTTGTTTTTTCTGCACATTGACATGATAAATATCTTGTTCTAACTCACCTGTATGTCATTTGATTCATGGGAAACTGAGGCAGCACTTTCAGGAGGTCTATTGCATTTTTAAACCCCAAACAATATATATATATATATATATATATATATATATATATATATATATATATATATATATATATATATATATATATATATATATATATATATATATATATATATAAAATCCTCAGATCTGTATTTATAAGTATCTTTAAAAGAAATACATAGGTCAGTTTTGGAAAATGTGTATTTTGAGTCTGGGTCTCAGGGGCAGTCTTCTCCTCGGCCACTTCCACCAACTCCTCAGATGTGGCCTCAAGGCATCAGGCCAGCCTATGGATGTAAACCCTCCAGCATCAACAGGACATATTTGAAACGCCTCCCCTAGGAGGCGCTCATGAGGCATCCTGACCAGATGCAAGAACCACCTCAGCTGGCTCCTCTCAACATGGAGGAGCAGCAGTTCTACTCCAAGTCTAAGCTCTTAACCATTTCTCTAAAGCTCTAAAGAAAATTGAAAAAGATCTCTACAACAAGAGTCTTTCCAATTCATGATGGCCACTATTGCTAACTTTATCTAACCCTATCCAACTCAAAAATGGTCAACTCTTAGCTGAGAGTCAATCACAACACATATCCCAGGTCCTAACAGATTACATGAAATAGTGATATTGCATCAAGCCACTAAAATTGTTTTTGTACCAAAATGGTGATAAATCCATCACTTTAACATGCTGTAAGATGATCTAAGTTTAAAACTTTGGCATGAAAGGCTGCAGATCTGCTTTTCTTCAATGAATGATAAGTCTTTAGTTTACAAATGAGAGGATTGGCATTTTAGGATTGTTGCAGGTGAAAGGTGAAAGCAACACCTCCATCAGTCCTCATTTGGTCCCAGTCTCACACAGCTAAATGTATATCAAATTACCTTCTCAAAGATGAGAAAATCTATTAAAAAGGTCATGTCATGAGAGATGGTGGGGGCTGCAAGAAGGAAAGTGAGTAATCCTCATCCCACTCCACGTCTCTCTCCTGTGGTTATTTTCCTCGTCTCTAATTTGAATAGAATTTGAGATGAAAAGCTATATTAATGGGTATTTCTTTGTTCAGTGTCTTCTTAGTTTGTGCTGAGCTGAGCCACTTTATTTCAAAATCAATCATTTTGAAGAATATAGTGCAGTAAATCTCAACAATAGATAGTCTCATTACCCTGCCATGCAAAGGCAGCGTTAACAGCCGAGACACAGAAAGTTGTGTTTCAGTGCTGTGGGCAAAGTTACTACAAGTGCCATGAGAAAAGTCAAAATTCTGAGATGGAAATGTTTGCTATTTGGATAGAGATATGATGTAAACCTTTAACTATGTACTCATTCATGTAAAAGCCTGCAGTGCATTTAGACTTAAAGTGGAAAAATTAAAGGCTGAACGCAGCTCAAACGAATTAAAGGAACACTTTTTAATCAGTCTGGTATCAAGCCAGTTCAACTGCTGGTATTGATCTGGTCAGTCAAGTATCGGGGTTGTTTATCAGTGTCAGCTGTTTTGGTGTTAAATAAATTAACAGCATCTGCAAAGGGGCTGCAAACAGACGACCCCAAAAACAGGAATGGCTTTGGTCAGAAAAATGTTCCCACCTCACTGTTTTTAGACTGGTTTTCAGTAGGTTTCTATTTGACTACTCAACTCAGATTTTATTCATATAGCACATTTAAAACCAGGGATGTCCCGATACAACTTTTTCACTTCCGATACGATACCAATATTGCAGCCTTCAGTATTGACCGATACCGATATCTATCCGATATAATATCAGCATGAATCATACATGCTTTGACCTATTTTGTAGTGTGGAATGTTTGCAATGCTTGATCAAGTGATATTTCGATCCCACAAAAAATAGTGCAAACAAATCAAACATCACTCTAATAACAAGCAGAAAACAAATAATAGTTGGTTACCTAAAAAGATGACTACAATTCCTGCTTATAAGATAGACTGCTGATTTTGGAGATTTTTGATGCAGTCCGATATAATTCGATAAAGGTTTTTTGGGGCTGATATCCAATATTCCGATATCAATATCGGTATCGGGACATCCCTATTTAAAACAACAAAAGCTTATCAAAGTGCTTTACAGATGAAAGTAAATGCAAAGCCATAAAATCCCTCTCCCCAGAAACGCTCCCCATCTCCTCCCAATCCCAAGAAACTCCCAGGCCAGAGAGAATAATAGATCCCTCCAGTAAATGCTACATCTGCTCCAAGGTCTTCTGTCAGTGGGACATGCCTGGAAAACCTATAGGGAGAGTCAGCCAGGAGGCATCCTTATCATATCTGAAGCACCTCAACTGACGCATTTCACTGAGGAGGAGCAGCTCTACTCTGAGCTCCACTCAGATAATGGAGCTCCTCATTTTATCTCTAAGGCTGAGCCTGGCAGCCCTACAGAGGAAGCTCATTTCAGCTGTTTATCCAGGAACTTGTTCTTTGTCACAATCCAAATGTTATCACAGTGGATGAAAGATGACCTGTAAATTCAGCTCAGCTCCTTCTTCACAACAACAAACTAGAGAAACAGCCTCATCACTGATTATACTGACATCTCTCACTCCATATTACATCACTAGTAAACCAGACACCAACTCCTCTGCTTGAGACAGACTCTCACTCCTTACTCCTCCTCTTAAATTTAATAGGCTTTAAAGTAATATTCCCAAATGAGACTGCCAGAGTTTTAAAATATTTATCTAAATCAGTTACAAACTGGTCTGTCCTGAAAATATCTTTACCAAAATATCCTAAACGCTGGAACATGCAAAGATATTTATTGTTAGTGTATCCAGATTTGAGGCATAAAAATCAAGATGGTGAAAAAGATGCAGAATAATCTCAGAAATTAGATCTCATTTGTCAAAATGGTGAGAAATCCCTGCTTCAAACTAAATTAAGAGAACTACCAACATCCTGATATGAAACCAACTAATGTGGATGAGGTAACTTTTCCAAATATTACAATATTTCACATCCATAATGGAAAATCATCCTCTTAAACACATGACTTGTATAACTAGCTAATTCTTCATAAACCATCACCACTGTGTGTTATTTGGTGCCACAGACATAATGAAAGCCTTTGGCTAAAGATTCAATATTCACATTCCATTTATTTCACAGTGAAACAAAACTGTGTTCTCTCAGCCGGAGAGGGTGCAAAAAGAAGATAACAAGGAAAATTAATGTAACAAAGATGGAACAATACAGAGCAGGCCATAAAAGGTAAACAATGTCTGAGAAGAAAAAACGAAATGATCAAAAACATAAAATATCTGTTGTAAAATAAAATGAACATTTAATGTGGAAAAAGGTGAATAACCATAGATACATTTGTTACAACATACACCATGTAAGTTCGACCTATTGATTGACTGAAATTATTTTAGAAATCTTATCAACAAAAGCTGTCAGGTTTTAGATTTTCACATTTAAATAAACTGTCTGCAAAAAGGACCTCACTGTGATTTGACCAGTTTTATGATAATATCATTTCCTCTTTAGCAGCTTTGAAACGTGTGCTTTCCCCCTTTTTACCTAAACATCTCGTGGGTGTGTTGCATGTGGAAAACTGACATTCTGTTAATGTCAGCAGGCAGCAAACTGTAGTCGCTCGCTGTGAGCTGTCAGTTCAGGGATTCAGAGCCTTTGGACCTGAGTGGTGTGGAGGAGGCACCCTGAACTTAGTGCCACAGGGAAATCCAACAGAGCAAAACTTTGAACCCTCGCTTGATTTTTATGATCAAAGATGACATTAAATCACTTAGGACAATGGTTCTCAAACTTTTTTACCCGAGTACCACCTAAAACCTATGTAGGATCTTCAAGTACCACCATGATGTTGGACCTTTAAATAATGCACAATTTGACTGTTTTTAACTGGAATCAGAGGTCTCGCTAGATATTTTCATAATTTGACTGACAGGGTACAAAATCCATTTTTATCTGTCACTTATTAATAAAAAAATATGATAGTTGGGAGCACAAACCACAGCATGTATCCTGGAGCAAGGGGCTCGCGCTGGTCAATTCAGACATGCTCCTTCACCTGCATGGACACAGGTCCACGTAAAGCAGCACAACACCTTGATCCGCTGGGCTGCGCGTATTTTTGGTGAAGATGCAGTGTTATTTCTGCACCCTTGGATTGAGTTATTGGTGGGACACGTCACCTCCGTCCATGCCAAATCTACACCCATGGATACAAGCACAGAGGGAAGTGCACAAAGAGTGCAGTAGAGTAGGAGAAGGGAGGTGCTAGTTAGAAGATGTTCTCTGAAGAGCTGGGTCTTCAGGGGTCTCTTGAAGATGGACAGGGACGCTCTTGTTCTAGTAGCTTGGTAGGTCATTCCACCATCGTAGAACAATACATGAGAAGAGTCTGGATGGTCTTGATAATGGTGTAGTCACTGCTAGCTGATGGTAGAATAGAATAGAATAGAATACAGTAGAATAGAATAGAATACAGTAGAAAAGAATAGAATAGAATACAGTAGAATAGAATAGAATAGAATAGAATAGAATAGCCCTTTTTGTCCCTCAGTGGGGAAATTCAGGTGCACCAGCAGCAAAGTTACAGGCAAGTCTAGAAAAACAGAATCACAGAAGATAAAAAAATATATGAAAAGAAAAATAAAGCATAAAAGTAATGACACAAAATGACACTCGCTTGGCGCTGATCAGCACAGCTGCCTGGCGCTGACAGCCACTGCAGCCAATAGGAAGTAACCCCAAAAACCTTTTGGGGTCCGGATTTGGACTGGAGTCCGGGGGTTGCAGACCCCTGGTTTAGAGAAATATAATAGAAACTTTTTCTGAATAAAAATTTACACAAATATAAAACTTATGTCAAGTTTTGGAGTCATTTTCGTGAGAAATTTCCATTTTCCCCCAAAACTGGGAGTGACGCATCTGGAGGAGAGTGACGTAGCTGGAGTTATACAGAGGACATGATGGAGAAAATACATTTTCAGTCTGGCCCAGGAACACCTGAACCTGCCTCCATAAGCCTCTGTTAGCTGCCTCGCCAGCGGCTACAAACAGCATCGAGTTGAGTTGAGTCTCATTGGATGTTTCGGTATCTTCATGCTTCGCGACCCCATGGAGCTCTATCATCGCTTGGATTTTAATCCTCCAGTATGAATTTGGCGACACCAGCGACGTAGCCAAACAGCTGTAAAGTCCCAGGTAAGGAAGATCATCCATTCTAACTAATGTAGTTGATGATTGTACAGCCTCCACAAACACAATCATTTAGCTTTTTTTTGATAAAACTGAATAGACTCAATTAAACAGCCACTCTGCTCTAAAACTAACAACTCACAGACGAGCGTTGCCAGGTTTTAGATGTTTAATCATTTTTAGCTTTATAGAATCTAACACAATGAATAAAACAAGCATCTCTTACACAAATTCCACAAAACAAAGGGCTCAAATTATCGTACTAATGGAATTATAGCTTGTACAAAGAGATAAATATCCTACAAAGACAATAATTATCATACATTCTGCAGCACTCTGCAGCAACACCTAGCTGTAGAATCCCTGATGTTGATCATGACCAACCCACATCACCTCTGCATGAGTCTGAGTGCACTGGGCAGCTCCTTTAGTCAGAGACTGATACATCCCCGCTGTAGGAAGGAACGCTTCCACAGATCATTCATCCCAACAGCAGTCAGACTCTAAAACACATCATAATGTCATGAGCAATGTATAGAAAATGTGGTGTAAATAGTACTTAATCTCTTGTTCTTTTTTCTTACTTGTATTCTATTTCTTGTATGTGTAACGAGCTGTGATAACACACAAATTTCCCCACTGTGGGATCAATAAAGTTTTATCTTATCTTATAATTAGCATTAATTATTGCACTAGCATGATTTGAAGACCTTCACAGATTAGCAGATTGTTATAACTTAAAATGTTTTGACTTTTTTATATTGCCAAACTCCAACAGCAGCTGGTTTGCTGACCTGAGAGATCTTGCTGGAGTATAAATATTCAGCAAGTCTACAATATACTGAGGTGTCAGTCTGTTCAGTGATTTAAAAACAAACAACATTTTAAAATCGATCCTGAAACGAACCGGGAGCCAGTGAAGAGAGGCCAGTGTGGGTGGAATGCGGTCATGTTTTTGCTTGCCGGCTAGAAGACGAGCTGCAGCGTTCTGTACCAGCTGCAGACAGTGAATGAGGGACTTATCAATTCCATAGTAGACTGAGTTGCAATAGTCCAGGCCTGAGGAGATGAGAGCATGGATAACTTTCTCCAGATCATATGAAGGGCGATAACCCTTGACCTTAGCTATGAGTCTGAGCTGGTAAAAACTGGATTTTATGACAGAGTTTACTTGCTTTCCAAATTTAAAAGCACCATCAAAAATCATGCGAAGGTTTTTCACGGATGGGCAGAGAGTACCAACCAGAAAGAGGGCCGAGGCGATCAGACAGACCCTTTTAGTCTAAACCGAGGCTGGCATTAAACATAGCTTATGGTCAGTGTTGGGTAGTAACGGAGTACATGTATTAAGAATACGGATTTAGAATACTGATTTTGACGTACTGTATTCCGGTACAGTTACTATTTTTAAACATGGTATTCAGAATACAGTTACTTTCGTAATACCATTGGAATACTTGGAATACTTGTGTCTCCATGTTGTGTAGGTTATCTATCCCATAATGCCCCTAAACAACGTGCCTCCATTACCATAACAACCCTACCAAAACACGAGGGTACACTCCCGACCAGCCGGTAGCAACAGGTAGCAGCTAGCCTCGTATGGATTCAGACCAAGAGGTGGAGTGGTTGGAGCCACAACCGCAGCTGAATCAACCTACCAGCAGTGGAGGAATAAATGCATTCACGTCCTGGAAATTCAAGCTAACTTTCACTCTACAAAAGGAGCGGGGCGAGCGAAATATGACGGTGCAGTGCGATCTTTGTCTGCCAGCTAACAACCTACTAGCTGCATCCAAAGACTCTAATCTAATCTGAAGAAACACCTTAAAGTCAGTTATTTTTAGCTTTCTAGTTTTGCTTCCTTAGTGCTTTATTTAACTGTGGTGGAGGTCGCCGTGGTGGAGGTCTCGCTGTGGTCTTTAAGGACAAACACGCCTGTAGTCTAATCAACAGTGGCTGTTTCACTACTTTTGAATGTCAGATCATCAAAGTAGGGTTACAAGATGAATTTTACTGTGTTTTAATTTACCGACCTCCTGGAACAGCTGGCCCTTTTCTCTCTGAATTTTCAGATTTCTTATCATCCATGATTAAGCTGGAAAAGGTTTTAATTCTGGGTGACTTTAACTTCCACATTGATAACCCTGAGTGTAACACAGCAGCTGATTTCTTATCCATCACTGATTCTTTTAACTTTGTACAGCATGTATCAGGACCAACCCATAATATGGGTCACACTTTGGATCTAGTCTTCTCTCTGGGTCTAAACATCAGTCAGCTACATGTTGAAGAGGTTCATGTGAGTGACCACAGCTGTGTTTTCTTTAAGATTCAGTCTAACGTTGATCCTGTCCCTCACAAACTGATTTCAGAAAGACGCATCATTAATCAGTCAGCAGCTGATGGTTTTTCTGTAATGTTTGATAGAAACTTAGTTCATGGTGAAGATGCAATGTCCTTCATCCAGTCATTTAATCAGCAGTGTTCTACTATCTTAGATAAAGTAGCTCCAGTTAAACAAACAGCGGTATCTCATAGAAGGAACAGTCCCTGATGAACGAACATATTTATAATCTCAGGAGGACATGCCGTAAAGCTGAGAGGCTTTGGAAATCAACAAAGATGGAAATTCACCGACTGTACCTTAAGGAATTGATAACATCTTTAAATGAAATGGTTAAAAACTCCAGAGCTGTTTACTTCTCTCAACTGATCTCCTCAAATAAAAACTCCAAAGTTCTGTTTGACATGATCAATCAGATAGTTTCACCTAAAACGCCCCAAATCCCTGTGTTCTCAAGGTCTGATTGTAACAACTTCCTTTAATTCTTTGAGAACAAAATTAGAAACATCAGGTCAGGTTTCTCACCCCCATCTGCTCCCTGTTCTCCCATCCACCCTCCTCCTTCCCATACCTGGTCCTTCTTCACACCTGTTCATTTTCAGAACATCTGTCTCATTCTTAAAAACATGAAAAAATCTTCAAGCCCAGTTGATATTCTCCCAACCTCTTTGCTTCTTAAAGCTTTTGACCTAGTTGGCCCATGCATTGTTGATTTTATCAATCTATCCCTCCAAACCGGCTCCGTCCCCTCCATCTTTAAACACGCTGTTATTGAACCCATCCTTAAAAAACCCAGTCTGGACTCCTCTCAGCCAAATAACTACAGGCCCATTTCCAAACTGAGCTATATCTCTAAACTCTTAGAAATAGTCGTGGCTGATCAGCTGGTCTCTTTTCTGGAACAACACAACATTTTTGATAAATTCCAATCTGGTTTCCGTAAAAAACATTCAACAGAAACAGCTTTACTCAAAGTATCCAGTGACATCATGGCAGCAGACTCCGGGGAGTTTACAGTCTTAGTTTTGTTGGACCTTTCTGTTGATCACAGCACCTTAATGAACAGACTCCGTGACCTGGTGGGGATCTCTGGAACAGTTTTAGACTGGTTCCGATCGTACCTCTCAAACAGAAGTTTCAGTGTCCATATAAACAACATCATGTCAGATACTACAGATCTGTTCTGTGGGGTACCCCAAGGCTCTGTTCTGGGTCCACTCCTGTTTTTACTATATCTCCATCCTCTGGGACAGATCATTAGTAGATGTCACAATGTCTCCTACCACCTTTATGCAGATGACATTCAGCTGTACTGCTCCTTCAAGGACTCAGAGTTCTACAAACTGTCTGAACTACTGGAGTGTCTGTCAGCTATTACTAACTGGTTAGAAAAGAACTTCCTTCAGTTAAACCCTGAAAAGACTGAATGTCTGATTGTTGCCCCTGATAGGATGGTCCCTCTGATCAGTCAACATATTGGACATTTAAGTTCTGCTGTAAAGTCAAACCTGAGGAATCTGGGTGTTATTTTCGACCAATCAATGTCTCTTGAAGGTCACTCGAAACAGCTGGTCAGAAACTGTTTTTATCATCTGAGAAATATTTC